>JAWQUT010000587.1:257723-297968 GCA_033807755.1 Ellobium chinense | reverse complement strand
TTAGTTTGTGCACATTCATAATCTCACACCGGTAATTCTCCAGATCAAATATCTTGGTGAATCTGTACTTGTAACCTAACTGAAACGAGATTTGCCGGAGAAGAGCTAACTTCAAGAAAGAAAAATAATTTCAATTATCCGAAGATGAGCCTATTTGTCGCAAGACGTTATGAAGGAACAATAATATACATTCACTCCCTCCCCTCGCCCACTTTCACTGTTACAATGAGCTGAGGTCAAACAAGAATATCAATAGATGGATTGTGTCATGATTAAAGTACACTTAAGATTTAGAGTACTCTTAAGATGAGGCGCAAATATGCCAATGAGTGTTTATGGTTATGACAGTGAAAGAGCATGTCCTTCGTAAAATCCTTTATGACTGTCACAGCACTTCAAGTGACCATTCAGGCCAGAATGAGACAAAAAGTCTCAAGTGGAACAAGTTTCAGCCAAATGTCCAGACAAGTTGTCCTGTGTATCGCATGTTTGTCTTACAAAAAACCTTTAAGAGAAAAGTATACGCCACACGGAAGAAATTATCTTGGAGCTAAGACTGACACTTGGTCCGCAGGATTTAGTCCTTATTTTGGCAACATTTTTGGTGAGACCCGAGAAACTGAACAATCCTTTAAGCGGATAAAAATTAAATACACGTATATCTGGATCTTTTATATAGGCAGTGCGGTGTTTGAGAACAAGCGTAGTAATGATAATTACGCAATTTTTATGATGCGTTCAATGTCCAAACAAACAGGGTTATGAAGAGAAAATTTGATACAATGCATTCGCTCCAGTTGCTAATGACTGATTACAAAGATTGGCAAACAGATTCACCAATTACGTCACATACAACGTTCAATGGAATCGATACAACCGTTTAAAACAATATACAAAATGTTTATCCTTGTCAGGGAACAGCTGGCATAAATCCCTTAAGTCCATCTGGCCGGAAGTTCACTGACATTGTATGACCAAAACATTTTCGGCATAGATGAAAATCACCAAAAGCTTTTATGTGAGAGATATTAAGTGATTTTCATGTACATCAATAAAGGTTTGATCATGAAATGTAAGAGCGAATAAAGAGCGCAGATGCCTTTCAGTGACTAAGCGGAGCGACCATTTGCATTACTTGAAACACCCTTGTATTTTTCAGTTAAACGAAATGTTGAGTATGGTGAGGTACTACATTTTTCATAACCACTGAATCCCAACAGCACCAGACACACTGAAAATATGGTATGAATTGTGCAGATGTGCTTTGCCAAGTTAGGAAAGGCAAGTAACCTCGCCATTCTAAACATGTACAGAAAATGTAATATACAATTTTAACCGAATTCTGGGATTAAGATCAGCCTTTATTCTTCAATGTTCATGTATAAAAAGTATGCAGTCATTTATGTTTATCAGCTGAATAAATTAAAATATTCACTAATAAAAATTAAATGTCAATGATTTTCCAGGGCAAAAATTACAGAGAAAAATGAAAATTTGGCCTAGGCCATGTTCCGTCGATCAAAAACAAGTTACAGAAAAATGACAAGTTCTAGTTCTTAATTTTTCATGATACCGCCAACAGGTAGAACAAGTTTTGCTATTCTTACGCTTGCGTATGTTGCGTTCATGAAAATCGTTCAGGGTGGCCGAGGAAGGATGCCGAGTTGCATCTAAGATGAATCTGAACGAGTTTCATGAACACAGCATACGCAAATTACTAGTGAGGCATAAATAACATTGTTGCACATATAATATTGAGGCACATAAAGTAAAGCATAAAAACTAGATTTAGCAGCTGGACAATCCAGTACCTGCTAATTACTTGTACTGCTTGGAGCGAAAAGGATTCAACTTCTTGCCATACAAACCCTAAACACGGCATCTTTACTAAACTATAGCAAAAACAGCGCATCTAGGCTTTTCGAAGTCAAGAGGGTTAACTCCTCTACACTCGAGGCAGCCAATTCGAGTTAGATCTACATCTATGTCTGTGTATCTAATTTACTTAACCAAACAAACGTGTAAACATAAGAGCGATATTCATGACTCAAAAGCATCTTTAGAAATGTCAAAGTGATTTTAAGAGCATGATAACAGATATAAATGTTCATTGAATTCGTTGACTATTCAAATGCCAATTTCCGCCTAATACATGTATTAAACTGGATCGAAATATATGAATGAGGCGCTTAGTATTTCAGTATCAAGACATGACAGTAAAATTGTAAAATAATTTGTGCATGTTCTTATAAAAGTACCTAAAGATTTCTTTAATTAGTCAACTACAATCAGACAAAAGAGGCATCTTATCATGCACTATGCTTCCACTTTTGACTCAGATGATCAGTGTCAGTGTTGGTGTTCATGGAAATCCGCCCAAAATTCCATGTAAAACTTACTGTCGAGGGGATGATGTCTCAGTATGCGAGACTAATTGAATATTGGGCGATCTTCATGGATACCATCAACGTTAATGACCATCAGATGCCTTAGTGGGAGCTCTTAACTTGGGGGCATAAATTTCAAAATCAACAAGGGACTCTTGAATCCAGATATCAGAATCATCAGAATAAATAAGTTAAAAGATTCGATGATTGAAAAAACAACAAAAAACATGGGCAGCATAGTTGCCTTCTTTAAAGACGTATGCGTAAATGAACCAATCACCCTTTTCCACTAACCCTGAAACATCAATGGAATATTACTGAAGTCACAACATGAATAGTATGTACTAACTTTACATGAGACTTCATATAATACGTCACTGGTGGCTCGTTGGTAGTAGATAAACGTGAATGGCACATATGCATACAAAGTCTTCTATAGAAGAACAAACTTTCGGTAGAAAATGTTTTAATTTTATGCTCTATTTACTTTATGCAGGTATCGGGGCTAATTCTTAGGATTTAAAATTGACGAGCATAAGTTTTATACAGTCCAACACTGTAAACTTATTCAATGTATTCAGTAAGATTAGAGTCAGCCACTGGTAAAAATACAGATAGTATATGGAAAATTATAAGTAATGTTGTTGCATATGTCTGCAGGCCTGCTTGTGTGCTCACGTTGGCATTTGACGATAAACAAGAGAATGATAATCTTGAAAATCACCCAAATTCAGTGAGCTGATTTAGGGGATGGGATATATGCACAATAAGTATGAATTTGGCGCAATTTTCATGATCACCATTGACGTTATTGCCGTCAAATGTTGCCGTGAGACTACGACAAACAGGAACACAACGACTGGGAACATGTACACAAAATATCCGTCCACAATATGGCATGTAAGCACATATTTTACAAATTATGATGGGACAGATCACTTAACCGAACCAAACAAATCATTTAGCCGATAAAAAAAAGACAATTAACCAATTAACGATAAAAACCAATTGAAAACTAGATAATGAAATAACTTAAGGCTAAGGTAGACAATCTTCAAAGATACAATGTGCCAAATGCCCATGTATTTATTTTTCAGGTACTTTTTTTTTCATAGTAAAAAATGCGTTTTATAGCATTATTTTAAGTCCACCCATGCTCTTATTCCCCATGCTCTCACGCTGACAATGAAAGACAATGTTCAGGAAAACCATTCAGGAAAAGAATAGGATTTATATATAATATTCTTTTTTAATGTCTTTCTTGGACAAGCTTTAAAGATTTTATCATTGGTGAGAGAACATGGCTAAGATGGGACTATAGACAGACCACATATAGATGTTTTGGGAGAAGTTCACATTACAATTAATGAAGCGTTGCATTACAGTCTACAGAACCAATGAACACGTAAGTGGAGCGTCAGTCTACAAAATCAATGAACGTATGAAGGAATCAATAGAAAATGAGCTTAATGCAGAAGAGTAGTCTTAAATGTTGACCAGTTAGGGTGTTATCTTGGATTGAGATACGTTTGCATCGTCTGGTGACAACATTAGGAATAGTAATCAGATGAGAACACTTGTCTTTTTCAGACTTCAATTCCTGACGCGACCATCAGATGATGTAAAATATTTTTCATCCATGAACAGACCTTAACCGGTAAACATTCAAGATACTACTGTTCTGCATGTAAACACTTTAACTGGGCCCTTCATAAAGTACAAAATAATTTGTACAGCTGAAAATACACAACTCTTTCTATGGTACATTCACGGCGCCATGTAGCAATCCACGATTACAGTTACACTAGACAAGAGAACATGGCGTTACAAGCAAGGTATCTTTTTTTTTAAATTACGCAATAAACTTAGCTGCCTACAATGTTTCCTCCAAAACAAGTCTTCCATACCATAACTTGATAATTTCATTCTAAGAATTATTGTGAAAGTAAAGTACCCGTGGGGACCTGTTATATTAATGTGGAATACAGATGGATCAGGTTATGCTTCATGTTGCTGTATATGCATGCCTCCGAATATGTCCTATTTCAAGACAGAATTGATCACCCGATCCCACACAGAAAAGTCACAACTTCTAGAGTGCTTATGCCTGAGGCTGAAACTTGCGACTTTCCTGTGTGGCGAAACTGGACCAACTCGGTATTCAAATGTGACACGTTAAATCTACACTGACCCTGACATATAAATGAAGGTCAAATTTCCATGGTGACTAATTAACATCCTTTATTGTTACTGTGGGGTCTTGGCGAAGCAAAGTCTATAGCAAGCGGTTATAAATACCACAATGATTATGTCATGAATTATGGAAATAAACATTTTCTCATAAACCTATATAAGTAAAATAATTCATCCCACTCCTAGAATTTAAACAAAGTGCTGCTTTTGACTTGCGCTGTGCTTGCACTTTCGGCATCAGTTGTTCAGTACTGTGTTGGTGTCCAAGGAAATCCACCCAAGATTCGGTGTGAAAATTACATTAAAATGATGTCTCAGTATACGAGACCAATATGAATGTTGGGTGATTTTCACGGGCCCCAACAGAGTTCATGGTCCTCTGATGCCCAAGTGCGAGCACTAAACTAGTTGCATTATATCTGACGACCCCGCTCTTAAGTGACTGCTAAACCCATTACTACATATTCAAAGGGATTCCTCAACCCCATTATTACATATTATTCAAAGTGATTCCTCAACCCCATTACTACATGTTCAAAGTGATTCCTTAACCCCAGTACTACATATTCAAAGTGATTCAAACCTATTTATTACATATTGAAAGTGACTCGATCCCATTATTATACATGTAAAGTGAATAAAACCCATTCATTACATATACAAATTATTAAAATGCTCCGTGACAAAACATTCCCGGCTGCAGATAAGGACTTCCTTTAGTGTTAACCAGCCAAGTTCTGGTCATGAACAGGGATAAACGAACAACATCTGGTGAACACACGGAGAACTTTTGGAAGTTGCAGTTGCAATACCTTAGTGGAAGAGAAGCGTTCTCCAGAGTTCATAAGCTGTGCAAGTTTCTCCGTGTCTTTGAACAGACTGTCAGTTTCACATTAAAAGAACTCCTGCACTGTAACTGAGCCCATCTTTTCATGAATCCCCTTCAAGTAATATATCCTTGCTGTGGGCCCAAGACAATGGAATAGCTAGTATTATAAAGTAACTATTTTTATCAATTAGAAAATTTGTGGGATTACATTTTGGTGCTTGCTAACCGTTTCATTGGTTTCTAAAAACTTATTTACAGATCGCCAGGGTGCTATTACATTTTCAAATCTTTATTATTCACAAATTGCGTTTTGCTTTAAATCTTACAAAGTGAACAAAAACATTGTATAAAGAACACGGGACAAGTTAAAAGGAATTGAAGGGTCACCAATTTTACTTTTTCTTAGTTCTTAAATAGGCACAGAGAGAAACTGGACAAGATGGGAAGTTCATCCCTCGTTATCTAAGAAAGACTAATGCTGAGGCAACTTTGGACAGAATCTGCCTCGACAGTGAAAATGCATGATTCCGGGAGTTTCGTTTGTTCTGACTGGATTGATTTCAGTGAAACGCAAAGTTATCAAGGAATTTGTGTAAATTACACAACTTACAAATAAACAACTTACAAACATCCGACACTACATTAAAATATGTACAACCGATTTCTCAAAATATGTACATTTTCGCATTTCTCAATTCTTGAGTAGTAAAGCACGTTTTAAATGAAATACTATTTCTAAGTGTTTATGTAATATTGCAAATCACTTAAAACCGTCAGCAACTGTTTGCTGGTCGGGTACCAGTATTTGGTATTGCGAGGAATAATAGATCAGCTGTTCATTCACTAATAATGTCAATAAAAGTCCAGTAATTTCATGGTCTGATGATTCTGCTGTTCTTTTTTTGCGTTCCTTGATCCTGCCTTTGTTCCAGCGTTCCTTGATCCTGCCTTTGTTCCAGCGTTCCTTGATCCTGCCGTTCTATCCTGCGTTCCCTGAGAGACGACCTTATGCCAGACTGCTGAATCCAATGATGAGAATGTCTCGGCTTCATCCGCTTGAAAGTTGTTGAGGGAAGTCGTCACGAGGGCCACTGCATCCCACGATCTTGCTGGGCCAGTGTTTGTGGTTGACATTCCACCGTATCTTCATGACTGGCTTCCTCGTGCTCCAACCACAGGGATCCAAGGCTCGCATCCATGGAAAGAGAAAAGAAACAGTGTAAGATTCATGCTTGCCAAAATACACTAGGACGAGATCTATTTGGGACACTTTTTGAATATGCTGATTGTTACTAACTATTACATATAGCTTATTAAACAATATCTGAATACCTCTCGAAAATTGAATCATGCTATCGTATAGCCCCTCCTATTTAGGCATTTGTTGCTCAAGTACACATAGGACTGCTTTGACTGAGAAGCAAAATGAGGCATAATTATAGTTTTGATACCGAAATAGATGCAGCAACGTATAGACTAAGAATACCACGAAAAGCTCTGCAAATGATAGTCCTGCGAAGTTAAATGACCGCGGCAGGCGCTCAAGAATCACCCGACATGGCTAAATTGTAAATAGTTTAGCTAACCCCAAACATTATAATTTATCCATCCTTTATTCATCTGGTCTACATCAAGTAAGAAGAGTTATAAGATAAACGGCAATGTCTGCACGACTTTTAATCCTACTATCACTGTATTTACTTCCGTGGAATAAATATGCCTTACAATGAGCACATGACAACTCCCTGCACTGATAGGGAAATTAAGTGATGCGAATCTTAAGGAATATGTCTCAGGTGGTAGGAAATACGAACGTACTACAGCATCTTTCTTGTTACGGACAGTGAAGGGTGAGTCAAACTCAGTAGTATTGTCGATTGTAGATTATGAATAGTTCTCAAACTGAAACTGTCAAGGCCGGTTTTGGGGACTACTTCCGAGCCGGGCGGATAATGTTGTATCCTTGGAAATGACAATTCATTACTTCACCCACCNTTGGCTTTAAACACAGGGAGCGGGGGTTCCTGCCTGCTGAACTGCGGCGACTAATAGCGATTTCATTTGTAATAGTGTGTATGATGTATAAAACTATGGCACTGTAAAACGGTTTCCTTAAGGGGTGAAATATATTATCGCACATCCGTTCTTCACTGAAAAGTCATTTTTTATACTAAGTTCCTTTCACCATGAATACTGACCGTCTGTGCAGGACAGTGATTTACGTAGAAATTAGTCTCCCGGGTTCGACAATACCATGACATTCGAAAATACCATGACATTCGACAATACCATGACATTCAAGAATACCATGACATATTTAATTCTGCATAATGAAATATCGCGGGAGTTTTTTCATACATGTTAGAGAGGGGGCTTGGGTCTCAATCAGCCCGCAGACAAAAATAAGTGCCTTTAAAACCAGAGGAGCAAATTGCCGCTTGAAAGTGGTCTTGAGCTCGAGCACACTTCTAGTCTATGAGTAGCTGAAGAAAACACTTGTTTCCAAGCTCAAAAAGAGCATTACAGAGATAGGAGTGTGGAACTTTTTAACCACAGAATTTAGCCGAAAAATCGTGAATTCGATAGACACCTTAAGCCTAATCTACAGTGGACTCATAGCGACAAATGAGATATTAGCTGTCTTCTTAATCGTTCCCCACCACCCAGCCATCCCCGGACATTTCATTATAAGGATCGTTATAATCAGAATAATATGATTACAATGGAAGTTGTGTTGTGGAACTGGCATATTTGTTGTAACCTTTCCTGGATTTACACAAAATTGCATGGTCTATTCACTGCATTGTGTTTGCGCACTTTGCGATTGTGCGCAAACAGTCATTTGTGAGAAATTTCATTTATTTTTATGTCTTTAAAGAGTGAGTTTTTACTACGGTAAATGCATGAAAATACTAAATCAGTGAGTTAGATGAGAGCAGAATTCTAAAGACTGATTAGATCCCAGAATTTAAGCCCAAAGTCTGGACGCTAGAGATCTATGAGATCCATGGCGCTGGACAAGAGCCACACGGGGTTCGCTGAATCGTGTCGCAATGAGCAAACGCTTCTTGTAAGAAAGGAATAGAACACAGGGTCACACAGGCATATCGAAATAAACATCCGAGAAGAAACTGCATGTTAGAAGTCCTCAGCGTATCTCCGTTTCGTCAAACCACAACCTTTTTCTCCACTTCCTCTCCCCTCCATTTAAATCCATCACTGTCTGTTTTCTTTCCGTGATAAATAAAAGGGCGTGGGATCATTATACCCTTTCCTGAAGCTAAAGACTTTTTTATGAGCAAAGAAAGCTTGTGGCTTTAGAATCTGGCTTTAAAACCATTTAAAATCAATAAGTATACCGTATTTAATCCTCGAATGAGATTGTCGTGTCTAGGGAGATATTTTTTAGGGAGAGAATTTTTAAAGGGAATACTAATACGATCCGATCCTGTGAAATGGGAGCTTAAAGACGTCAGGAACTTAATATTACGCGAGAGGGTTATTGGAGGTCACAGGTCAAAGGTGACTGAAAACCATGAATGTGGACCAAACTGACTAAACAAAATCGAAAGCTGAACTGATTATAAAGGCAATGATGCACCATAACAGAACTACATAACTACCCAATTTCAGCTTTTTTTAAAATTAGTGCATATAAAATAAAAGCCCTATTCGCAGCCTTGTAACTTGTAGAATGATGCGATATGTCAAACAGTTGACGACCATGTCGAAGTTTTTTTACTCTAGTAGCTTTACTGGCTCAAAAGAATTTAAACCCATTAACAGTTGCGTGAATAAATCTGGCGTAATCTGACATCCTAGCCCGCGTGGCGTGAATGCATCCAACCCATCTTAAGTGTCATGGCAATGGAAGAGACTTTTTGAGGAATATAATGCGGACCGCTTTCTATTCAGACATTTTTAACCAAACAGATTCAAGAAATTCACAGCGCTTTCAAGTTTTTACGGACGTCATGTAAGGTGGCAACAGAAAGGCGGTGGCATGTCCACAGAAATAGGTAGCGTCTTAATGAAATGCACGGGCTTTATTACAATGTCTATTTTCTCCTTAAGTTTCCTATAAGTTTTTTTTTACCACTGCGCCCATGACGTCTCATGCTCATTGCTTACCAGTTATTGATGATGAAATAAGTGCTCATTTTTAGAGAAATGTATCTACTACCACTCAAATGGCAATTAAGCGACTTTTGAGGTGTAAAATGCGGATCGCTTTTTATTCTGGCATTTTTTGACAAATAGGGAATTTACAGCGCCTTCAAATGTAAACGATCATCCAAGTTGGCAGCAAATAAAACTGGCACAGGAATAGATAGCATCTCCATAAATAAATGTGCAGATTTTATTACATTTTCCTCTTTTTCGGCCGTATAATTTGAATGTGTTATTCCCACAAAATCTTTAATTTTGGAATGTATTTCCCCCCACCGAGAATAAAGTACTTTTAAAGCTTACATTTTTTTCTAAGGAGAAAAAAGTGGAGAGTGGGGAGGGATGGGGGGGAGGGGGGTGGGACAACGCCCAAAATTTCATAAAATCAAATAGTCACCTCGCCGTCTGATTTTGTTCCCAATTCTTCATTAGGCTAGTTTTGGCGTCATGCTAATACATAAGCCAACCACTACTTTTATTATATCTATAAGGCTCAGATTGCACCTGAAACTTTCAAACTGGATGCTTTATCGAAATGAGGGTTTTACATATTTCTGCTTTTTTTTTTTTTTTAAATTAACGGATCAATAGCACTGTCCATAGTGAATCGGCCTATTAATAGATTAAGTTTCATTATTGTAAAGTAGTTTTACCTTTGCGCCCAATATATGTCATGCTCATTGCTATCAGTTGCCGAGGACGAAATGAGTGCTTATATCGGGAGATTCGTACTGGTTCAAGAAATTGCAAAAAGAGTATAAAGTGACTGGGTTTTGGAAGATGTTCTGTTGGAAATACAATAGGAAAATATACGTTTAAAAATTGACACTATATTATACTGTAGATATTTTTACTTCGCGGATCTCTGAAATGTCTAAAGTTTAAGCTGATATTGTGCAGCTTTATTCAGATACCGATATCACTTAATATATATGAAAAATGCTTTATGTATGCAGAGACGGAGCTTATATATCATAAACATGCATCGTAAACCAGTTTTTAAAGTTGGAAAGCTTAAAGCATTCTTTTAGGCTTGGCGGGGTGTGGGATCGTGGGTTGTGGGAGAATGAATATATAAGTCGGGATCCAAGTCGACTCTTGTTCTCCATGAGCTCGGCATTTCCTCTTTCAATGCCTAAAAATGCCTCACCACTGAAAACGAAAAAGTAGTTTGAGGAATTTCCTTGATCTTTGCAAAAAATCATGTCAGTGAAAAATGGAATATGCTTCTCATAAAGTGCATGGAGTGTCGTATCTCAGCGACACAATGATATTATGTAGCGACAAGGATGCCTTGTTTAGGGAACAATAATTGCCCTACCAACATAAAAAAATGTGTAGGTAGTTATTATTCCAACCCCGTCTTTCCACCCCAACTCTATCAATTCAAAAAGTGTGCAAATAGGCAATTAAGCGTTATGTTTCTGTATAGCATCACAAATACAATCTTGCCGGCCGGCATGCAAATAAACTGTTAGTAATGGTGCGCAGGCATGCATGAGCTCACATGGTGCTTATAAGAAAAAAAAGTATGCAAAGTTAAAATCGGATGCGGGGAATAATTATGATGCTGTAAATAATTAGCCAGACTTCCATGTGTTCTCTTAGCGCTAGAGCAAACAACATTAAGTTTCGTTTAAGAGCTTTTCACAATAAGGTGGGCAGGTATACTAGGTTGAGAACAAAACTTGCGTTAATGAGAAGGCCGCATCCGATTTCTTTAAATTGGTTAGTAAGATATTTGTGTTTGTGATACTGTACTAGAACCACGCACTCAACTGTCTATAAAGGTAGATGTTAGTTTTACCAGTTTAAATGTGTTGGCTGTATGAAAGTTCATTTCTTTTTATCATATCATAATACGCATAATCTTGTCGCTACAATATTAATTACAAATAAGGACTCAAAGATTGCTATCAAAATTTCCCAACCATCAATACAAGTTTCATGAATTTCAATATAATGTAAATCGATAAAATGTTCCATGAAAGCAGAAAAACATCGTAACTTGCTTTAAAAAAAGATGTGCCAAGGATTTCCGTCATTTCCATGCCGGAAAAAAAAAATCATTGAAAGAGGAACGCTGGCATTTCCATACGAACTAGATTTTGCAGAAAAAGCTGTAGATATCCCATCTCGTGCGAGAAAATTAAAAAATAAGAACACTCATTTCACCTGTTGTTTCTTGAAAATGCAGGGTGATAATCTTACTGACATTATTCTTCGTCCTAAATATAACGAAACAACTATGATATAAAGTTTGAATCTGTGACCTGAGCATCATATCGCTATCTGAAATGAGTGCTGCACAAAACTGCAAGTCAGTATAAAATCTAGCTTGCCTACACAACAATGTGCCGTAATCTGAAAGATCTCAAAACAATTAGGTGCTTTTATTTAGACGAGGTGACCATTTCATACCCAGGTATTTCCCCCGTTCACTCCGTTTTGCATTACCCCAGCAGACCAGATCACTGAGTAATTTACTCTCGTATGAGGACCACACATTTGACAGCTGCCCTTTTACTGTTGTCGGATACTCATCCACATCCAATATAAATGGACTGAAAATGTGCCAAAGAAAAGTTGTGCAGTGAGCTTCTAGTAGAGAAATTCTATCCTCGGTATAAATTTGTAATAAGATTCAAGCAAAACGCCCATTTTGTCCTCGGCATAGTTTATGAGCTAGTTGATGTTCNGGGGGGGGGAGATGGTGTCAACGCCCAACATTTCATAAATCTTTCGAAAAAGGAAAAGGTCACCTTCAATTCGGATTTGATCCCCAATTTTTCAATATGCTGGTTTTGGCCGCGTGCTAATACGTAGGCCTACACACATTTTTTTTTTTTTTTATCTAGAAGGCTCAAATTGTACCTGAAAAATATGGATGTTTTATCTAGATCACAGATCATTTTACATATTTCTACACCCTGACACTGGCTGGCAGGGCCAAAAACAGATTTTATATATTAGCGGATTAATTGGGTTGTACAAAATGAGTGATTTGCCCTTCTAATAGATGCCAAGAACTTTCAATACATAAGCCGTTGCCACGACATTTACTTGACAATGAGCGAGGAACTGAATATGCTTAACCACCTCAGATTCATATACATTGAACTATGCCTTCATTCTCACCGCTCACTGCAGTGTTCGCCATGTGCCAAGGACGTCATTTCATTAAATGCCTTAGAAATCCCACCCGCGAACGTAAACAACTTAAAGAGGCTGCAAATAGAGCTCAACGCTGATAAAATTCCTAAGATAAATGTTACTGTCAACTTAATGAAACAAAAGCGAAAGGAGGCGGAGAAGGGGCGGGGGCGGAGGAGAAGGGGCAGGGGAGAAGGGGTGGGGGAGGAGTAGTCTCTGGCATCGTGCTTTTTCTCCGGTTTCCCGGTAGGATTTTTTTATGCCCTGCATGAGTACGTCGATTCCTTAAATAATGGCCTGCAAGGAACAATATTAAGAAGGTGATCTTGAAATTTGCACTACCATGCAGCTGAAAACCCGAGGGCGACTGCGTAAAGTTCTAGAGAAACTGGTCAAAACTGGCAAATCTACGACGCCGTTAGCACTCAGAATTGGGCTGTCTTGACCTGGGAGACAAAATTGACGACCAAAACTGCCAACAAACAACCTTACTGGAGGAAGCCTTGCAACACCTTTAATGGAGCAAAGTTCCTAGTAGAGCAAAGCAGCAAAGACCTTAGATTATCTTTTCGGCCAACTCGAGATGTCATGACGAATATAAAGACTTTTCCAAGAAAATTCTGCTTCCAATTCCCCGCGGTGAACATGGAGCATCTGTTTCGCAGATGTTGGCAAATGGAAGGATTATAAATTTATCCTTATTTTTAAAAAAATGGAATCAAAAGATTTTTACTTTCAAGCAGCGTCTTTTGTATAGCCTTGTAATATTATGGTGCTCATTGAATTGGTTACCATGTAAACCGTAAACCATGGATATCTGATTGCTCAAACGGGAAGGGATTAAAGGGTAATTTGCAGAGAGATGACAATCCATACTGCTCACTGAAATGCTGATGGTTTTACAAGGGCGATCTGGGGACAAGACAGCAGGTGAATGTTGTTGCCATCTTATTGTCTGTTTTTCTACTTTAAAGTGTGTATTCGAGAAGGAGAACGTGTGGATCAATGGTGACGGATGAAATTAATAGATGGTTCAGTATGGCTTAAACTAGACGTGCCCAAGCATGGAAGGAATACCAGGCCTAAACCGATCCTAAATATTTAAAAGATTCCACACCTTCTATATGGACAGTCGGGCAATACCAGTCAGGGCCGTCTTACCCGCAGGGCACTATGGGCAGTAGCCCAGGGTCCCGGGCTATGGGGGGCCCCGGGTGTGAATTTTTTCAGACACATGGTAGGCCTATAGACTTAACCTTTTACTTTGTATCAAGAAGGTAAGGGGCCCCGTGGGGCCTGAGTGCCCAGGGCCCCCGAAATACTTAAGACGGCCCCGATACCAGTACCACTGGTACTACAATTTCTTTTAATGTTCTTATGACGACTCTGCAGAATGGTCACGTTATGGAATGTCACATGTCACTAAGTTTAGAAATGGGATTTTTAGAAAGCAGTATCCCCAAATATTACTCATTAANAATATTACTCATTAACAATAATGAATTCTTGAAATTACATCTTTACCTTCATACAGTTTCTTGAAACTCGAACAGCTCACATAAAATATAAATTAGACAAGTTTATTCTCGCTAAATTCAAATCTTAAATCTCAAATTTTACACGAATGCGAGTAAGACTGCATGGCTAGACTATTTCTGACCAGTAACTGTTTACAATGCCTGAAGGACGCAACAAGCGTAAAGCAGTTGCCGAGGAAATTATGTCAATATATTTGCCCTTCCCTTGTTGCTAGATGAGACCGTCAGAAATTTGGTACACTTCATTTAGCTGAAACTATGACCGATGTTCCCGATTTGTGTAAAAAGATTCAGAACATCAAATGGCTGAAAGATAAACAGTGACAGGCCACAACCTATTAATTTTGGAATATTTTAAGCCTTTCCACAGAGACAAGTTGTCCTGGTCTATCAGAGCGTACTCTTGCTGTCTGTCAAATCTAACCAAAACACCTAAAGAAAAAAAACAACTTAAAATTCACTTATCTAATTGTCACCTGAAATGGCATTTCAGTTCTGACTGTCTTTAGCAAATAAAGACTGCTTACCGTCTTTTCCTTCTTTGTGTATGGAAATAAATGGTACATAATGTCAATGCATTAACATTAAAGGCATTTTTCTTTCTGTTTCTGGTATGAAAGTACAGATATATTGTCCGGGCTTGCTGGTCAGCAGCCCCAGAACCTGTCAATGCCCACTTATTATCCCAGGAGACCAGATCACTTAAGGATATTTTAAGCTCTAGGGTGTACACAGTGCCGCTGCCATTTAAAGGCGCTGATCACCAATATCTGACAATATATTTCATTGCTTATAGCCAGGCATTCAATTTAACAGTTAAGGATGAACTGAGGAAAATGAAGGTATACTTTTCACAGGTTAATTTACATTACGATTACTGAGATATCTGGTCCTGATGGGAGATGGTCCAAGCAAGTGCATTGAATATCCAAGGCTTACTCCCTCAGGTGTTTAATACATCCCAGTAATAGATCTCTCATTAACGAACAGACAATAAGACATCATGGATTATAATCCTAATAAGGGACGCTTCCATGTTTTTAAGCTTGTGGGATGTGTGAGGAGTTGGGAATAAACATAGAAAATGGACTTGTCTCGGTTTAGGCACTTTCATATTTATTGAATGTTCCTCTTTAATGCACCTAAAAAGCAAATTGTTCGAAGCCACAGAAATGTGGTTCCTTAGAAGAATGCTCAAAATATAGACAAAATAAAAATGCACAGGTCTTGAAGGAATCAAAATCATGAAAGCAGTGACAAAACAAAGACATCTAATGAAAACCATGATAAATGAAGCAGTAGAAAAAGATTGTAGACGGTGGCAAGTTGGAAGGTAAAGGGACACAAGGCACTAGAGAAATGTTGAGGTGGAGACTAAGTACATGTCTTTGACATCGATTGTTTTTTTCTTCTGTTGGCCCTATTAACATTTTGTGTTATTCTATATATACCACTGATTTGGGGAAATTTATTCCATGGAGGTTAAAGTACTTCTTTTGCCCGATCTTTTGACAGGTAGAAAAATGGGGGTAAACCCCAAAATTTGAAAAAGATCACCTCAAATTCTGATTTGGTCCCCAATTTTTCATTAGGCTGGTTTTGACTGTGTGCGAATACATAGGCCTACACATTTTATTTTTATATCTAGAAGGCTCAAATTGTACCTCAATTTTTAAAATTGGAGGCTTTATTTAGATCACAGGTCATTTTACACATTTCTACACCCTAACACTGGCTGGCAGGGCCACAAAAAAGGGGGATTTTATATATTAGCAGATTAATTGGGTTGTATACAATGAGTGATTTGCCCCTCTAATAGGTGTCACAAACCTGATCGCCGATGCCAACTGAAATAGAGCAATAGAGACATTTGAATAGAGAAAACCTACCATACTAGGATTCCTTTGGTGAACGTTAAAGGAAACAATGCATGGGAAAAGTTCAAGATCTTGACAAATGATGCTGAGGTACGTATTTTCTGTAAATAGCCAGGGAAAGGGGGAAGTTCTTTTAACATGACAATTTTTTTCTGATGAAATTGTCAAATCATTGTGGTGAAATCTGATGAATGAAACATTGGTTCTGCCCACGATCAGTTTTATTCTGAAAATTTCTGGGCTGACTGATTTCAAATTTAGTCATACATTTTCCAGATTGTTCTGAACAGATAAAGGAGATAAGAGTATAGTGAGAGCATGTCATATTCATTAGATTTATGATATAAACTGAGCGGAATACATAAATCGTAGTTTTATGAAGTTCACTTCCTGTTAAAAGCAAAATGGTTTGTGCAAATCTAGCTTCCGAAAAAAAAAATATATTCATCTGCCAGTAAAAGCTAATCTTACAGTGGGAAGGTGGAACGCAAGTAATGACTGTTCGAGCTGTAGATTGAGATGCTCGGATTACCGTGCATGCATGATGGTTGTCCATGTCATAATAAAGATCAACCGTTTTCCTTGCAATCAGGATGAAAATAAGCTGTATCTTTGGGAGTGAATTGTCAATGTCTATCCGACCCTGTATTAACAGGCCTCTGTAAATTGAATTTTCACACTTTATCGGAATCCTATTTACTACACTTTCTTGCATTCAGTTCAAAATTTCTTGCATTCAGTTAAAAATTTCCGATCCAGAAGTTGCTCTTAAGGCAAAAGAGCTTCAATGGCAATTTAAAATGACAAGATTCAACTTCTGCAGAAGAGTCTCCTATTAGGTATTTTCAGCTCCATCACGTGACCTAGGAAATTTTGCTCACACGTTAGTTTGTTTACATGCTCTGCTTATGTATGATTACTCGTCATTTATCAAAATAGCCTAGCAATCCCTAGATCACGTGGTGTAACTGACCCGTCTGAAAATACCTCATTAGTCCACGCGTAGGTTGGAGGTAATAATGCCCGTGAAAATGTTTATTCCCTTACATGGTACCATACTTGAAAGAGGATGGGATGAATTTGCAATGATCTCCATCTGCTACTTAAGGCTACCCTTTCCGGCTTCCCTCTATACCCTTTCACAGTCTTCCCGGAGTTAGCGCTGGTGGCACTATTTCAGTGTTCACTGTGGTACTTGGCTGGACCCTGTAGGTCGTTGTTGTGGACCTTTAAATTGAAATGGCCCTTAATAAACTGAAATGACCCTTAATAAACTGAAATGACCCTTACAAAACTGAAATTGATTAATCGTAAGTATCTTCAGGTAATCTCTACTTGCACTACATACTGTTTTGCTAAAAATTCCAGGCCCTGATGGCAGTTTGCCACGAATTCAGATTCAGATTCTTGACAAGATTTCAAAGGGTTCTCAGACAATTAAGCTTATTACTCAAATTTAAGTTCAGTATGTACAGTCGTTATATTTCACTGTGTAACCTCAGCCTTGGTATTACTGCTCAAGTCATACCTCAGAATATGATTCAAATGTGCACATTGTTTGGAGAGTTCGGTGCAGATATATATTTTATTGAAACTCACGAATTACATTACAAAACACCATACTGGCATGAATTTTTCCACGTGATGTTTCAGAAAGTTTGGTTACCAACTTGAATGCAAAAACAAATGAGTGATTCCGCGATGTCGTATTTGCATTTAAGCTAACTCGAGATCAGGCACCGGGTGTTGAATGCTGCCTGTTGTAGCCGCCAACAGATTTGTTAACAAGAGACTAAATAGACTTAACTTTTTTCTAATTAATGTAGTACATGGGAGATCATTAAGCCAGCTTTGTAAAATCCATACCATTCAAACCTTGTATGACTCGGCAAAATAACCTAATCTGCTTTAAAAAAAAGTTAATAAATAAAAGAAATCAATCAAGGATTGCATGGATAAAATAATTTATTAAGGTGCTTAGTTGTTTTTTTTTTCATTCTTGGTCAGCGTCATCTTAGCATAAACTGCAATAATCGTTTGTAACTATTAATATTAACCAAGCTGACCCAGTTTATCTGGAAGCACTAATGAAAATACAGCGACAGGTGCAAAGCAGCTTTAAAAAACGAGCAGATACACATTTTACGTAGGCCGCCCAGCTCACCCCCTCCCAAACACTCAAGGAAGATTTTACAAGTGCGGTGTTTCCGAGCAGCATCACAAATACAAAATTGCCGGCCGGCGTGTTAACAGTGTTAATAATGGTGCAGATGCATGCGTGAGCTCAGTGCAAATTAAAAAAAAAGACATGCAAAACTTCTACATGCATTGACAAGACTGCATCCGATTTCTATGCATGCGTTAGTATTGGATTTGTAGCTGTGATGCTGTATCAGGACCACGCACTTTACCATGTCTACAGAGATGACTGGTCGTAATTGGCGTTGTACTATTGTATTAATATAAAATCCCTTTACACTTTGACCTATCGCTATGGCATTAAAAACACTAAAGAAAGGCATAGTAAAAGTTCAGGACTGTCCGCGCACACAAATCTCCGTCTGAGCTTTGGAAATAATCTGAAAGATTTATCTGAAAGGGTTACTGATAAAAAATTATGGCTTGCCAAAACGAATGACTGTGGGTGCAATCTTTGAAATTCTAATAGCACTAAAATATGCGTCATTTTTTATGAAAGTGTGGAAACCTATCTTTAGACACGGAAACCCGTATTATGCTTTCGACAATACTGTTACAAATATGGCGTTAGACTTATTACTCAGAATACTTGGAGCATGTTTGGTAAAAAGATGTTTTAGAAGATCTAGTAGCCAAATGAGATCACGAACTGTTCGCGGTTATCTCTTCACTAGTCTGGTTTGAACTACCTTATACCCTGAGCAATAATACCAAGGTGTGGGCCTTCCCCGGAAGCAAAACTGCATGCTATTTGCCTTCAGGTTGGGATAAAAAGACAGCTTTCATCTTTATGCAAAATATGTAAATCTTGTGTTCCGGCAAGTTTCTAAAGCTTATCAGACAGTTTAATCAACTTGACTTGCTAGCGATTTCCCCATTGTAGCCGTTTAATATGGTCGTCAAATAACTGTACAAAATCGGGTCGATTCCAAATGAAAACGTGTATTCCTACAAATGGACAGACCAAGAGAACCAACCCAAACATATTTAGAGAAGGGTCAAAGCTATGTCCGGAACAAGAACTATCAAGGACGAACCAGGCATTACAATGGACACTGAAATAATGTCACCACCGCGAATTCTAGGAAACCTATGAAATGCTACAGAAGGAGATCAGACCGGGTAGTCTTGGGAAGCAAAAGCGATGCTGTTTCAAACATGACGTGATAGCACATGGAAAGGAATACATATTTCAATGGGTTTTACCTCCACGAAAAATGTACAAAGTTTTAGACGTTATCAGTTGTCATTTCAACTTGCCGGTATAGTCTGGTGTCTGATGTCTCTAGCATTACAAGTCTAATTTTAGGCTCGCATAGTAGAGGTCACGATCGCATACTTAGAGGTGACGCTGACTAGGTTAAACTTAAAAGTAGGTTGAAAGTAGTAGAAAGCCAAGAACTCCAGATGCAAAAGAGACAATGGTTTCATACAGACTGCTAGTCCAAGTGCTTTTTGCTATGCCGTTTTGCTAATGATTGACCTTTTACTCGCACAAGGCGTACAAGTTGTATCTATTTTTTGTGAGCATACTTAATTTCATTGAATTTATAAATCATGGTGTACATCAGTTAAGAACTCTATTATTGAACTAACAAGATGTCTTAGAAGATGAAGATACCAATTTTGAAGGCTACCAATTATGAAGGGAACCAATTTTGGAAGCAGTTCTTGAGGCAGACAATTTTGAAGGCAAAAATGAAACAAAAGCTGAGACAGATGAGAAAGCTGAGAGAGCAGTAAGAGGAACATTCAGATTATCTTAGGGTCGTCAAAGTGTAAACAAGGAGAATAGAGGGGTGGGGCAGGATGAAATAACTCGAGTGAATTCCTGAAAGAACTAAATTTTCACTCCGGCTTGTGGGAGCATGACCAGCGCTGATCTTATATGATTAGGGACTTAATTCAGCGTATGTAACAGCCATGTAGCCTACTGGATCTCACAACACTGAATGACAACACAGTCAATGACCTGTAGGAAGGTGGCCTTGGCTGTTCAGATGACTGTAGTTCGACTGGTCTGTCCTTTGGGTAAACAGCAAGGGTCTCGACTTGACGTCCGGTCCCTCTAAGCTCGATACTTTTGGCCGATGTCTACTGGCATCAGGCGTCTTCTTTCGACTGCTGAAAAGTCGAGAAATATTTGCATTTGAGCTTATTGAAATAGTCACTATATAAACGAAGTCTGGAGGACTACAGGAGTTGTATGAAACTTAAAAAGCATCATAAAAAAGGAATAATTGCTCATGAATATGGTAGGTTCTTTAAGTTGATGCCCGAAGCGGTCATCAGAACCGTCTGGTGATCTGAACAACTCAGAAAGGTCGGAGAAGTTGCATGTCATTATGATCTATCCAGTAGAATACAGCTTTTGCCAATGCTGACGAAATATTTGAATGAATCTAAATGAAGCCCCTCTCCCAGCCCTGCCCTTCTCTACCACTCCATAAATGGGATTGCTACATTAGCTCTTTGTAAACCGCAGTTTTATTACTGTCTGTAGTGCTATACAGTATACATTTTGAAGCAGCTGCATTGCTCCTTTCCTGCAACCAAATACCAGGTACCGTTATTCAACACCAAAGAACTGCGCAAGTTTCAGGTAGATTACATAATTCACAAGGACTTTAAAATTTGTTCAGTTGTAAAATATGCTAGATTTTAAGACAAGGTAGTAAATTTAATTTGATTGTCATTCAGCATCACATCAAAAAGTCCAAGCACCTACCTTGATCTGCACTTGATCATTCAACTTCACTGTTATCAGGGAGGGGGGCTGTGTGCATCAGCTGTGGAAAGAGACATGAAATTATGTTACTGATGATACCGCCGGAAAGCTTAACGTGTAGACTAGTCTATATGATTATTTCCGGCCAACACACGAAGCTTAATGTGAATGAGCGGAGATCTAACCCGGATCCTCTTGAGTGTTAATCCCTCTCGGAACCTTTGAGCCAGCATGGATACATTTTGTTCACGTCTTTCATAATGAGTAAAATTGATAACTGTACTGCAGGGAATGAGGAGTGGAATTCTATGACAAAGTGAACCATAAGTACAAGAGCTGCCATAAGGTAACCATGCCACTGTCCTTAGGGCTGTATGTATGTTTTCAGTTTATAGAAGAAATAGATGAAACTAATCTGCCTTCTATACGTGCCAGCTTTTTTCCAGTCTTACCACTAGATATCTTAGTTTTTCGGAATAGATTAAGGAGTATACATTTTTTTATTATACAATTCTTAGAAAAGGATGCAAAGTTGTCACAGTAAAAACTGTTTTTATGGTATGAGGGTGTTCGAATGATCTCCAAAATATTATTGTAACTTTAAACTTTACGCTGAAATTCTGAACATAAATTTGCATTTTGTCCCTACTTTAGGCCTATATAATATCAACACGAATGAAACAGCATAAACGCTGCAGCCTAGATAACACCACTCGTCCTCTTTCAAGAAAAGAGACCAAGATTTAGTCTACAAGAGCCCAATGTCTCAAGCCAGCCGCATAAAATTGCCTCCAGTCCACTCTTCCTTGCAGCCCATACTTTCCCCTATTTTTTTTAATTTTTTTACACCAAGGTAGACTACATTCCCAGTAAGTGCGCGGACACTGAATAGATTATAGGCTGATTACAGGAATCCTGGGCATTTTCAGACTTCTCTCTGTTCGCGACATAAAATTTTGTGAATTTGAAATGAGAAACAGCAGAAGGATTTCCAAAGGTGGGCCATTATACAACATATAGACTAAACGAGATTGCAAGATTTGAAAAGAACCACTTTTCTGTGTGCATCTCCAAAAAACAAACCCCTCTAGTTTATACCAGCCACATCAAACTAATCCCTCTTTACTGTCGGTTGGTACTGTTCAGGAGCGTATTTTTAGGATGGTCCACACATTGAAATCCTTCCAAAGCATCCTAACGCTTAAAGGCGAAGGTGCGAGGCGCAGTGAGTACATATTGCCAAAATATTGCCGAATTTTATAAAGTCGACATTCAGCATCAGAATCAAGCTAGCATGTACCTTTTATATATTCCTCTCCACGGCACGCAGCCTGGTCTTGAACAGTGTTGTCAACATCGGAAAGGACGTGTGCATCGCCTAAGAGATCATGAAATAGGAAAAAAATGTTCAGATTACATGTGCAGCTGAAACGACTGATTTTTAGATCTGGCCTAGACTAGACTCTAGGATCTAGTCAGTCTAGATCTTCACTGGAAAGATTTCCGAATGCGCTTCATAGCCAACACAACAACAAAAAAAATCGTTATGCTGATTGAATGGAGATGGAATCCGGGGAAGGATTCCGAATGAGATTAACACCCCTAACCAGAACTCATGCTTACTAATACAAACGAAAACCTAATCCTAATCCTTAAGCCAGCCCTACCCTTACCCCTAACCCTAATATCCCAAGAGCAACAGACTTGAGTCTCATTCGGAATTCTTCCCTCACCATGGATCTGATGTTTGTTCATGAATTTAACAGTTTAACTTCCAAAACTAACGTTACTTTTAATTTGGTCCAAATTCATTCCTAATAGGTCCTGTTTCTTAGCTGACTGGTTGTAGAAAGACGCCGAAAGGGTTTGGCGATTTGCCCGGTCTTACGAAAAGATCTAGTCTAGACTAGTCTAGCTATGACTGGATTGAGCAGATTTTGCCTGAAAATCATGACACAAAGCGTGCTTATCATGTCTGCTGCTAATGAAAGCCTCCATGCGCAACATCCTAGCCTTTTTCTACTTATTTTTATATTACATTAAAAATGCATCAGCAGGCACACTACCTGAATTCTTTGAACGAGATATTGGACGATTTCAAGAAAATACTGGCCGCTCTCAAATTACTTTAGAGTGACAGACTATCGCGTTACTTCATCCACAGCTTTCACGATTTCGTCCATAACTACTGAAAAAATGAAGAAGCATGTGACGACTGAGGACGTTCCATCAGTTTCAGAGATATTTTCTCACCTGTAGGTCTATCTGCTTAGGGCTCACCACGTGTCTTGTTTTGGGCTAATCTTCTAAGACAGACTTCTGATGTTCACTCGGTCTGATCGTGCGGTGGAAGAGGCTGACTGAAGCGCGGGAATGGGGTTTTATAGTGGTACGAAGAGACGCTATGATCACATGTCAGCACGTTTCTTGCGCATGATTTCCAGACGGTTCGATTTTTCTGGGTCACCCACTTCACAAAAGTATTTCTTTCCCTCATCCCTCTACCCTAACTCCGCACCATTTTAGTAAAGTTCACCATCTCTCTCCCACTTAATCCTCCAAAAGAAAATCAAAATAAAAGTAAGTTAGCTGTACTTGGCTAAAAGAAAAAAATACATTTGAGATTCACACACATTTTACCTTACGTCATGGGCGTAGATTTAAGGTTCAGAGAAGGGAGGGCTGGAGACAGATCTTCGACTTAACGTTGGAAATGTAAGGGGATAGTAGGGGAGAAGAGATCAGGAAACGAAAGCCTTTCCAGGGAAGAAACAAAGGTACACTATGAAAATGAAAAAAAAAAAAAAAGAAGCAAATGCGACTTTTACTTACCCCGTAGGGAAATTGATTTACAATGTCATACACTATTATAGTGTATACATCTCAATTCTCTAATACAAACACATAGAACAATACATATCATACATGTAATTTACAGCATATTACAAATGAAATACATAACAAAGTCATTGTTGGTTGCCAGTGGTGCAGTGCCCTGGTCCCCCCAACTCTAAAGCCAGTCATTTCGTTAGGAGCGTTGCCCTTCCCTTTCATAACATCAGATACGGATAACAAGGGGAGGGGGGGCGGACTGTCCTAGTCAAAAGCGTCTCTCAGTGGCCCATGCCTCTCAGTGGCCCATGCCCCTTTTCTGTCAATGTTATAGAGAAGCCTAGCTTTATTTGTTGCCTGCTGGCCCTGAAACATGTTATATCGTCACTGCACGACTATTAAGCTGGGATTTTGTACACCACTAAATCGATATAAACGGGCAGCAATTTAAACTGATGGTGCAACCTCGTGTCCTTTTGTTTGTGTGTTTGTCTGTGTGTTTTGTTTGTTTGTTTCTTTGTTCTTAGTAAATTTGAAGATATAACGGGAAGCCTTGAGGGGCCCGTAATACAACTCCCTCCGCGCCGCGCCCCGCCCCACCCCGCCCCATAACTGCATGTCCCAACCCGAACCCCTACCTAACCCTCGGCAGCCTCCTATGTACCATAAAATGTGCATTGTAGTGTGTGAGTATCCCCTTTCCACAAGTGATATGTTCTTTCATTTGCACCCCTACTAAATACCCCTCAGTCACGCCTCTGATTTACTGCCCTATTATTTGTCATCACTTGAATGGAAAATAACCAAAGGCGAGAGATTAATTTAAAAGAGAAAAAACGTTTTTTTTTTCTGCACTTTGTCAGGGGTCTCTGAAAAACAACTTGAACTAGTCAAACCCAAAAGAAATTCTTATTAGGTCACACAATTTTCATATCCATGAAAAATAAAGTTTTATTGTATCGCGCAGACGAGTAGTGCTTGTCACGGGTAACTGAATTGTTTAGTGTGAACACTTCTCAGTAATTTCTATTCACGTTTTGGTTTTCATTTGTCTAGCAATATTGCTGCAAAAGCTTGATTGGTAGTGTACTGTATCACCTCACTGTCCTAAAACTGTGGTCAGTCTGCTTTGAAATAGGTCACCGTCTGGCCTTATGTTTTTAACCATTTTATTACGTAATATTCAAGGTCAGTGCACTGGAGATCTCTTTCTTCTCTGCACGTGAACAGCGTTGTATTAGGCTTTCTTCATCCATCAACTTTTCCAGCAATCCATTCAGTCATCCATAAGTTTGTCTGTCTATCTGTTCATTCACACATATGCGTACATATTTGCAAACACAAACACGTACACGCACGTCTTACTTAGACACACACCCGCACAATAAAACAGGTCACCCATTTTCTTGTTACATTGTAGGGCCGAAAGAAGAGAACTCAATGGGTGTCAGTAATCTTAACCAGCGGCTGGTACCTGACATATTATGTACCAGGAAACACAATTTATTTACATTATGGCGATCGAGACAGGACATCTAGGCTATTCAAACGTTTAATCTTCCCCTTCCCCAAAAGCCCACTCCTTCCCCACCACCATAAACTCTGCATGGAGTTTAGATGTTTATACTGCAGACTCACTTTACATGACACACGCTGCTTTTTCTCATTTGATAATTTTTTTTTTCTCATTTTTTTCTCTCTCTCTTGTTTCTACCCCTCCTTCAATTCCCTCTTACACGGTACACTAACTCAGTGTTGCTAGGAAATGTACCAAATAACACATTTTGGTTCCATACTTTAGCCACAATATGTGAAAACATTTTATTTTAACATATAAATTTTATACCTTCCTTCCTTTCTTCCTTCCTCCCTCCTTTCATCCCTAACCCCACTATCGATCCTTACCTTCACCCACCCAACCCCTATCCTCCAGAATAACCACTACCCTATCACCTCCAGCTCACCACATAAACTCACATGGTGCTGCCAAAGGATGCTGTATTATAAGGGGGGAGGGGGGGGGAGGGGCTGGCAGATACACTTAACTGTTGTTTCTTCAGGGCTTCTTCCCCAAGCAATAGCATGAAGCTCTTTTGCAAAATGCCTATATTATCATTTTAAAGCCTTGAACATGTAGTTATAAGTGAAATTGTCCATGAGAGGTTGCTAAGGGCCATTTACACGTGGGGATTGGTCGCATGCGAGAAAACTCGCGACTTCTCTCACGCAATTTCTCCCCAACGTATTTCCATTTACACGTGGCGATCTCATTGATACAAATCCCGTGACGCAACGCCAGTCTGCAACTTGTAGGGATTTTTGCTACGGTGGGGTAGGTGGCCAATTGACAACCCATTTTCAAACCAAAATTGAACACAAAATTCGCCTCTAGTAAGTTATTAGAAAAATCGTGAAAAAACAGTGAATTGGATGCAAAAGCAGATTTTCTTCATTTCAACAGTGAAATGACGGTTCTACATTAGAGAAATGTGTTGAAAAATCACTCGTAGGTAAAGCAAATGACCCGGTGGCAACACGCACTCGAACACAGTGCCAGTGCAAAACAATGTGTGTCATTTTAGTAATCGCCATTTTTTAAATCTTTTGAATAAAGCATTAAATCGAGGTCTGTACGCGTAGACTTTGTTAATTTTGATACGCTGATTACGAAAATGTCAACAGTTTTAAGCAAGGATGAGCATTTAACTATTTAGTTGCAATTAAAAATCACCCCACTCACGAAAACATCAAAGGAAGCCACCACGTGATTTAGTGGCTACCGATCGCACGCTCAAAAATCAAGCAGCGCTTGATTTCTGGGGACATGCGATTTTTCGTATTGAGTTCATGCGATTTTGCGTTTACACGTGGCGATTTCTCGCCATGATCCTTGCTCGGGACGGATCTCGGGGATAAATTGCTATGTGTAAATGGGCCTTAAGAGGATTTAAAAAAAAAAAAACACCATCTGCTCATGTTAAAGTGTTTAAATGGAAACAACGACCAGCAAAGAGCGGGTCGCTTTCCCCCCTTCCTGGTCACTTCTCTCTGACCATTCCCTGCGAGTTTATCTCCAAGCTGGCTACCATGGTCAATTTTAAGGCTAAATATAGGTCCACTGAAGTGTCAAGAGAATTGACAATTTGTGGGGATGAAACCCCCACATTGGTCCACAAGAATGATCTGACAAAGTTTCTCTTGTCTCTATACATAGCCTATTGGTGTTTTAAATTCTGGATCTCAGGAATCTATATCGTTAATCTAGACTCTAGATTGAAACAATTTTTTTGTCTCCATACATAGGTCTAGATCTCTATCCAAGGGCATTACTCCAGGAGTCTTCCACTTGGCGCTTAGTTGAAGATTAGGGGGTTGGATTGGGAAAGCAAAAGTACACATGGGAGGCAATAATAATATTCACAAAGACAAGGACGGGTTGTTTTTTTTTGTCTAATCCTACGTCTAACTGTGTCCCTATTAACCACGCTATAAGTGGGGGAGTTCAGATATTGATGAAATAAATCCTCGACCATTTAGATCGTTGGATTTGCTTTATCTTTCACCTGCTGCGATTGACAAAAATACTTCTAATTAGAGCTTTAAGACACAAAAGGTCTCACTTAATCCCCTGAGGATCTTGATACGCCAGTTTTAAAAGGTTTGCAAAATTTAAATACATATTAATATATTAAGCGATGTGGATTTCCGTAGCGAACAATTACAACCACCAAATAACAAACAAACAAACAGACAAAAAACACACAGACAAACAAGTAAACCATATATGGTGAACGGTTCGAAAGAAAATATGCCGAGCGACACAATTTTGCTACATCCACACACAGCGAAATACTTATAACAAACTGCAGTCAAACTACATATAGATAGAAAATAGAGATTTACTTAGTGCTTGTGACAAAGCTTACAGAATTCCTACAAAATTATGTGAGCCTAAGTACTGGAACACAGCTGTAAATATTTAAGGCACCTGTTAATAGCCAAATCACTGCTTGTGTATAATCCTAACAATCCACAAATTTTAATATAATCCCGCTTTTTTGTGACCTAGATAGAACATCAAATTTTAAAGTAGGACACACACATCAAATATAATTTTCTATTTTTCAATACTTTTTCTTTCTAAAAATTATTTATGGTCCTCACCGAGTCAATTTTGCGAAGAAAGAGCATCGCTCATTACCGTACGTAATATGAAGCAATAAGGAGAGCTAAAGTTACTGGGTTTGGCCCTTGGGTTCAGAATTATTCCCTTTCCCCGATCAGCAGAAGCCTGTGATAAAAACGCTGACGTCACTTACGTTCTACCAGCTACAGACACCTCTACCTGACAATGTATTATTCAGCTTTTAATTAAGGTTTTGGTATTCCAAATTCAAATAAAGTTTGATAGTGTAAGCCAGAAAAAAGTATTCTGCATTTTTAATTGCCTCAGCATGATTTTGTTCACGGAAGAATTAAAACATCATACCAACATGCTGTCACCCGTCCGCAGAGCACTGGCTAGACAGCTTGGCCTTGTGGCAAGAACGTATTTGACGTAAACTTATGGCCGCCACGCGCGCAGTGGTTGTAAAAATTCAGACTTTGAATAATGTAATTCTGTGGGTTGTCTGGGGCCAGCAGAGGCGTTATATCATTATGACAGACACTTGAAAGACTGTTTTATTGGAATAATAGGGTATCGTATGATTTAATATGGTCTGTGGGACGGTGCAGTCTTCCTTTAAAGTTTCAGATACAATTTGAGCCTCGAAGGTATAAAAATAAAGTGCATTATTCTTAGCATGCTGTCAAAACCAACCAAATATAAAATTGGGAAGGCAAGGTGACTAGTTTTGAAAGAAATTTGTGGAATGGTTTAGGCATTGACTCGGGCAAAACTAGTACTGTAAACTCCATGGTAAAAAAATAAAAACTATTACTAAATCACAGTAGAATTTGTATGATAACGCATTTTATTGATAAGGCCGAAAGAAGAAAATCTAATATGTGCCAGTAACCGTAACCAGCGGCTAGTACCTGCCTTCCACTAGGAAATAAAATATGTTTATATTATGGCGGTCGAGAGAGAACATCTAGGCTCTCAAGACAGTCTTTTAAACTTATTCTCCCCCAAAAGTCCCCACCCTCTCCACTTCCCACCTCTACATACTCCGCATGGAATGTAGATGTTTGTGCTGCATTCTCAATTTACATAGCACAAGCTACTTTTTCCTTTTTTTTTCTTCTTGTTCCTCATCATCCTTTTCTCTCTTATATCTACCCCATTATCCCATTCTCTCCCACACAGTACAGCAACTCAGTGTTGCCAAGAAACGAACGTACCAAATATCATATTATGGTTCCATACTGTAGCCCAAATATGTGCAAAAGTTTTAATGAAAGAGATTTATTCTTTCCTTCTTTCTACCCCTCCATTTACCTCTAACTCCACTATAGATCCTTACCTCCTTTCATGCATTTATTACTACGGACATACAGGCTTAAGGGGGAAATGAGACGGCTGATGCAAAGATAGGGGGAGGCATGACTGATGGCGAGATTTAACTAAGCAGAGAGGAATTACTCATTGCCACCAAATGCCACCCCAGGGTGGTGAATCGCAGCTGAACGAACAAGGAGCAATGCTGAAAGAGGATCAGACGGGCAAAGTCAACGAAACAGAAAAGACATATTTAGTGTACAATCAGAACACGGGAAAGATAGTCACCTTTCAAACGCTGCTAAGATGGACGAAGTGCACATAAAGTTGTCTAATGTGCCATGGTGTCGATCTTCTTCTCAAGTAATACCACTAGCATCTGTCATAATGTGTTGGTATATCTCCGCCATTACGATCCATAAGAGACTAAAACTTAAATAAACATAAAATCTCTGCGGGAACACAAAAATGAAGCATGTAGATTAAGCACGGCATTTGCCATTGTCCCCAGCAATTATATTATACTGCAATGGCCAAGTAAATGTGAGAGAGAGAAAAAAAGTCTCACGTGGTATGATTCTCTGACTGATTATAATTGTATTTATTAAGAATGTTTAAGACCCATTAAATCTCAGGATATGAAGGCTTAAAGTGGTTTCACTGAATTATCAATTTTTAATTTCCCTTCAGCCTTATAAGCCTTCACAGATATGTCCTGAATTCAACTGGGATTTAGGCATGGATACGATGGATACATACCCGCGCCCCGCCTGGGAGGACAAGTTAAACAGGGGAAGAAAGAGAGGAACGCAGTTGGAATAAGCTGAACAAATGCTCACGTTTACCATTAAAGCTGGTGTTATGGCAGAGTTTGCCCTTAGCATGACAGTTTTATGGTACTTTGGGGCCCTGGGCAAAGTCCTTCTCCAGTGCCTCCTTAACTACAATTATGAATGGAACACTTCAATAATAATAAAAAAAAAAGTATATTATTAGCTCTAGCTTTTCCTTTTCTCCTCTATTTTTTTCTTGCTCTTGTTTGTTTGGTTTTTTTTTCTATTTCTTTCCTTTCTCCGCAAAACAAAATGACCTATTTCTTTCTTTTTCTTGCACCATGGGCAGAACAGAATGTGGCCCCTTACTACTTTTGTGCCTAGGACCCTGCGGAAACCTAACTCCACCACTGCCTTTGTATTACGAACGATAAATGTATGATGTTAACCTCCCGTTTGTACTGTCCAGTTATTAAGACGCTCCTATCCAACATGATTGGAGTGTTTATAGTTCACGCAAATTCAGAGATTTAAATGGAAACCCTCTTACACAGCTTTTCCTTTAACATTGTATTACCACGACACTGTCAATATCAGCAACCGACTCTTCGACAAAACAATATTCGCTGTTCTTTAGGCCAAGAATTCACCAGAAAAATCTAGTAACGTAGCCAACGAATGCATTAGATGAAACATGGAAATAAGGTAGGCTTAGTATTGATTCGAGATTACAAAAGGGAGAGAAATGTTGCTAAAACTTAATAAAACAACATAATAAGAGATACACACGATTTATCATAGTTCTCCCCTTCCTAGCACCATTACTGAGGCGCCATGCATATCACAATGCTGATTTACACAGCCAGATACAAGCCAGTAATTTCAGTCTGTGTATCTGATTTATACACAGACGCTGCCTGTCTAATTTATGGCCCTCTATTTGTCTTTCTGTTTATCCCTTTCAACTTCCTGTTTGCTTTCTATTTGTCTGCAATCTTTCTTGACAGCCGTGTTAGTACAGAATCAAAGTTCAGGTAAAACTATTTCTATTGTTATTTCCTGCTTCAGGTCACTCCATTTGTAATCATAAAGCCTTGCACAATGGTGAGACCAGTAGTTTGGGTGTTTTCGCACGTGTTCATTCCACCCCTCCCCCTCGCCCTGTGGCCCCACGACCCCCATTTTTTTTTCAACTTCAAGGAACGTGACTCTTAAAATTAACTAAAAAGAGGAGCGGCAGGAAATGGCATATCCATAAAAAGGATATGACTTATTGACATACATGACACATGCAAGAGTGGCTAAACCATCCAATCAGAGAATGCTGTCCGTAAGGTATAAAGGAACTGAACTTTGAGTGCAGCCCACAGCTGATCAGAGAAGAACGTTTAGTTACAGTCCCGCAAACACAGGTATGGTGTTTCGCAAAGCGTTCCCAAGGACGAGTGTTGCGTCTCACAGTTGCAGTACGGTAGAGCTGGAACTTTATTTCGACAAGTCGAAGCTAGCAAGGCATACTGCCATTATTTAAAATGAGAACGTATTTGGTATCCAAGCTTAAGCAAAAAATTTAGCGAGTCCATCTAGCGGTTGTTTTTTTTTTTTTTTCTGCTTTGGTCACAAAATGCAGGATTGGTTTTCTTAGTTTATAGGTTGACGCTGATAGCGATGAAAGTGTTCACGTCGATATTAAAAAAAAAAAAAATCATAAACTCAAATTTCTGATATTGAAAATGTCTCGATGAAGCCACAAAATGCTGTCAAAAGTTTACAAAATACTGTCAATGTGAGTCTTACTCGTCATAGAGATGCGTTCAGCACGGGGGTTAATAGGAAAATATGTTGGACTTAACCATACACTTTTGGAACAGAAAAGTCGCATCGCTTTCTAATACGTCTAAAGAACTTTCTAATCATGATTACTTCAATGACCATGGGTTTGTTTTCAGGTAATATAGTCACCTAAGATTTTGTTGAAAAAACAAGATTATATACTAATGAGGAAAAACAACAAAAACAAAGGGATAGTTTTGAAAAATAGAGGTTCATGTTTCAACCTGTGCCTGAAAAATCCGGAGCTACTTACTGCAGGAGTTACGTATTTATTTTAAGGGCAATAGTTTGTTGAGTCTCCTCCAGGACAGATATTGTTCTAGCTGGCTTTGAAGTTCTCTCAAAGAGAAGACTGTGTTCCAGCTGGCTTACAAGTTTCCCCAAGGAGCAGTGTTTCAACTGGCTTAGATGTTTTTATTGTAATGCTTCTGAGACTATACATCAATGGGTCCTTGGACACTTCAGGATAAGGACTGAATAATCACGGTTTTTCTACACTTCTGGATAAAATATCGACAGAGGGCAAATATTCAATGCTGCTGCCAAAAGAAATAAATAATAAGCGTCGTCAAGCTCTTCTCCGAATAGTGGGCTATATTAAAATTTTTGCATACGGCACTGCATTGAACTCAAGTTGAAACCTGAAATTTCGGAAAATTTCTTCGCCAACCTTCGTGATGTGAATTTATACTATCGTCCTCTTACTTTGCTTGAACGCGGCATTAGAAAATAATATACGCATCTCCTTGGCGACCACTGACAGTGGCGGTAGAATTTTGCATCCCAGTGTCACCTGACCGGCCGACAGACAAGAGTATGCCATGGTCATTATATGAAATGACTTTTTTAAGATCTTTACTCTATTAAATTCCAGCTCCTCATGATCATTGAAATCAGTACCGTCACTATTTTCAACACTGTAACCATCAATCATCATCATAACATGTTGATTATTGTTATTGTTTCGATATTGTTACAGCCTGACTGAAAAATAAAGTTATTTGAAAAAAACAGAAAAAACGGTCATTATCCGTAACAGTGGCCCGAGCAGCCTCCCGCTAACAGAGTTAAGACACCTTTCCCTTGTGCTTGATTTTGGATTAGGGCCGGGTTAGAGGTTAGAATTGAGGAAGCAAACTTGAGAGAGTCCCCATATATTATTTTGGTCTAAGAACTCTCTTATGTGTGATTTCTCTTTTTTATCCCTGCTTCTAACCCTAACCCAAACTTTAGCAGTGAAGGAAGTGAGACAGGCAGATGTATGCGGTGCCTTGGTCCGGCAGCCTTAAACTTGTTAAAGCTATAAGCTACGGTTACGTTTTGGTATATTTAGGTTTAAAATTTAAGTGCAATACTATGGGGTTCTTCTAAAACCCGTTGAGGATGTTTAGGGGCTCGAGTCAATCATAAAAAAAAAGCCCGGCAAATTGCATATAGGCTTCGAACCCTCCATTCCACCCCGCAATACATGGTCATCAAGAGTCTTTACCACGAGCAAGTTATACTTACTTACGTTACCTTTACTGCTCTGAAATTGTTTTGCCTTTCGCAAAACCTATCACATCTTGTCCTCGATGCATCTCTTTTTTTTTTTTTTAAATATGTACCCATTTTTCAATCAAATGACCGTATGCCGGTTGCGCTATTTATTAGATGTGGGGAAAAAAGACATAATGCTAGATTCAGCGAAAAACAAAACAAACAAAAAAAAAAAAAAGCAACAAACTTTCATTTATTATGTAGTTATGAAATTTTCAGAGCATTTAAATAAAACATAAGTTAACGTGTTGGCAAACAATTTCAAAGATGTCGCCAGTTTTTATTATTCCTCCGTGTTATGTAACAATGTGTCCAAATCAAACGTTTCAAATTTGGGTACTCCTTGGTGCCTGTGTAAATTAGTTGAATTATAAACAAAAAAAAAAATCGCGATAATTACAGTAATTACATGAGTTTGTATGCCCTTAGGTAAACGTAAGCATAATTCATACGCTACTGTGTCGACCACAGCGAACACTCTTTAGAGTGTTGGCGTTTCCGGTAGTTAAGGCCTTGCAGGGGCGTAGCGAGGGTGATTGTTTTTTGTAATCTGGCATTAAACGAAAAATACTTTGGTAGGGGTCGGTGGGAAAGCGGCATAATGGAGAAATGTTGCATAATATTAGATTTGCTGTTGTTGTTTTCTTTTTTCGGTTACTTTAGATATTTCCCCCATCTACTGGCACATAAACATCAGTTGCTGACTGTCAGGAGCTTTCAATGCTTATGCACATTTAAAAACAAAACAAAACAAAAAAAAAACACGTTTCTGTAAAGACTGGTATTTCCACGTCACGCACAATACTGTAAACTGCCAATGAATGTAAAATAGTAAAGTTACTCTCGTATCATTGAGCGACTATGACAACAACATTAAGCAACAATGACACCAGTTAACCAGGCGAGACATTTTAATCTAAATAATAATTCTTAAAAAGCTAATGTTTTAAGATCTCCTTCCTCTTGCTCCATTTAAAAGAAGTAGTGGGTAGGTTAGTGATCTTAGGAATTATTCCCATGAAACAAAGCACATGAAAGATGTTTTCACCAAGGGCTCTGCAATGTTCGCATGTTTTCGCTATCGTTCAAGATTGCCATATATTTTTTTTTCGACCCGGAATCAAAACGTTTATGAAAAAAGACCTTAAAAAATTATCAGGAAATCGCCGATTGGTGTGAAGATTTGATACAACACAAGCAAATTTACTTCGAACTATGTACTGGATATACATAAGTATTATAGTTATCATACGCCTTTGTATACACATTAGGAGCAACAAAAAAATCTTGAAATTGTTCTTGGATTCGTGTACATCAGGCAGTTACAACAGAATCTTGATGAAATACCAAATAGTTTGAGAACAGTGCACATACTGTAAGAGAAAGTAGTCGTTCGAACTAACAAAGAACCAGTCAGTAATTTATTTGGGACTCAGACGATTTTAAAAAGTCAAAAATTTGGTATTTGGCTGCCAAACAGGCAAATATGGCAACCTTGGTAGGTAACCAGCCTTTCGTTGCCGAAAAGAAAAACCAAAACTCGTAAAGAGAAACAGTAAAAGACCGTCAGAACAGGGGGTGAGCAAACATCTCCTAGATTATTGGCGACCATTTTTTTTAAGTCTTGCCCTTTGCATTACCTTTGTATGCTTTTCACTGTGGCTATGTGGGCGCTGAATCTGTGAGACGGTGTATAGGCTTTCAGATTATTAATTAGGATTACTAGCTAACGTTGGCAGGAACGTAATTCCATGCTTTGGAAATGGCTCATAGGTAAAATAGGACGAAAGGTGACGACTAAACTTTTACAAAACATTGAAGATTAATTAAATTGTATAAGACAAATAATTAGCATGTTGGTAATCTCAGATTCATAGATTACATGGATGCTCCTGCCGCGTTGTGTTAATTAACGTAAGGATTTTGCATATTAATGTAATCACAGGTTCATGTATTCTGTGGCGTAAAATTCGAATATATTGCAAGATTTTGAGGCAACATTTACGCCGTAAGCTCTGCATTCTGTTTTATTACATCAGTGATGCAATTTCTATTTTGCTGCAATCCTGTACACAAGGAGATATACCATAGCCTAGGGTAGAATATTCATACTCCTGTAGCAATCAACGAAAGTAGTGACGTGTAAAAACTGATTAAATATTTAAGACTCGCAGGCCAACAGTTTTCGGTTAGCGCGAGTTTTTCAAGAACCTTATACGTTTTTTTCATAGATCGGTTGCTAGCTGTTTGCAGTCGTCCAAAATCTATAAGACAGATCAAGTAGCTTATATCCAGTGGTGCTCCTATTCGTAGTAGGGATCTCCCCCTGTGGTAAGGGAAAGTGGCTATTTGTAGGGTATAGGGTAAACCTACGGGTACAATAGTAAATTGTAGGGGAAAATTGGAGAAAACGTACTCTCTTGAAAAAAAAAAGTTTTACAAAACTAGTCTTAATCTCATTGTTTGTTTAATTTTTCTTCTTTATTGCTGCTCACAGCTAGCGTAATCAGTGCATAACTTAAGCCATATAAATCGCTGGGTTTTGGGGTTTATTTTTTTTTATCATTGCTTTCACATGCCATCACTGATTTACCCTTAAAGACAATGTTTTGTCGCTCGAAGGGTTTAAAAAACAGATAGAAGTATTAATTACGAAGGCCAACCATACACTCAGCGCATGGAGAAATGTAGGGCAAAAATCATCCTCGCTGTTGGGTAAAGACATTATTTCGGAGCCACAACGTAGGTTATATTCATATCAAGGTATCATTACGATCTATGAAGGGAGGGAAAGTAAACACAAGACTTGACTTTGTACATGTATTTGATCCGGACTGATTGTAATATTCTCTCTTTGCAGCCACCCAAAAACAATGACCAGGCTTCGTCCACGTAAGTCTTAGGAAGCGCCATAACAGGCTTCAGGCACACTCTGCCCCGCTTAATCGCAATCCGGATAATCGGAAGTTCTTGTTGTCCTACTTTAACAAAATGCTGTATGTCTTGGGGGAAAAAAAAGTAACCGGATAATCTCAAGTTTTTAATTGTAACTTTTCAATGCTTCCGAGGAGTTACGGTTAAGCGGAGTAGACTATGTTAGAAATAGGAATTTATAAGAAACAAGAATAAATCAACATTCAATGCACAGAACAGACTCGACTGAGAGACGACTTTTACAGGGCACTCTGACACTAACATTAGCAGAGAGAGAGAGAGAGAGAGAGAGAGAGAGAGAGAGAGAGAGAGAGAGAGAGAGAGAGAAAGAGAGAGAGAGAGAGAGAAAAAAAAAACATTAACAGAGAGTGTGAGACAGAGGAAGAGATAGTGCGAAAGAGTGTGTGTGCGAAAGAGAGAGAGAGAGAAAGTGAAAGAGGGAGAGAATATGAAAGAGAAAGCATGAGAGAAAGAGAGTGTGTGTGTGATAGAAAAAGAGAGACAGAGGGCAATATACTTGAAGGGCTCTGCGGCAAAACGCATTCGGGGGTTATGGCAAAACAGTCAAGATACAAAACATATTTTTTTGTGAACGGCGAAATTTAATTCTGAAATAATGTAGACCAAATGTCGTTCTATTGAGTGGAAATATGCATGTATACTACATACTCCTACCGCTACATGAAGCTTGCAGAATACGCTAAAAAGTCAGATTGGTGGATAACGCGTTTTGTCATGCAACCCTTCACTTGTATTGTTACTGTCCATAAACAACAAATTTTGCCATCGTCATTCAGTGCGGGTGGTATCTGTATTTGCTCGAGCAACTGAGACCGCTGTTATCTCTTCCGAATACCCCTGCCGACATTAGGTCGAAGCTTGAATGTGTCGTAACGGGTTGACGGAACTAAAAACTCTAAAATGCCTTAGTTTTTGGAAGTTTTAATGCAAGGGCTTTTCGAACATCATCGTTACCAAGCCACACAATCAGTGCTTACACGGAGGATCAGAAAAATGGCGGGTGGCAATATCGTATAAAAGTTTCCCCTTTATTGGTATAGATTAATTTCTCAGAAGCCATAAAAGGTACAATGGCGGAAGACATTTAATAATTACAGGGGTGTACAGGAGGCTTACAGACACCCATGGGAGAATGTACATAAACAAGAAAATTTTACAAAGTACACAAAGACAATACCTCCTTATATTAAGGCCTGCAAAATAATTCATCCAACACTCCGCATGTATTGGATAATATCTTACAAGCCTCTGCTCCTCCGACACTGTCTTTTCAGAGATCTGCTTATTTATATTTTATATTATAAAGCAACTGAAATAGTTGCAACTTTACTGGGAGCGAATCCACCCTAATGGAATTTATGTTTCATAAGTTTGACATGTTCAATACGTTTTACAAGTTTACAAGTTTATTATTCATGTTCAGACCGTATTAAAACGATGTATGGCGATCAAGTAAAATGGCGGGACAGACACAGCACATTAATCAGTGCATTGTCATAGACAATAAAAGTAATGTACAAAATTGTACACTCATAGTGTAAGATCCAAATTCGAAAAAATAGAAGACTGGAGCTTGAACGTGCATGGCAGCGTCTACATGTAGCTAATATGTTTAATGTTTATAATAACCGTAATGAATCTAACTAGTATTTTTTACAGGATGTTCTTTGAGATTCTTCTAATGAGTTCTTTGAACAAAATTCCATGTTTTTTGGATTATTTTCACTTGTTACCGTGCTCAATGTTAATATTCTTAGCTCCCACTCTTATCTTCGAATGTGCTGATTGTTTGTCTGTAACAGTTAACTTATGCTTTAGCCTCTGTCGTTCTATCTTTCCTTTCTCTCTCTCTCTCTCTCTCTCTCTCTCTCTCTCTCTCTCTCTCTCTCTCTCTCTCTCTCTCTCTCTCTTATCATTCCTTTCCTTTCTAATATTTATTGAAACCAAGTATTATTTTTTTTTATATATTTTGCGGCTGACCACCGCCATTCATTTTCACACCTTCCTTCCTGTACACATACTTGTCCTTTTGTCCTTTCTCTGTCTCGATCTGCCATCTCTGGTTCTGAGTATCTCCTCTACAAGGGGAATGTTGAACATTTTTAAATATGAGATAACAGAATAATAATATGTTTCTTTTTCCCTTCCAATTTTCTCCAGTTTTCTTGGCTGTTGCCATTCTGGGTAAGTTACACAAGTTATCAAAAGCACAGCAAAAACCAACATAAAAAAAATATGAACATTGCAAGGTTCATGAGCAGCAGTGGTGGTATTCATGACCAGAAGTGGTGGGCCAATAACTAATTTTGTTTAGAGTCGTGGTTCTCACAGCGTTGAAGGCCGAAATACCAAAAATATCGGTTCTATAAATATCAATCCTTAAACTTGTATCTCGTAAGCATTTCGATACTTTCAATACATTTTGACAGTCTCAGACTTTACAGTGGGAAGACTGTAGCTAGTTTGACACTGAAGTCGCCAAAACGTATAACTAACGTCTAAACTTTCCCACTTTCCAGCAAGGATCCCGGCTGGAAACCAGACATAATTAAACCATACTAAGCCATTAACAGCTATCATAGCCAACTACGCTATGCCTTACTGCCCAAGGGCTAAAGCTCTGTTGCTGCATGCATAATCCTTATGTTAGTTAACGCAGTGCTGTGAACATTAGTTAACATTGGTTAACGCAATAGGTTATGAATTACATATACAGCCACTGAATCGAAACAGTGAAGTACGTGATTCGTAGTAATACATGTATTCGGCATAAAGTAAAAGTATGTTTCTTTACGTCCTAGTTAGACTAAAGGACGGAAACGTGTGGCATTGCATCTTACTAAGTAGATGACTGGAATTACGCATTATTTTATTCTAATAAGTCTTTCATAAACTTCATTCTCCTTTTTTGGCAGACTTTACCTTATTCTACCATATCAATTATTCTCTAGGTATGGTCAAGGTTCAGCTTGTAGCAGCAAGCACAAATGGATCATCAACAGTACCAACAACACCAACAACACCAACAACACCAACAACACCAACAACTTTGTCAACTTCGAGCGGAAGCCCAATAACTCAGACGACGCCAACGACCACAAGTATGTAAATTACAGTGAAGGAAACAGTGCACAATGCTGCTGCCTCTGTTATACTTTACAATAGAATCTATATATAGTAGAAACAGTTCGTTGCCCGGGAAAGGCGGGTTGCATAAGATAAGTGGTTGTCTTAAGCATGTTCTCTGATTTTTAAGTTAGGCCATTCTTCACAATTTTGGTTTTTTAACAAGTGTAAACAAGTTAATAGTCCAGTTGTCGGCTTACAACATCAATTATTGTTAGAACCTAGAAAAAGGGAACAACTGATGTTTTTCCTGTTTCTGGTAAACAAAGATGTCCTGATCAAGAATACTCTGTTACTATTGAGCATTGTTTTGTGCGGCCATTTATGTATCAACTGTTAAGGTATATGTACCAGTACAAACGATATATACAGTATCGTTTGATGTGAAAACTACAGCAATAGAATTTTCAGTCGACATGTATGATGAATTCCAAGGCATATACTATATTGAGCACTTAATATATTGTGTAGTACTCCTATCTGGGAAATTGTTACCGAATTTCTTTTTATATATCGCAATCGATGCTATTTAAGCAAACGTGAAGACNGAGGCGAGGCAACATAGGATGATATCTTCGGGATAACAATTCAAAGTTATTTTCATATATCATAATGTCTCAGAAACAACTGGTGAGAAATTCCCTATACCCCCCCCCCCCCCCCCCCCCCC
>JAWQUT010000587.1:242451-253189 GCA_033807755.1 Ellobium chinense | reverse complement strand
AGAAATAAATCATAATTGCCTTTTAAACTAAATTTCGAATTTCAGGACTATCCTCCTTCCCTTTAAAGTGTTAAAAACCATGTCGATAGTCATATTCTAGATGACCCAACATGCTCGTTTAGGAAGGATAGTTTAAAGGATATATATATATATATATTTATCAAAATATCTTTTATGAAAGCTCTATAAAATGTCCGTTATCACGGCTGATGAATGTTTACAATGCAATAAACCACGCTGATGAAAGTGGGAATAGGTTCCATGAAGTGCAAATGATTTGATTGATCACAAACGTCGTAAACAAATCGTTTATGCTAACGAAATTTAGTCAGTGTTACTCGCAATCCCCTTTCGGCATTTTGCACAGTAATGGCGCTCACCACAAAACAGTTCGAAAGATAGTCAATAATTTCATAGCATAGTTGCACCTGTCCATCCATCACATAGGTAATATTTATCACGGTTATGCTTCATATCATGCCTTTTGCTGCTGCGAAGTTAAAAAAAAACAAAACAAAAACCATCGGTTTATTATTTTAAAAGTTGGAAAATAAATGATGGGTTCACATGTTTTTTTTGTGTGTACTACACTTTCTCATTTTTTCAGACTGGTGGAAAGCTACACCGAATGCATGAATCAGAGGTGTGATAATACAACTACATTCAAGGATGCTGTCAACGCAATAGAGGCTGCATGTGTCAAGAATAGCCAGGATAGTAAGGATTCAGGTTAGCATTACCAAAATTAAAACAACAACAACAACAACAAGAAAAACACCACATAGCCATCAATACGACCATCTACATTTGAAACAAAGAGTTAAAATTTAAACATTCTGCCTAAACCAACAAAGTTAAGAATTAATAGTAATAAATCTGCTTTAATATCTAGAATATGCCGATCTCGCTGATATTATACAAATGAATCCGATTCTCCGGATCTAAAGTGATTTTTTAAAATCCTGAACACATACTGGAATACTAAAATGTGAAATGACCATGACCTTTCTCAGCAATTCCACTATATTTCGACGCTTGAGAACTAAAATGTCGTAAGGGCCATTTTCGGAGAAATCGGAGAATCACAGGTTGGAAATCTTAGCATTTCAGACGATATCTTCAACATTAAATTAGCTCCATACTCACATTAAAAAAATAAATAGCAGCATGTTATATTGTGAAGCAACGTAAAGAAACATGAGCGTCAAAAACAAAAATAAAAACCACCCCAAAAACTGAGACTCTCAAATAGTCATAACTTTCATGTTCTTCACCTCTGTGTTTTACATCTTTTGTTTTAATTAAATGACTTAGCAAATATCACTGTTTATCATTTCTTTCAACATCAACAACAAAATTATCTACTGGCATTAACATTAAATTCACGTGCCGCAACATCATGCAATAAATGAACATAGAATAAATAATAGAATAAATATACTATAGAAAGCATCAAAGTAATGATATCGGGTTACTTGTACTGAATAACTCCAGCAGTTCCACCAGAGAGTCAAAAAAATGTCTGTTGTTTTCTAGTACTATAAAATCGCATGATTTCTAATAAAGAATGGCAGTGTAATGGCAGTGAACCAGTGTTATTAACGAAAGTAGATTTTATTCTGTGGCACTTATATAATCGCTTCAAAAGGGAACGACTTGCCTAGATGCATTAATTTAGATATAACATGAAAACAGCTATTGTATGCCAGTTGTACAATCGCCTCAACTTTGTACAACTTCAGAAAATGTATTTCTATTTGGATTTATTAATTAATGAAATAAATGCATGTATTGTCAACCAGTGGAATAATCGCTTCAGTCGCCACACAAAAGTATTTATTTTGCCCCAATCGCGGTACAGGTTTTCATTCCTAATGCAGAATGAATGCAGATCATATTGTAAGGTACCTTTAAATTCGCTTAAGTTTTTACAATAACTAAACGAATAAAAAGCATTTACGGTGAACCTCTTATTTTCTCTTTCAGGCTCCGATTACTTGCGCCCAACCTTCCTGGTTATTCTGCTGCTGGTCGCCATGCTAAGTCTGATCTAGGACCAAGCCATCATGGAAACATCCAGACTGGCACCATAATATCATGTATTTGGGATGAAAGAAAGATCATGGTTCAGAAAGGTTGGAGGCAAAGCCATTCGGGGATGGAAGGTGNCGGGGGTGGAGAGGGGGAGTCACACAGTTCTATGTGTTTTTCGTATATAGACTGTTAAAAACTGAAATGCTTTAGTGGGTCATTCTGGTACAGCTCTAGTTGGATCTGACGCGGAAGAGTACATGATAAACTGCACAATGCTGCATAATTCACCTTGCAAATTACCAAAGATAATTGGAATTGTGAAATGTAATATTGTAACTTCAAGATGTTTAAGGGATCCATCTGCGTGCTCAAAGGGAAGTGTAATAGGAAAATTGTGGTAATAATGTCAAACCGCTCGGTCGATGGTGTGGGGAAAACAATGGTCTCTTTGCAGAAGACGTACGTTTAGCGCACCGTTACATTAAATCGATAAATACACGAAAAGCTCGCTTTAATTACATTAACTTACATAAATAGGGTCACGAGATTATGGTTTCAGGATGGCAACTTTTTTTTTTCGTTATCACCAACTTTGTTTTATTGCTCTTTGTAAGGGTCAGTTAGCAAAAACTAGCAGCACCGTGTAAGTGCATTAAATCCGCCCATCATAATTATTTATTTATAAAAGAGATGTGAATTTACCTATTTTTTGCTTGTTTGCTTTTTTAAAAATTTATTTAACATAATTGCCTTCATATTCAATGTCTTCCCAATTGAATATAAATTGTCCACACGTGAGTGAGTAATGTGATTCACCTCTTGATTTGCGGGTACAATGATAAAACCAACTGTTTGCTGCCTATTCGTATAGTATGTGATTTCCTAAATATATGTGCACAAACTATATCATTTGAATGATATAGAAGGCTTGAAGTCTGTATAAATGACTCAAATCAATGCAGCATCAGACATGAAATTAGCTGAACTATAAACATTTAAGTAAGACACTGACGAAGTGGGCAAAACATGATGTCTTTTTAAATCTTCAATGCTTACAAAGATTTTCTACCCTCCAAAGAAGGGCTGTAGCTTCTTTACAGCTTGGCTAGAAAACTATACATCTTAATTTTGGCACTACTATTCAGTATAATCGATAACATTTTGTCGTTGCTCATAACTGATGTCTGCAGCATTTGACGAAAATAACAGAGTCAGGCCTTGTTTCAGTAATTGTAATTAGCTATTATACTGTATCTTATACTTATAATTACATCCAATTTATTTCTGATTTACTGATAAACAATGTTTTTTGTCATTTTGTAATACAAATAAAATTTAGATATGTTATTTAATACCTTTTGTCAGTGTTGTTTGTATCACGTCACAACTGTTATGAAATCATAATAAACATTAAACGCCAAATCCACAACACATAGCGGCCTAAGGCGATTTGCATAACGAAAAATTACTAATATTTCAAAACCATGAACACACACACACACACACACACACACACACACACANCACACAAACACACACACCCACACACACACCCACACACACACCCACACACACACACACACACACGCATACATACACACACATACACATGCGCACACACACACACACACACACACACACACACATACGAACACAGACACACATGCACGCGCGCACACACACATACACACACACAGGTAAAATACTATCATCATTCTAAAAAGTCCATTTTCAGCCTATATTCCTCTGAAGACGTTGAATACACAAACATGATCTCATAAAATGTCCGTGCACGGTGAATTTCTAGGTATTTGAATTATAATTATTTTCACTTATCTTTTTATGTTTTATTTTACCAGTGCGTCCTCCATTTTGTGTGTGAGTGTGTCTGTATGTGTTTGTATGTATTTATGTGTGTGTGTGTTTGTGTGTGTGTGTGTATGTGTGTGTTTGTGTATGTGTGTGTGTGTTTGTGTATGTGTGTGTGCGCGTGTGTGTGTGTGTGTGTGTGTGTGTGTGTGTGTGTGTGTGTGTGTGTGTGTGTGTGTGTGTGTGTGTGGGTGTGTGGGTGTGTGCTATTAAATCATTTGCTCATTTGCTAACTCTGTCGTTCTCTCATTCATTCATTCGACATTTAGTTTACACCTCCACACACATTTTATATACCGCTAATTACGGGTACAGTGTCAAAAGAGGTACATAGATCAGAATGCCTTCATTTTACAAATAGAAGAGCACCTTTGTTCCCTGTTCCGCTTACCTCGCAAATAAAAAAAAAAAGGGTATTTCTTTTCTTGTCCACCCAAGGTAGACGTGATACTATGAGAAGAAAGAAAAATTATATCACTAGGCTAATCTAATAATGATAATAATAAGAGTTTATATGTCTTATATCCAGGTTCATATCCTCTCACATGGCGACACACTAGTATTATCCCAGCAGATCACCCTAGGACTTTGTCATGTCCCTGTGTAGTATACAATGCCGGTACCATTTATTACAGGCGTTCTTACTTGCATTCTAACAATATCTTTTTCTGCCTTCAGCCAGGTATCCAATTTTCAGACGTGCAGACTGAGAAAATATAAATGCTTTCCCGGGGCTTTACAGCATGGCCGTGGTAGGAATCGCACCCACAAATTTTAGATCTTGAGTCAAAAGAAGCAACCATTCGACCATGCTGCTCTATATAAATAATGGACACTTCCTTCGAGGCATTCGTTGATACTTTAATGATGACCGTTATTTCTCTGATGATAAGACAAAAAAAAAAAGTGCAACTAAGTCTGCTCTATACATATTCAATTACGGAAAGAATTCCATAAATATGATTGTGTGGCAGTCTACAGTGTGCGTATGATCTGTTATAAAAAAAACATTCTAAAGAGGGTTTATTTTGATGGGGTTGGCATAAAAAAAAAGAGGGGCGTAGTTTTTTGTGGGGGTTACTATAAAGAAAGAAAGAAAAAAAAAGAAAGAAAGAAAGACAGAAAGAAAAAGAAAGAGAGAGAGAAAGAAAGCTAGAAAGACAGAAAGAAAGAAAGCGGTCGTTGTTGTAGTTTTGAACTTTCGTTTCTTCCTTTGATATCTGGTATTTCTGAAAGTAAGTCATGAATTATTGTAAAATATAATGCTAGTAGAAACATTCAATGAATCAAGTACATCAATGCATACACATGTGAGAAGAAAAAACCTTGGGTTGATCACGGGCTCGAACCAGCACTAGTAGATGGGTTCACATAATATTGTAAGTCCAGGAGAGAAGTGACCACGGCCACGTTGGTCAGTGAACCAATAACGCCGGCGGGTGTATATAACTAGAAACTAGAGAGCGCTGATATAGTAAACTATGGTACGATAATATAACAATATTGTTTCGTTAGACCTAAGATAATGCATGGGTACAGTGATGTCCAAAGGTGTAAATGTTTTATTTTTTTAATGCGCTCAAAATCACCTTTCAATGTTGGCATCATTTGTATCGTCAATAACAAACAATTACGTGAAAAAAATGTTGTAGTTAGTACAAAAAGTTGGAATAGAATTGCTTCTGAAACAATATACGCGTTAAATAAAAGTCAGGAACGTCTCCGCACACATCTCACTCTCAGTGCAGACACCAGGTCCCCGGTGTGCTCTGTAATGTATTAATTACTAGGAAAAAAGTCCCCAAAGGATTGTATTTTTGTGAGTTCTAATTACAGCATTTGAATTCTACTTTCAGCTATTCAGGATATGTGTGCAATAAATAATTATAGTAGGCGTTATCTACTGCATTATTATGGCCGAAATCGGACCTTCCACGGAAAAAAAAAAAAAAAGTCGAAATCTAGACGCTCTGTAGACGANGGCTTAAGGGGGGGGGGGGGGGGTGCGCCTCCTAGGAGTGAAATCGTGAATGCTTGAACTAGGGACTTTTTAAGCTTTAAATTCAGATTCAGCATGGTCAAATTAGAGGAAAAATATGGATTTTTTTTTGGTTTTGTGTAGGGTTGCCATGGCAACGCCGCCATATTGGATTTCGTGTGTTGAAAATGAGCTATTTTCAAAAGCCTAAGGCTCCTAGAATTTTGAATGTGATCATTTCAAATTTTGTACACTTATAAAATAGCTCTATAAAAATAATAAAATGCATTTGTTTTTTGTTTATTTATCAATCAATGTCAGTAAAAAAATGTTGAAATATGTGTGTTGACGGATGTGTATTTTTCTCAATTTTCCACCAGATAATCGACTTTTTTTTTCAAAAACGTGAATTAAATCTGGAAAAAAGGATGCATTTTATTGAGACACATTCTATGAGATAGATATATTCCAAATTTGAAGTCAGTCGGTTTAGAAATAAAAAAGCCTTAGGGAAAAAAGTGGAGAAAAACAACATTTTGAGAAAAACGCATTTGAAGTTTTGATAGCGCGTTTATACAAGGCTAAGATGACCATCTAGAGGTGCCTTTCAGGGCATAAAACGGATGTTTCTGGCCTCAAAGGTTATTTTCCTCATTGCAGAAGAGGTCAAAGTGTCTAAAATACCAAAAGCCCAATTTCGATATTTTAACCCCTAGACCTCCTTTTCAGAAGGCGCACCCCCCCCTTAAAGCATACTNTTTAAGTAAAGTATATCAAGTGACTGAAATTGAAGAGATATGTCTAGAATTTTGCATTCGAAGAGGACTATTACCGAAGTATTTGAAATTTAGTATGATTGATGCACAGCTATCGGTTCCATTTCGTTATATATGCTTTGTATGATAGTGTGGATCACTGCGAGGGAGATCGTCAAACTGCTGGCACCACTACATACGCAAAGTTCAAATCCTGTCATTTTGCATACCTTCGTGTTGGCAACAATACCCGATATAAAAAAAAAACAATATACAAAAAAATATTGGGTTAGCGTTAGGGTTAGGGTTAGGGTTAAGGTTAGAGTTATGAACATTAACTTCGTGGGCATCTAAATCAAACTGAATAATTTTCTCGTCTGACAACCATCGAACCTTACCCGTGGGCAAAGTAGCTGATGCTGACAATATGCGTAAAGAGATTTAGCATCAATATAACTCAAATAGTTAATGTGTCTTTTGCTGGTATAATTAATATCATCTGGAATAATAGTAGCGGCATACCAATTGGAGAGCAGAGATAAGTCTCCACGTATACCACTCTCAAAAAAAAAAAAAACCANCAAAAAAAAAAAAAACCATAACGAGGTCGGTAACCAATTCCAGGTGGATTTTGTCATCTTGGATGCTGCAGTGCGACTATGCCCAGGTACTGAAAAGAACTGAGCTGGATCTAAGTTACGAAATTCCATCCACGTTTAACGAAATTCTTCAAAAACATCTGCGAGCAACAAGATATCTATTTTTAATTAAAAGTCATGAAAATTCTAAAGTGAGTTCATATCTTATATTTTACAATTTTTTTGTGCATGTGCATAATCATTGCAGCTAATGTACTCTCCCGTCAGTTACTTGAAAAAAAATGTTTATCTTAATGGTGGTAGTGTTTCCTGAAACGTCTGAAAATATTCAATGTGTTGGTAGCGGAAAACTTGCTTTCTCATGAAAAGTTGTGTGTCTGTCTTTAACTATTGCCTTCTTAAATGTTTGAACTTATTCGAACTATCCTCCATTTTCCCACCAGATCGCTTAGACTACTGTTCAAAAACTGAAAAGAATGTATGAAACCCAGCTAATGCAAAGGCACGCGCAGGAAATTTTCAGTGTTTGAGGATATGCAGCGAAACAGTTGTCCCTTATATTTGCCAGTAGCTGACAACAAAATGTGTTCATCAAAAGATTTAGAGTTATGAAATACCGTAAGAAAACGTAGCGGAATCTTAGATTGCAATCAAAATGAGCTGTTCCTTGGCATTGTTGCGTAACGTGATCATGGTCTCTAACATTTGTTCTAGGTTGACTAAACCTATCAAACTTTTCTCAATAAATTTGACAAACTCAGCTTTTCTAAAACTTCTTTTTTCGTGTGTTGAAAAGTTTAAAGGCTCTATAGTCTTTAGTATTTGTTCAATCACACTTTGTTTTTAAAGTATATGCTGATAAAATATCCACATAATTTTTGGAGCACTCATAAACAACCTCATTTTTATATTAGGAATTGTGGCTTAGGTATGCAAATTAACAGGGTTTAAAGTTTGAGTATGTAATGGTTCCAGACTTTTTATGAAGATATTCTTGCAATAATTCTCCGCTAATAAATCCATCCAAACAAAAATGACAAAAGTAAGATCATCCATTATCCATTTTAGTTCCATTCAAAAAAATATCAACGTGCTCTGTTAATATGTAATGCTTTCGTCCTTGTTGCTCAATTAAGAGTAAATTTACATGTTTGTGAAATGATGTTTTGTAATACAAAATATATTTTTTTTTGTCAAAGCCAAACACATTCACGCTAACATTATACTGATGCTCAAACTTAGCCAATCTTTGAAAAAGTTAAAGGAACTAATAGACCAATTAAGTTGCAAAAAAGTGAAGCTATGTTGAGCAACGCTGTGATTTTTTTCTAATGTGTATGGGAGAGGAAAATGCAATTCAGCATGTAGAAGGTGATAGGTCAAAATATGAATTCTCACATAGTGAATTTCAACTAATACCCATCCACTCCCCATAATCGTATACGTATCAAATGATTTGTAGAGTTTCTAACACTTCTAATCATTTTTTGGTCACGTTTCGTGGTGGAGGACTGAGGAAATATGACCACATTCCTACTCCGAAAATGGACATCAGATGTAACTTTATTGGCTTGTATGTCGTAGCCCGTCATAGTAACATCAGTGGATATTGACCATTTTACTCCGCTGTTCTCCTTGTCTGTGCATTCACAGTCTTGATTACGTTATCTTTGGTCGCAGGCAAAAGCTGAAGCAAGTCATGAGACAACCTCTCATCTGGAATCATAGTTATGTATTTTACAGAACTGCTTATGGCAGAGAGTCGCACCACTTGACGAAAGGGGAAACGTGGTTTTGAATCGTTGACATTCTGTGGTTTTGATCTTTGACTGAATGCAGTAACTTCTGCACTGCAATGACTCGCCAGAACAACAACAAGGGCGATCACAGTATTAGACTCCCAGAACATACTCAAGAAAATAAACCAGTGAAATCTCTGTTTTGACTAGATCAAGTATCTAGCATCCACCAGGCTGGTGGCCCCTCACGTGGATTTATTATTACGGTCATGCAGGTTTCAGGGGGGAAATGAGGCGGCCAATGCACTGACGGGGATGGGGAACATGATTGATGGCGAGGGTAATTTCTCGCTGCCACTAAATTTCATTTCCAGGATAGTCACAAGCAGCTGAGCGAACGAGGAGCAGTGATGTTCATGCTCTAGCATGCTGACAGAGGATCAGACAGGCAAAGTCAATGAAGCAGAAAAGACATACAAGAGTGTAGAAACAGCACATGACAAAGATAGGCACCTCTTAAGCGCTCTGGAGAAGAACAAGTGGCGTTGTCTAATATCCTATGATGTCGCTCTTGCTCCCAAGTTATCCTACTGGGACCTGTCATAACGTATTTGTATATCTCTGCCATTATGACCCATAAGAGACTAAAATTTAAATAAATATAGAGGCTTTCCATGGGAACACAGAAACCCTGGAGGGAGATTAAACATGGCACTTGCCATTGTCCCCAGCCGTTATGTTGTACTACATTGCCAAGTAAGTGTGAGAGGGGAAACAGTTCTCGTGTGGTAAGATTGTCTGACTGATTGCAAGATTGTCTGAGACCCAGATTTGACATTTAATCTCAGGATATGAAGGCTTAAAGTGGTATCACTGAAATATCAACGTGAATTTCTCTTCAAGTAGACAATCCTTGACAGATATATCCTTTATGCAATTGCTTATTTAGGCATGGATACGATGGATACATACCTACGCCCCGCGAGGGACAAAAAGTACAAGAGGGGGAGAAAGAGAGGAAAGCAGTAGGAAAAAGCAGAATTTGCCCAAGCATGACTGTTGTTCTAGGTACTTCGAGGCCCTGGGCAGATTCCTTCCGCAAAGCCTCCTCAACTACAGGTATGAATGGAACACTTTAAAAAATTGATATTAGCTCTCTCTTACCCTTTCGTTCTCTCATTTTCCTTCCTTTTTCTATCTCTTTTCTTTCTCCGCAGGACAAAAGGACCCATTTCTTTCTTTCTCTTGCATCTTGTTTTTCTTTCTTTCTGTGCCCAGGACCCTGCGGACCCTAACTTCATCACTGACTCTATCTCTTATATTAAGGACGATACTAATTTATGATGTTTCACACCTGTTTATACAGTCCAATCATAAAGGCACTCCTATCCTAAATGATTGGAGTGTTTCGTACGCAGATATTCCGAAGGACAGATGTTAAACCTCTCTCACAGCTTTTCGTTTAAAATTGTATAACCACGACATTATTAATGCCGGCAACCGAGTTTTCTGTCTCTAGTGTTTGGCGCTCTATTGGTCTTTCTGTTTATCCCTTTTGACTTCCTGCTTGCCTGTGTAGGCATGTCGTCTACTTTTCTTGACAGCTGTGATAATACAAAATCTATTTACCTTCTATTGCCACCTCCTGATTCGGGTCATTCCATTTGTAATCATAATACCTTGCACAATTAACCCAATAATTTGATTGTTTTCGCACATGTTCATTCCATCCCCCTTTAATACTCTCTCCACCACCCACCACAC
>JAWQUT010000587.1:228685-242366 GCA_033807755.1 Ellobium chinense | reverse complement strand
TGCTGTCAAGAGACGTAACTCTTAAATTAACTAAAAAGGGGAGCGGCAGGAAATCACCTATCCATAAAAGGGATAAGACCTCTTGGGTCACATGACACATGCAAGAGTGGCTAAACCATCCAACCAAAGAGTGTTGTCCGTACGATATTTGAATGGATAGTGCAGCCTGCAGCAGTTCGGAGAAAAAAGTTGAGCTACTGTTTCACAAACACAGGTATGGTTTTTCTCAAAACGTTCATAAAGACAAATATGTTGCATTTCGCAGTTGCAGTACAGTAGAGTTAGAACTATTATTTCGACAAGTCGAAGCTGGCAAGGCATACTGCCACTAACTAAAATGAGGAACGTTTTTGGTATTCAAAAGTAAGTAAATTATTTAGCACGTCCATCTAGGGTTTTCTTTCTGCTTTGGCCACAGAACGCTTGATTGGGCTTCTTACTTTATAAAATATGTTGACATTGATAACGATAATAATGTTCACGTCTATATTAAAACCAACAAACAAACACATTATAAACTCTCTGACAAAAACATTCTGACATCGACAATTACTCGATGAAGCCATAAAATGCTGTCAAAAGTTCACAGAAGACTGTCAATGTGACTAGCTCGTCATAGAGGTGCGTTCAGTTGCGGATGTTAATGGGAAAATATGCTGGACATAACCGTGCACTTTTGCAACTGGAAGGTTGCATCGCACTTTAATAAGTCTAAAGAATTGTCTAATCGTCACCACTTCAACGCGCGTAAATTTGTTTTCAGGTAATATAGTCACCTAAGATTCTGTTGAAAAAAACAGGATTCAATTACTAATGTCAAAAGAAAATATTCCAATTAAAAGCAAAAGTCACAAAAATTACAATTTTCACGCTAAGAATATAGGTTACAATTAATTCTTCTTTTTTTTAATCAATAGCGAAAAATCATAAAAACTTTAACTGATAAATTAAAATGTGTTCTCCAGCTTTGAAATATACTCTATACTGGCCTAAAAGTGAACATTTCACGCTTTCCTGTTTATGGATAAACGCACCCTATATAACGATGACCAACAGAGAAAAGAAACCATATAGAAGAATTAGGGTGTTGAACTGAGTGGAGCTGCGTAGCCAAACAGTTAAGGCGTTAGACTCAAGATCTAAAGGTCGTGAGTTCGATTCCCGACCACGGTCATGTTGTAAATATCTTGGGAAAGCATTTTATTCATATATTAATTCAATCCACCAGTCAGTAAAATGGGTACCTGACTATAGGCAGTAAAAACAGATTGTCAGAATGCTAGTTAATCGCAGTGGTACTGTATGCCCTAAGGAACTGAGAAAGTCCCAGAGTGATCACATCGGCTGGGGTGATAATAGTGTGAAGTCGCGTGACCTGGCATTAAGCTGGATATGAGGCTTATAAAGCGCATTACTATTATTATAATTGTTATTATTATTATTTTTGGCTCTGATTATTTTCATCACATCCCTGTCCAGAGCGCAGAATATCTCTTAATGACATCCCTCTTTAATGTCCTGCAGTTAGTTAATCTACATATAATTGTTTCTAAGGATAGTTCCTAGGCTTAGGAACAATTTTATCTTTTTTAAAAGAAGTTCGACTGGTGAAATGTCAATGTCAGCATACTGATTTAATGTTATTAATACGTCTCTAAAGTCTCTGTCCCATCCCTCAGCTTTTCTTCTTCTTCTTCTTCTTTTTTTTTCGGGTAATACCAGATTGTAATGTAAATAGTGCATGTAGCTGCATATATCTGCATAAGATGTCTAGATGCTGTGAACGCATTTACAGTGCAACCTCAGGGAATCTCGGTACACTTAAAGGTTGTTTACATTTCCAGACCAAAGAAACTGAAACATGGTGTCTAAAAACTAATCCCACATTATGTGAAAACAGCAACCAAGTGTGTGTGTGTGTGTGTGTGTGTGTGTGTGTGTGTGTGTGTGTGTGTGTGTGTGTGTGTGTGTGTGTGTGTGTTGGGGGAGGGGGAGATTAAGGAGGCGTAAGTGGCTTAACACAGCCATTTTCGATTTCTTTTCATTACCATCAGTTTCTACACCGTCTCATATTGAACAATGCAATGAAATGACCTTAGCATTGGTCTCCAGTGGTATGACTAATCATGACATATTGTGCTTAACGACTTCGGAATCTTAGTATCTGAGCATGTTTTAAGATATGTTCATAGAATGGCAAACAAACCATGCAGAGTTCGAGAGTGCTGAAACAAACATAGAATAGCTCCTCAGCAAACAAAACGTTTCAAATTAGATTAGGTTTTGTTATAAGAAAAGAAATCATTTCCTTATCACAACTCCTGTCACGTTCCACATAAGTTGACAAGTAAGGCTTGCCAGACCCGGATGAGAAAAGCCGGCGCAAAAGCCTTAGAATTTAAAAGAGTGGCAATATAGTCTAGGCTCACGTGACTGAAACCAGCCAATGACACATTACGATTAAACCGCATAAAAGATGCCGACATTTTCATTCCTCCTTCTCGTGTTGTGTATTTTTGAGCCGGACCAGTTGTTTAAACAACAAAGTGCTTTTGCGAAGGTAAGATTTCCAGTGCTTGCAATGACTGATTTACCAACATAAAATAAAGATGAAGCAGAGTGAATATTCATATTGTTTTTGTATAAAGCAGTAATTTTAAACCGGCAGTAATACACTCGTACGAAATGTGAGGATTTCTTAAAAAATATTTAGGGTTTTTTTTTTAAATCCGAAAATGCCACAAATTAGGCCTCCATGTCAAGGCTGGTTCTAATTTATCGAATAATGGCAATGAAGCCAATATTTCTGATGATATGATTTTATTCTCAAGAATGTTATTGAAAAAAAAATTCATTGCAAAATTTACCCCTAGAGACCGATTTACATGTTAGTGTATTCGAAAAAAAAAAAAAGGAAACTTAAAGCTAAAGGATCGTGGTTCGCTATCAGTCGTTTTCATATAAAATAGGTTTTCGTAGGTCAGTGTCATGGTCATATTGTGATAGAAACGTGCACAATTAAGGTGGCTTTCTGTTGGAATACCCAGTAATGAGACTGTCGGGTGGGATGTCATGAGTTTGTATGCCCTCATGAATAAACGTGTGAATTATGCTATAGTGGACACTCCTTATAGTTTAGGAGTTTCCAGTGGTTACCGTGGTGTAAGGCGTAGGGAGGGTGATTTTTTGTAATCTGTCATTTTTTGTTTAATATTTTGGTGGGTGTCAGTGGGAATGCGGCATAATGGAGAAATGTTGCATAATATTCGATTTGCTGTTGTTCTTGTTGTTGTCTTCGGTTACATTAGATATTTTCCTCCTCTACTGGCAGATAAACATCAGTTACTGACTGTCTGGAGCTTTCAATGCTTATTCATGTTTAAAAAGAAAAATAGCAACGCTTCTGTCAAGACCGGCATTTTCACGTCACGCATACATACTGTAAAAGAAAGTAATCAGTTTGACTTAACTTCGTTGGAACTAACAAAGAACCAAACAGTCAGTCATTTATTTGGGACTCAGAAGTATATAAACAGTAAAAATAAGGCATTGCCCTTCCACAGAGTCAAATATGGCAACCCTGGTAGATAAACAGCCTTTCGTTGCCGAAAAAAAAACCACCTCGTAAATAAAAAAAAGTAAAAGACCGTTGAAATACGGGAGAAGCAAACATTTCTCCTAGATTATTGGCCACCTTTTTTTTTATTTAAGTTTTGCACTACACATTACCTTCGTATGCTTTGCACTTTGACTATGGGATCGCTGAATCTGTGAGACAGTGTATAGGCTTTCAGATTATTGATGAGGAAAACTAGCTAACGTTGGCAGAAATGCATTGCCATGCCTTGGAAATGGCTCATAGTGTAAAATAAGACGAAAGGTGACGACTGAACTTTTAGGACACATTGAAAATGAATTAAATTGTATTAGACAAATAGATAGCATGGTAATAATCTCAGATTCATATAATATTTGGATGCTATGCCCCTGCCGCGATGTGTTACTTAACGTGCAAATTTTGCACATGTTCATGTAGTGTGTGGCGTAAGATTCGAATATATTATGTAAGATTTTGAGGGAGTTTGGTACCACTCCAAAAAGCAATCCTAGCCCATCTCTGTTAGTCAACATTTACGCCTTAAAGTCTGCATTCTATTTTATTACTTCAGTGATGCACACAGGACGATATACCATGGCCTAGAGTAAAATAGTCATACTAGATATCAACGAAAGTAGTGACGTGTAAATACTGATTAAATTAATGTTCAAGCCCGGTAGGCCAACCGTTTTCAGTTTTTTTTCAGTTGACTCTGGCCTAGCTCACATCTTTGAAAAACGACGGCTTTGACTCTAAACCAAGAATTAATTGAAAAAACGCTGATGATCACATGAAATATCAACATTTAAAAATACTATTTTTTTTTTAAGGTATCAGCTTAGCACGAGTTTCTCAAAAATCTGAAAAAGTTTTTCAGCGATCTGTTGCTAGCTGCTTGCAGTCGTCCGGAATTCGGACATATTAAGTCGCTTATATTCAATGTTGCTACTAGTGGAGATTTTCCTCTGTGGTAAGGGGATTGGCTATTTGTAGGGTATAGGGAAAACCTACGGGTACAATAGTAAATTGTAGGGGAAAATTGGAGAAAACGTACTCTCTCGAAAAAAAAAAAAAGTTTTCACATCACTAGCCTTAATCTCACTGTTTGTTTAATTTTTTTTTTTCTAATTTGATGCTGCTCACAGCTAGCTTAATTAGCGCATAGCTTGAGCCACATCAATCGCAAGTTTTTTTGTTGTTTTTTTTGTTGTTTGTTTGTTTGGTTATCATTGCTTTCACACGCTATCACTGATTTAGCCTTAAAGACAATGTTTTGTTGCTCGAAGGGTTAAAAAGCAGATGGTCAGGAGTATTAGTTAGAAAGACCAACCATACACTTAGAGCATAGGGAAATGTAGGGCAAAAATCAACCTCGCTGTCGGGTAAAAGCATCAGTTTGGAGCCACAACGCAGGTTATATTCAAGATGTCATTATGATGCTTCCTGAAGAGAAAGTAAACACCAGACTTGACTTTGTGCATGTATTTGATCCTGATTGATTGTAATATTATTCTTTTTTGCAGCCACCCGAACACAATGACCAGGTTTCTTACACGTAAGTCTTAGGAAGTGCCATAACAGGATTCGGGCATTCTGCGCTCCGCCTAATAGCAATCCAGATAACCTGAAATTCTTATTTGCAATAATATGTCCTACATAGCAAAATGCTATATTTATTGGGAAAAAAAGTAACCGGATAGTCTCAAGTTTTTAATCGTAACTTTTCCATGCTTCTGAGGAGTTGCGGTTAAGCGGAGTAGACAATGTTAGAAATAGGAATTTATAAGAAATAAAAATAAATCAGCATTCAATATGCAAGACTGATTCGGCTCAGCGATGGATTTTACAGGGCACTTTGACACTAACATTAATACAGAGAGAGACAAAGAGAAAGAGAGAGAGAGAGAGAGAGAGAGAGAGAGAGAGAGAGAGAGAGAGAGAAACATTAATAGAGAGATTGTAAGACAGAGGTAGAGAGAGAGCGAAAGAGTATGTATGTGTGAGATAGAGAGAGACAAATTGAGAGAAAGAGAATATGAGAGAGAAAGAGTGAGAGAAAGAGAGACAGAGTGTGTATGATAGAAAGAGAGAGATAGAGAGATAGCAACACACTTGTATTGTTTTAATGTTGCCATCGCCATTCAGTGCACTTGGTATCTGTATTATCTCTCGAGCAGTTGAGACCGCTGGTACCTTTTTCGAAAATCTTTGCCAACATTAGGTCGAAGCTTGAATGTGTCGTAACTTGTTGCGGAACTAAATACCCCAAATCTCGCAAGTATTTGTAAGTTTAGTAGGGCCTTTCAAAAACCGTCGTTACCAAGCAGGGCATGAAATCTGCAGTCCACATAATCAGTGTGTACACGGAGGAGCAGGAAAATGCCGGGTGGTAATGTTGTGAAAGTTTTCTCTTTGTTAGTATAAGTGACTTTTTCAGAAGCCATAAAAGATACACTGACGCAAGACATTTAACAATTACAGGGGTGTACAATAGGCTTACAGACATCCGTGGAAGAATGTACATGGAGAAAAAGATTTTACATAGTACACATTTGTTATTTCCTCATATTATGGCCTGCAAAATGATTCATTTGCCACTCATCTAATATACTGGATACTATCTTTTAAGCCTCTACTCCTCCGACACTGTCTTTTCAGAGGTCTATATATATATAGCAACCGATACAGTTGCAACTTTACTGAATCCACCCTAATGAAATTAAAGTTTCATAAGTTGGACAGGTTTAATAAGTTTTATAAGTTTACAAGTTTATTATTGACGTCCAGACCGTATTAAACGCTACATGGGCGATCAAGTAACATAATGGCGGGACGGCATAACAAATTAATCAGTGCATTATCATAGATAATAAAAGTACAAAAATATACATGCAGAATGTAGTTTCCAGTTTCGAGAAATATAAGACTGAAGCTTGAATGTGCCTGGCAGCTTGCATATTAGCTAATATATTTAATATGTATAATAACCGTAATGAATGTCGATAGTCTATTATTTGTTCAAGAGTGTTCTTTCAGATTCTTCTAAAGAGTTTTTTGAAAAAATCCATGACCTTTGGAATATTTTCACTGGTCAGCATGCTCAATGTATGTATTCTTAGCTCCTACTCTTATCTTCTAATGTGCTAATTATGTGTTGTTTTTTTTTGTCTGTAACAGTTAAGTTATGCTTTAGCCTCCGTCGTTATATCTCTCTCTGTCTGTCTGTCTGTCTGTCTGTCTCTCTCTCTCCCTCTCTCCCTCTCTCTCTCGCTCTCTCTCTCTCTCTCTCTCTNCTCTCTCTCTCTCTCTCTCTCTCTCTCTCTCTCTCTCTCTCTCTCTCTCTCTCTCTCTCTTATCATTCCTTTTCATTCTAATATCTGTTGAAACAAAGTGCTATTTTTTGTATATTTTGCGGCTGCACCACCGCCATTCATTTTCACACCTTCATTCCTATACACAAACATTTCTTTCTCTGTCTCGAACTGCCATATCTGGTTCTGAGTATCTCCTCTACAATGGTAATATTGAACATTTTTAAATGTGAGATAACAGAATAATAATTTGTTTATTGCTCTCTTGCAATTTTCTTCAGTTTTCTTGGCCGCTGCCACTCTGGGTAAGTTACACAAGTTATAATAAGCACGGCAATAAGCAACATAATAATATGAACTTTACACTGTTCATGACCAGTAGTGGTGGGCCAATGACTAATTTTCTCAGCCTTGAAGCCCAGCCCTAAATATCAAAAATATCGAGTCTATAATTTTTGATTCTCACACTTGTACTTCGTGTGCACTTTGATACTTTCAATACACTTTGATAGACCCAGACTTTACAGTAGGGAGACAATAGGTAGTTTGATACTGACTTGAAAGAGGAAATACATTCGTTTCGAGCCTTGCGATGCTTTTGATACTGGTAGCTGTATTGGTACAGACGATCGGCATGAGATTGAAATTAAGTTTACTGATTTTGATACATGTTTAACACAAGTCACAGTAGGCTCTTTGGTGAAGCATGTTGTGGTTACTTTCTTACTGAGCATCGTATAGAAATATAATGTACTTTCAAGGCGTTTTCTACTAAGCCATTGTATCGTGTTAGGTGGAGAAAAGCACAAAGTGAATAATTAACTGAACGCAAAGAGGGGAAAAAAATACATTCTGTTTGAGTCAGACAAACTGTAGCTCCTTTTAATGAAAGTACCGAAGTTTAATCCAAATTCCACGGGTTGAGTTTTAATACTGACTCATTATTCCGACGCATCTTTACTCAGAAACGATACTGACTATCATTAATGAATAGGTAGTTTAGTAGAAACGTTTCACTTTCCCCGGGAATAGTATTGGGCGACATTAATTGTGGTGTTTGATAGGGCACTCTGGTACGCTTTTTGCTACTGTAAAGGGACATTTTCGCAACATTCAGAAATTATTTAGGGAACTGCAATCATTTGCATATACTACACTTAAGGTGAGAGCTCGGCAAAATGGCAACCATCATCTACGATTTCAAATTTATAATTGGAACTTTTATCAACAGGGTGTAGGGACGGGATGTGGCAAGAATCGACAGTGGTATGAATGCTATTAAATAACGAAAGATATAATATGTATTGCAAAGACCATTTACAAGTCAACGCTCTCTTTTCGAACTTTTTTTTGCATCATTTGCAGCCATCTTGGCCTGCTTGCAGACTGATATTTCCAATGCCTAGAATCTCTGAGCGACCGTCCACAGGTTAAAAATATCGAACATAGTGGACGCCATTGTTGCTGAGGTCCTGCTTCGGGTGTAACTCCAGAAATTCCAAATTTTCGAACTAACCGACTCCGCACACGTCCCCGCAAGGATCCCTACTGAGGACAAATCACAGTTACTACATCCCAAGCCATAAACAGCTGTCAAAGCCTGCACAAACTACACTACGATATACTGCCGAAGAGTATAGAACTTGTGGAAATATCAGTAGTGTTCACCGTGGGTAACGCTATATGTTAATTAAGGTATGGATTACATATACGGCCAAATCGGGATTGTGAAGTATCGTAGTATTACATGTATTCGACACAATATAAAATTATGTTTCTCTTCGTTCATGGTAGTCTAAATGACAGGTACGTGTGACATTTCGTACTATGTAGATGACTGAAATCTGTATTTTTTCTTAAAAAGTAAATCTATTTCTACAGATTCTTTCAACGATTCCATTCTCTTCTATCGCAGACTTCACCTTATCCTACCTTATCAATTTTCACTAGGTATGATCAAGGCCCAGAACATAACAATGCAACCACCCATCGTCCCCGGGGGCGGACAGCAAACATCAGACCCGACGCCAGCGACTACAGGTATGTAAATTAAGACAAAGTGAAGGACATTGTGTAGCTGCTACCACTGACTATGATAACTTTTACAGTGGAATATGTAATTATAGTGGTCACAGTTCGTTTTCCATCAAGGCGACGGTATTAAAAAACGTCAAAACACTGGCCTCAAAACGTCAGCTTGGCTGCAGACACAAGAATAGTAACGGCGCAATGAGCAATGACGTCGATTTAACAAATGGAACAGGTCATTCGGATGTGCAAAAAAGATCGAGCTTCTACACATTTCGGAGATAGGAACACTGTAGCTGGCAAAAAAAAATGGTTCAAATCGTCAATTTGTAACAGCAACTTCGCTGAAATCGATGGAGAAATTAACGCCGACGGCATGCATTGGAGGAAGCGTTATTTGGCCATTGCAGAGCAAAGTCATTCCGGGACCATCATCCTTTTATCGGAAAGCAGTGTTCGCGTGTCGCTCTAGACTATACAACATAAATCATGTTTATTCTCTTGACTCTACCTCTCTCCGTTTCAGTGATTACAATTACTCTCTGATAATCGATTCTGCGTCGTAAATAATCTCGACCGGGCATCTTTAAGAATGTTGTCAAAAATCAGTTTCATATTTGGGGACGGGAGGTGAATATTTCATGGCGGACTGCAAAAACCAATGACGTTTGCACATTAAAAACTCCACACTCGGAGATTTGTTCACGTAACAAAAGAAATACGCAATTAAAAAAAAAAAAACACGAACAGTTTAAGCACTCGAAAGTACCAGAAGAAAGACCTTCAGAGCAAAAGGAAGGTATATGCAAATTTTTAGCTCGATTGATGCACAAACAGACGAGATATAGCGTCTACAAATTTCTCGAGTTTTTTTTTTTTTTTAAAATAATAATAAGATTATGTTTCCATAATCCAGACGAAAACCAAGAAAACCGCTAAACTGCTTTTTGATTAACTGCTCACAGTTTTATAAGTCCTATATTATATGTACGATAATCCTTACCCTACCATCTGGTATTGTTTTATTTTTACGAGTAATTTATACTTCCATACTGCACTTATCTTGCTTGAGTCACGATTACCAGCACCATCGCCACATCCATCATCATAAATTAGAATATCATTGCATTGCAGGAATAACATTTTGAAGGGTAGCCCATGGTCGGTAAAGAGGTCATCTCTCCTCTGAGCAGGGATGGGGAGGAAAATATTTCGAACCAAATTTTCCTGAAAGTTAATGACATGAGACGACAACTTGACACGTTGTCTCGAATGAAGCATGTTATACTGGCCGAGACAGCCGCTTAAAATGTATTCATATGTGATGGAAAGTATCGATACCATTAACAAAAATATCGGTGGCAGTGTCAAACACACCAATATAATGTAAATGCTAATATTATTAATATTCAGGACACTGCATAGCTTCACTTTATCTTAATCAGATGCCTGTCATTTTCCAATGAGGAGCTCTTATTAATGGTGATGGCAGAGGTAGGGCTGCACATCTTGCCTTTCCTGGTGCTAAAATCTTGTTGAATGGTATAAACTAGCATCAGATGTGAAGTTTACAATCATAATAAGATTGTAGCGTGCAATATAATCGTAACATTAGAAGTAACAAAATATGGGCCGGGCCTGCCTCACTCTGCAATAAAGATTCTAAAGCGATCCGATCAGGAAAATAAAATCTCCCTAATGGGGTTTAAATTATGAATACATTTTCACGTTTCAGTGAGTTTAGATGTGATTCGTTAATCTTATTTAGCTATTCCCTTCATAAGTATATATAACATCGTCAATCGTATAAATGACAGATTTATGTTGACTTTTAATCTTTATCCCTCAACATATTAATGCCTTATGCCAGTTAACTATCATAAAGAGGTGATAGAATTTAATTTAACCTCCGCTCGCCTCGTTTAAATGCGGCTCTAGAATATTTTATACACATCTCCTTGCCGAGCTCTGAGCGCCGTGGTAGAATTTTGCACCCGAATGTCACCTGACCGGCCGGCAGACAACACGTGCAATGGTCGTTATCCGTAACAGTGGCGACGCAGCCAGTGGGAGGCTGGGCCTGCGGAGCCTCGTAGTCAAGCCTACCAGCACAGTAACCGAAAACAGCTTGCAGAGATGAGGGAGTTATTAGGCTGTATGAATTTCTGTTCTTTTTTTTTTTTCTCAGGGCGCATTCCTTAGTTACCAAATTGTTGCTTGTCTCTCTGCAGAAAATCCTATAATGCTTATAGACGATGCAGTGACTGCCGCTGAAATAATATGCCCTTTACAGCCACAGGCTTTCAATTGCACCTCACAGAAAACGGCCTTTCATAACGGTGTAACAAGCCTTGGTTTGAAAGAGCTTTGCAAGTAAGTAATTACTGATAGATGGGTGGGAATTTTCACTGTATATATGGACAGATAAATTTACAAATATTCGACCTGCCAAAAAGCATTCGAGCTAGCGAGGGACTCAGCTAGACAGGTAGTCAGATAGACAGGTAGTCAGGCAGTTGCGTGAGTGGGGGGNGGGGGGGGGGGGGGGGGGGGGGGGGGGGTAATTGCCATGAAAAAACGCAAATGGCTTTAGACTTACGGAGGGGATAGGTAATAATACATAGCAAGGAGTGGAAACATGGGGATGTGTACCGGTAACATACAATTACAGCAGTACAATGGAACCCGCTTAAGCGGGAAGGCTCCGTTCCCGACGAATCGTCCCCCTTAAGCGGGCGTCCCGCTTAGGCGGACTATCCATTATAAAGTGATTTCTTAGCTAGTTTGTGCGTTTCATTCAAGTTAAGGGATATCATTACTTGTTGCTAGTGAGGCGTGACAACAGAGTAAGATTTAAATTGTATCTATACTGTTTAAAATAGACTTATTGCAGTCTAACTGCATTTTCAGTAGACTTGCAGAGCATATTCTTTGCGGGGAATGGGATTTTTGGTTGGTTTCAAAGAAGCACCAAAGCCTTCTCACCACTCTCCTCTGAAAATTAAGAAACAATTTCTTTTAAAGACCAGGACATGTCTACATCAGAGGGAAAGAAATAATACATGTTAAAATAAAACTGGAGAGAATATGAAAGGTCTAACATCTCTGAAGTCGAGATGTTCGCCGGCCCCCATTCAAGTGATCAAAAATAATTTGGGATCAAATTTACATGATCGTAAACACCGGCAAAGATAAGCGTCACACTTCTCGCTCCACATCTGGCCAGAGCGCGACGCGAGCGGCGTGTGTCAAAAAGCTTTTACGCAACACGAATGATGGTCATGCCTATGTGAACGACACCCTGGCTGAGTGTTGTGCAATAGCGCAGGTAAGGCTCGTAAGTGTCAATCACTGCCTAAGCTGAAGAAAGGATAAAGTGTGGCTGACAGGGGGCGGGGCTTACTTAATCCTGATTCGTTGATGCTTGCGCGGGTTAAATGACCAGCGGCTAGGATGTCCGCTCTGATTCGTCCATGCGTGCGCCAAAGGGTCAACTGCCCAACAGAAGGCTATGGGGAGGTTGTGTCAATCACTTCTCACGTAACGTAAGGGGGGTGATCAGGGCCGTCGGTACAAGCTTCTTTGTAGCTCTCAGGTTTTCAGCTGATGGGCAAAGGTACGAGACACAGTACGATAGTGACAATTTGCAGCATTCTTGTCAAAAACAGCGTGTATATTACGGAAATCTGGCTCCAAGTCGTCTCGCTTAAGCGGGTTGCCGTCCCGCTCACATGTATAGATTTAAATAGCAAAAATTCCATTCCCCAGGCATTCGTCTCACTTAAGCGGGTGTCCCGCTCACGCGTGTCCCGCTTAAGCGGGTTCCACTGTATTGTAAAGAAGGTATCGGTCTATCCCACCACTATAGTCTGGAGCTGCGCTCAAAAGTAAGAAGACCATGAAAGCTATTAGCTAGGCCTATTGCCCTCATCCATGTGAGACTGTCGATTGTTATGAATTATTCGCCCTCTTTGTCATCTAAACATTCCCAAAACCGTCTTACACACAATAGTGTTATAATGATGTTACATGCAACAATTACTCCAAATCAATTGATAAATAACACACTAGATAGGTTTTTAGCGGCTGAAAATGAAATTTTGAGCACATCTGATTTACATTCTCTATTGTTTTTTTTTTTTAAGTAGAACTAAAAAACGTTTTACAACTATCTTAACTTCAGAAATCCTCAGCTAATATTATTATGCGGGGGTCTCTCTCCTCAGCTTATGTCTCTGTAATGGTCTTTACTTAGGCTTCTGCACTTACATTACTCTAAATATTATTTCTCGCTCTCTACTGTCACATGATATCGATTATTCATCAGTATGGTTTGATGTTATGTACACTCTAATCGTATACTCCGGTCGATATATGACGTAAACGCATATTTGTTTCCATTGCTCATATTACTCTATTTGCTATTTGCACTGACTTGGTTTATGTAATATGGTCATCAAATACCATATCACCGATAACACAATTATAACTAACAATATTGGACGTTTTCGGCCATAAACGGTTCATGCAATTTTTCTCAAATTTTGTTGTTCTATAATGTTTCTACTCTAGAAAGCCAACGAATATCATCTTTAGCAATTATTGTGAGTTTTCCGTTATAACAGATATTCAGCGACCGGAGTAACGCAGGCAAGCATTGAGACACATGAGCTAGAAATAGCGACTGGAATGAAACAGTAACTCATATTATTTGGCTTGAGTCTATTTTTTGTTAATGGTTAAC
>JAWQUT010000587.1:132026-152267 GCA_033807755.1 Ellobium chinense | reverse complement strand
GAGTAAAGTAAGGAAATTGAAGTGAAGTGTCTTTCCCGAAGACTCTACAACGTAAACCGCCCAGTGTGCGAGTCAAACACACAAACCTTAGACTTGATCGTCTTCAGTTTCTGAGTAGCCTACATCTCACAAACCACACAGCTATACTGCCTTTTTGTATGCACATGCAAGATCGGCAGCAGGTCAACGGAAAGCAAAATGAATGACCATGACCCAAGCAGAGCTCTATGGCAAAGACATGTTTTTTTTCTCTACGGCCGACCATTAGGCATATTTCTATGTGAAAAAAAAAAAAAAAGTATAAAGAGTAGGTCTAGGTCCAGAAAGGTGTTTGGGTAAGCTGAAGGTTTTTTTGCAATATCGGCAAAATCTTGGAAGAAGATGTGTGCGTGTCTGTAGCTTTTAAAAGTGGGTAAGTGTAGAGGTAGATTTGGGAAGAACCGCCATACGTGTCATTCAGCTAGGGACTCTCTACCAATGGATATTTTCTCTTTCCAGATTCTGAAATAAGTCCTTATACGGACAACTTGAGGAATACCTAGTATTTGCCACTCCCCCCNAAAAAAAAAAACCCTCTTTTTTTAAAGTGTTATTTTTTGTTGTACCGCACTTTATATTAGAGCTTTTTAAATGACTTAATTGCTCTCCATTCAGACAATAAATTAGAATCGTAATCGAATAAACTTTTGAAAACAGGAAACAAGCCAAAAATGCTCTAGGTAAAACCGCTTGGTGCATTTAACAAAAGTCACAACTGTATGATAACTAAACCAACATTAAAAGTAATCTGTCTCCCTAAGTTGCATTAAATTCCTTCTTCGGAGTATTATCTCTGGCCGTTTGCCTAATCCCTATGTTAGTTAAAGTACAGAGTTAGCTGTTATGAACGGACTAATGTTCTTGGGAATTTCACGTGGTCACCGCAGTGAGGATCATGACTGTGCACGGCCACGTTGGCCCTCCTGCAACAGTCAGTTGAAGTTTATTGATGTTAAAAATTGCAGGAGCCTGATTGGTAGAAAGGAACTGGACTACCAGAGTCAATAATAGCGGAGTAGAAATAATCTTATAACATGAACCACACCGCAAAAGTGATGAGCTTCTCTTCTGACTTTGTAGAACAAAAAAAAAATGTTGTAGGCAGTGTCTACAATAACCTCAGTAGATTTCATTTGTACAGGCCTGTGTTCAGCAAAGAAGACCAAATTTTTTAATCTTTTTCATCCAACTCCTACTTCTTGTAAACTATATAATTTGGGCGCAGTGATGGCACCAGACAGATAGCCTTGGCCAACTCGGAATGTTCCTGTGGTTCGAGGAGAAAATTTTATTAAATGGCTCAAAGAGGCTTTTACAATGTGGCTCCTGCAACCATAACAAGTTGGTTCAGCAAACTGGTGAATTTAACATGTTCACTCAGCTGTGGACGATAAGTTCATGTAATCTTCCTAAAGGCAGACAGATCAGTATATAATATGAGCAGATCATTAGCAAGACTTAATAAGATAAGGATTTATTGGGCAACAAGAATGTTTTTATCAGCAGTGTGGCCAATCCGTTCAGGTGTTGGACTCAATAACCAAAGGTCTTGAGTTAGATTCCCGACCACAGTTATGTTGTAATTGCCTTGGGAAAGCATTTCATTCACATTTTCATCAGACCTTCATTTTCTAAAATGCGTACCTAGTTGTAGGCAGTGGAGATATTCTCAGAATGTTAGTGATGAGGGTCTGGAAATGGCACCGCCATTTTATGCTCCCCAAGGAGCTCAGAAAGTCCAAAAGTGATTATGCTTGTAGGGGTAATAATAGTGTGGAGTAGCGTTAGCGGGCATTAGCCTAGATACGAGATTTATAAACCACGGGCTATCCTAAGCAAAAAAAAAGTAGTAGTCTTTAGGTAAGTCAAGATGACTGCAACCAATGCAGAAGAGCTAGACAATAATATACTAACTTACAGGGATATTTGCTACACTTATATCTCTGCCTCATTCATTGATATACCCATCATTTACCTACCGACCTAAAGATGTTGATGAAACGTTCCACAAACGTAGATGGTAGCCACAATTTTGCCGAGCTCTGACTTCCTGTTTACGCAAAAAATAAAAGTCACATTTCTAACCAACGTCTAGTACGAGCGCACATTTCCCTGGCCGATCAGAGAACAGCAATCAAAAACATACCCCAGTTTGGACTGAGATACCCCCTCCCATAAGCCCTCCCTTCCCCACCAAAAAAAAAACAAACAACAAAGGGCAAGTGATTTATACGACAATACATCATCTAAAAACTAATTTGACTACACGTTAGAAACTCTGTAAAGAAAAGCAGTCAGTTCTGCCTAATCGCAACTGCTCAGAAGCAAATCAAAAGTTGCTATTCAAGAGAGCTGCTTTTGTCTATTACTTTTACACAGATATCATTATATAGCCTTTGTGATGTGGTAAATGTTGCACTTACGCGGAAGTTGATATTATCCGAACTGCCAGTAAACAGAGTAGACTGCGCTCAATTCTTCGGCACTGATCTTGTATAAAAGTGATTGTACCATGATTGTATAAGCCCGATACACATCCAATCCTCATTTTAAAATGTTGTGTGTGCTAGAAAAGTATTCGATCCACGAAACGATTGACGTGTCTGCCGTAATATATTGTCATTTAGAATTAACATGTAATCGATAGTTCGATACCTTGAGCAAAGAGGCTGAGTATAGTGTTACTTGAACCTTCGGGGTGCAGGTTCTGTCGATTCACCTGTATAAAAGGTGTTGAGAGCTCCTTTTAGTCATTCAGAGATTAACGTCGAAACTGCAATAGACCTTAATTTATGAAAGTTATATAAACTTTGGTGAGTTTTGTTTAGTGGTGCATGTTCAGTGCTAAGAATGAGTCGCAATGTTAGGTGTATAAGATTAATGTAAATGAATAGATGGAGCTTCTTGTTATTTTTATCTCATTTTTTTTAAGCTTAGGTTTATATGCACATGAGCGACGTAATATCTAGTGTCAAGAATAAACTAAGTAATAAAACTGGAAGCTATTGGAGATGAAAGGTCTACGTCATTACCACCGTTAGTCGCTTACTATGCATACGGGCCTAAATTTCAGTTTTATGCACAATGCGAACTTCGCAAGCTGACTATAACTATGGCGAACAGTAATGATGGTTTAGAAGTTTCCTGTAGTTCCATCAGCGCGCAGTTTTGCGCAGTTTTGTGCATACGGCCTTTAGTCAATGTGCTCTTAAAAGATGTCACACAAAACGTAGGTGGTCAGGACAAAACTGTAAATCAATATAACAGATCTATAGCTGTTTCTCAAGACGAGTAAATCCATACTTCTATATCTGTGGCGGTGTTTATGATTCGCAATGAACATATTATTCCACATGTTACCGCCGGGACAGTCTAAATGTTTCAGGGAAATTAGGGAAAATATGAAATCTGAAATTCCATATTTTAGATCTAGGCTGGAGCATTAACTCGTAGAAACAGGTAATCCCACCTTCATTCACGATTACTGCAGTGATTCTATTTAATCTTCATGTAATAGCTGGGACCACATAGATATCTGAGTGTAAATTTGTTTGAAGCAAACCTGCATATACGCATTCACATTGTCCCTCTTATAGCAAGTACACATAATATTACCACAATGTGTCTTGAATCCATCATTTCCTTCAAAATCTTCCAGACCTGAGAAAATTATCCTCTTAAAACAAACACTTGGCAACATTGGGCTTTGACTGAAGACAGCACGACGGCAGTGAGGTCAAGCGCTATACAGACAATCATAGGCGCCAATCATTAAAACGGATAGTTATTTCGAGGTGGAGAATGTGTTTTGTATAAATGCGGAGACACAATATTCACCGCTGATGACCACAAAAGGACCATCTGCAATCAATATGTGATTCATGCCATACAATTTGAACAAAACGGGCCAGGAAATAAACTGCAAAGGTCGCTTGGTAATTCAATGTTTTTATTAAATATGATATGGTTGCCAAAATGTAAAAGGATCTACATAGTATGCTGGGATATAAGAAGAAAAACTGTAATACTTACTTTCTTTTCAAATTTCAGTTTTAAGATGTCACCATCGGCCAAGCTCCTATCAGGTAATTCCGATTCTAAGAGAAAAGAACAACTAAACTTCTTTTCTCTTCTTTGTTTTTCTTTCTTTTGCCATGGAGATTTAGATTTGTTTGTCTTCCTATGCATTTTTGTTGATTTTTTTTAGGAAGTACATTATCTAGATCTGAAGGTTATTCTTATTTCTTATAATATGCATCCCTCTCTTTACCTTTTTCTTGTCTATATTATTTCCGTATCATACCATCCAATCCCGCTCTTTGTTTCTTTCGTTCTTTCCTTCTTTTTCTTTCTTTCTTTCTTTCTTTCTTTCTTTCTTTCTTTCTTTCTTTCTTTTTTTTCTTTCTTTTCTCACCATGTGCTTCTGACTTGACATTTTCACTGATAAAATTACGATATTACATAGTGAGACTGAAAATTTGAGATAGCATTTGCATTTAGTATTTTAGCTTTGAATTAAGTCCACGCATTTAAATCAGAATAAGCCATTTTCAAATCTTCTGGCTCGGAGCCGAACTCAAATACTTATTTACACCTTGAATTCAACTTCCATGCCGAACAGCCTGAGTGCCTTCCAGACCGTATGCATAATCCATACCTTAGCTAACGCACTTCCAAAAACTTAAAGGTGTTCACTGTAGATAACGAAGTAAGTTTACAAACGTATTGGTTATCCACATGGCCACTGGCATCTGTTTTGGTTTTAGTACTATCTACTTGATCAGAATAAAAACCTAGTTCTGAAAAGATGAGAACTTTATTATGTACAAAAAGGTCATAATTTCATTGTCTTAATTATTTTAGAGGATACTGATGTCAACGGGAAGAAAATTACTACTCCATGGAACTTTCCTAAAACAAAAATTTAAAAAAGCTTTACTTTTTGTAGAATAGGCATGCAGTACTATGTGTACAGCGGACAAGACATCTATCTAGCATAGTATGTTTCTTGGTCAATGTTTATGCTTGTGTTTTGATGAATCTCTTTCTTATATTTATGTATTCAAAAAAACACCTTCTATCTTTTTCGCTTCCTCTTTAAATGCTGTGACCAGTTAGTGAACGAGTGAAAATTTTGAAAAAATAAATGCATTTCTTCTTCTTTTCCAGTTCTTCTCGCAGTGATTTTTTTTGGTAAGTGTATGTGACGCTCCGATAAATATTGGTAATAAATAAACATGTGAATCTGGCTGGTCACTAGAGCTGAGACGGGTTAAATTTTTGTGACACCCGATGAAAATCCGCTCCGGTCCCACAAAATCCTTTCAATCCGGATTTTCATCCGGAAGAAGCTTCGCTGTTGTAATCCTCTGTCTACGGTACCGGAGCGAAGGCAATCCTCTCCGTTATTACAGTCGGCTTGCGGATGGGAGAACGAGTCAGACGACGCATGACGAATGTGTGGACCCTAGACACAGTCAAGACTGAACCTGTCACGTGTCCAGCGGAAACGTTTTGTCGAATGATAATGTGCTTGGGCGAAACCGCTATGAAATTTACATAGTGGTGATACGGTTGTACTGAGAAAAAACTGCAATTATACTTTATCACAGAGGGGGTTAACCCNACAGAGGGGTTAACCCCACCCCCCCCCCCAATACTGTTTAGCATTGATAACCTCAGTGAACTCTCCCGATTGCTGATTCGCTGTGAGGCAATAGCCCAGTGACCTTCATCAGGACAATCCGATTACTGTCCCAGTCTGTCACTCCGAAAAGTAAATCAACGCTAGACGATTCTTAGGTGAGGACTAACCGCGCGTCCACACCAGATAATTTTTTTGTACCGCCGCCCTAATTTGTCCCGTGAACTTTCGCGTTTTAATGTGATAGGCGTGCTCAGCGACAATAACCGGTGACAAACATGTGTCTTCATCTGTCAACATTTGCGGTGCCAACTGATAAATTGGCCAACCTAATGTCCAATATTAGTGCATATGGGATGCCCCCNCCACCACCACTCAGTACTATGCCCTTTTCTCCAGCTTTCTTTTCTCTTTAACCACAACAAAACAAGAACTTTTGCTTCGACGTTAATGTTGGCATAACGCACAGTCACGACCGGACAGGCGTGTGAACACGTAGTCTGTCGTTCGTTTAACATACGATCAGGAAACAAAGGCACGGAAAAAGATCTCTGCTATGAACGCGTCATAAGTGTGGAATAGAAGAGCTTGGGCGAATCCATTATGGAATTTACACTGGTGATTAGAGCATCTCCTCCAGTGATGGGAATGCGAGTGGAAATTGCAGCACTTTCACAAACACCTCCGAACCGCTGTCTCAATATCTCATTGAACTCACCTGACTGCCGACTCGCGGCAGCGAATTGCCCAATATATCTACACTTTTCTCATCCGGATGAGCCAACCCTCATCCGGATGAACCCATTACTCTCCCAATCCGTACATCCGAATACTTCATCCGGATTTGCCTCATCTCTAGTGGTCACCAGGGGTCTGTCACTTCTCGCGCAGCAGTTTATGGTATCAGTTGCTCGTTGTCTGCTTTTCAGTCGGTATATTAATGGTCAAGACATAACATCCGTAATCCAGAGCGATTACTTGCGGTGCATGCCCAGCCTCCAAGCAACCAAGGCATCCTGTGACGGTCCTCTACGCTTAACCTTGGCATGGCTAAGGTATAATTATTTTGTAGACTGAGTTTTAGATGAAATTATGAACCACTGTATAAAAAGTGCTCACGTAAAACCATAACACTGCATGACATGAGACTAAATTCGGCCAAGAAAAGAAGAAAATATCCTATCAAACATGTTCTACCCAGTTAGTATGAAATCAGTTCACTTTTGGTAAAATAACAATAATTTACATCATTACCTTATTTTTCGTATAACTTTTGCCGGTGAGTTTATTGTAGAAGAAAGTAGAATGTCACTTGATGCACGTGCGATAAACACCGCAGCTCGTAGTAGTACGATAGTAAAAACATTCTTAAAGCAAAGACGAAATCCTGTACAGTCGAACTCTTTATTGCGTCATAAAATATAAGCCCGCAGTCACAGAACGATGCTCACTCTTCGTGACGTTGGTTCGGTGCGAACTATAGATTNGGGGGCAGAATGTGAATTGCTTATTGAAATTATTGTTATTTTGCTCATTTACAAAGTTTGTTGTCTGAGCTAAATAAACATATTGTTATATATATTGTATATTGTTATTGTCGTGTGTGTCCACCTTCGGTGTTATATCTGCATTATTTTTCTTCTTTTGTTCAACTCCAGATATCTGTTGAAACTCATTTTCTGGTGTACAGATTCAACACCTTCTTCATCCAATAATATTCCTAGGTTATATTTTGTACTTATGTATAAATGTCTCACACATTAGTTCCCACCCTTTTACTTTCCTCTCTTTTGTCCACCCATCGTTTCATATTAATCATCGTTACTGGAATTTTTGTTATATATGTTCGCTTGAATATTGCCATTTTACATACTACAAAAGACGTTCTCATCCTTATATTTGACTTCTATTTTCTGACGTCAGCTGATCCTGCGGGCAAAGGGAAAGGCGCTAACAACTCGTCGTTACGAGATGCACAATCCTGCAACTAATTATGAGTTCTAATTCAAATGTGCAGGTCATTAATTGAATGCTTTTTTTTTTAATACAGAGTAAAACTTTACCTAGTTTCCTTTTTGTGCTTTTCAAGAAAATATGGTCATGTTATACAAACAAAGTTCTGATCAGTACGTCTGACTGCTACCTTTTCTATTTATATCCAGAGGCGGGGCTAACCGTAAACGAAACGACAGTTTCTCCCACCACAGGTAAGCCAAACATAAATATATTATTATAAATGTGGGATGAGCTTATGATATTTCATGGACCAGCAGCCAGGTGTGTTCTCAAACGAAATATTTACGTTCGCAGGTTGTTTTTCAATGCTAATCAGGACATTTTTTACACAAGAAGAAATCGTACCGAGGCATTTTCAGTGAAATGTAGTCATATTACATAACGCATGGTCAGTATGTTTGATTGCTATCTTTCCAAGCTAGATAAAGCGCCTGAAGGTCTAGGCGAAAAAGAGGGTTGAATTTTGTGGCGTGGAATTATGAAAAAAAGTAGGCCATTGATATTTGAGGATACAAAGGCATTGATATTTAAGGATACAAAGGACATAGAGTGAAGTGTATCTGACCATCTGGAGCGCCACTTGGCAAATTCAGGGGAGTATAATATTTTTGAAAATCGACCTGTTAGTTGTTATTCGACATGGGTGAACATACTTTTCGAGCAGTCATACATTGTCATGAGAGAAAGAGCAAAATCACAGACAACATTAACTATTTCAATCAGGCTAGTTTTCATGTATTAGTTTCAAAAAGTCCATAACTATAGTTTTGTCAGTAGAAACATAAAACATGTACTGCTTTAAATTTTTTAAATGAAAATAGCAAATTACAATTTGTATGATTTTTTTTTTCCATTGTAATGTTAGTGTACTGTTATCATGTTGTATGTAGATTTATGTATGTAGAGCTATGTGTAAATAGTGTAAAAGATGTGTGTAGATCTGTGTAGAATTACAGCTAATGGCCACTTAATACTAACATTATTTTAATAACGTGAGCGGTACAGAAATTTACTGGCAGCGAGGATACTTCCCTCATACTCCTCCATTTTTTTTTCTTCAACATATTTATATGTCTTGCGTATTCAGTTTTTCATATACAATTCATTATTAAATACTCACATAAGAAGTTAATACATCTGTGTGTCTGTCAAATTTTAGAGACTGTAGTTTGCTTCATAAGGCTAATTGGGACACAGGCCTGTGTTTCGAAAATTAAATGTGTGCAGCATTTTCCACTGTCAAATAAAATACAACCTACATGATGTACTCTGTCTCTCACCGTTTATTTTCATTTGCAAACGAAACATTTTAGTCCATTTCGTTCTTATGTTTATACCAGAATTATCACAAGTAATTGAATGACAGGTTATTGGCGACAATGCAGCTGTCTTCTATTTTGATTATTAAGTAATTTAAGCGCAACTACGAGGTTGAAAATTCACTGTTAGCATCAATTTAGTAATTAGACAATCATCTTAATCAGATTTCCATAAAAAATAAAATGTCTTGCCTTGTAAAGTAATTAAAGAATCCCTCGCGAATATGATGCAGGAGGACACTGTAGTGGATATACGTTGTCTCAATTGCACCACTAAACAGTGCAGTCAAGTAGACCTAACAATAAAATTAATTTTGTATATCGAGAGCTCTCACGAGCATTACGTTTGTTAAAACTCTTTAAAGCCATTTTTTCCAGTCAAAAAATTCGTCCGTTGATCTCTCTCTCTCTCTCTCTCTCTCTCTCTCTCTCTCTCTCTCTGTTCCTCTGTTTCTCTTGCTTGCTACTGAAACATTTGTTGTGCAGTTTCAAATAAGTGTGAATCTCAGAATAAAGTGCTATCTTTATTACAAAGATGGTTTTGATAAAAGCTACAAAATAATTTTCAGAACATTATGCCCGGCAATGATGTTTAAATATTACATTGGTCATATTGGCTTACTTTTTGTCCATCAATGTACAGTACTCATATACATGGTCTTCATGCACTCAGTCACTGCTGTATATTATCCTTCATGGCATTTTTGGGCGTTTCATCCATATTTTTTTGAGTGATAAATCTCTTTAAACGTTAAAGTCAAAGATTATTTACTTTTATTTGACCGATACATTTATGTCTTAAGTCTACTGACATTATAAATGAGGTTTGACCCTAGACCCAGTGCGGACTCTTAATATTAGTCAATTGCAGAAGTCCACAGGGTACTGGGCACGAAAGGGACAATGGGACAGTGCGGGGACACCTTTCACATCACTAGACGACTATGCCTAAGGCAAACTCTGCCACAGCGCCATTTCAGTGGTGAAAATCGATTCCTTTCCTGTCAAGTTTCAAGATTCACGTTTTACGAAAATTTATTAGTTCATGTCAGCATGACATAATTTTGAGCATCCAAACATGGTTACAAAATACTAAACAAATACTAAACAATACTTAACACGGAACAAATCCCCTTCAGTCGAGCCCTTTATTGCATCATAAAATACAAGCCCGCAGTCACAGAATGATGCTCACTCTTTGTGAAATACGTAAGTTCGGTGCGTACTGTAGATTATTCTCAGAATGAACAAGTACTGTAAAATGAAAAACTATTTTTGACGTGTGTGTCCACCTTCAGTGTTGTATCAGCATCATTTTTTCTTCTTTTGTTCAACTACAGATTCCTGCTGAAACTCATTCTCTGGTGTAGAGACTTAACATCTTCTTCATCCGATAATATTCCTAGGGTACATTTTATATTTATGTCCAAATGTCTCACACATTAATTTTCCCCCTTTTACTTTCTTCTCTTTTGACCACCCATCGTTTCATATTTTTGTTCGCTTGAATTTTGCCATTTTACATAATTATAAACGACGTTCTCATCCTTATATTTGACTCCTATCTTCTGACGTCAGCTGATCCTGCGGGCAAAGGGAAAGGCGCTAACAACTCGATGTTACGAGATGCATAATCCGACATCTAAGTGTTCTAATTCAATTTATTATGCAGGTGATTAATCGACCGCTTGTTTTTTTTTTTTAAATACAAAGTAAAATCTTATTTTGTTTCTTTCTTGAGCTTTTCAAGAAAATATGTTCATGTCATATAAACAATGTTCTACTCAGTACGTCTGATTGTTAACTTTTCTATTTACATCCAGGAGAGGACGTAATCCAAAGCGAAACGACAGTTTCTTCCATCACAGGTTAGCCAAATATAAATATATTACTAAATGTGTGATGACCATAATATGATAGTTCATGGACCGGCAGCAAGATGTGTTCTCAAAGAAAATATTTACGTTCGCAGGTAGTTCTTTAATGTTAATCATGACATTTTTTACACATGAAGAAATCGTACAGAGGCCTTTTGTAGTGCGTTTTCAGTTAAATGTAGTCATGTTACATAATGCATGGTCGGTATGTTCGACTGCCATCTTCCCAATCTAGATTAAGCGCCTAAAGGTGCAGGTGAAAAAGAGGGTTGAATTTTGTGGCGTGGAAATACTGATATTCAAAGACACAAAGAACATAATGTAGTAAAGAGGGTGAAGTATATCTGAACATATAGAGCGCCAGCTGGCAGATTATGGGGAGTTCATTTCTAAAAATCGACCCATTAGTTCTTATTCGACACGGGTGAACTTCCTTTTCGTGCAATCATGCATTCTCATGAAAAAAAAAAAACCGACACGAACTAGTTCAAATGAGACTAGTTTATCATCTGTTAGTTTCAAACAATCCATAACCATGGTTCTGTCAGTAGAAACGTAAAATATGTACTGCTTTTAAATGAAAATAGGAAATTACAATTTGTATCATTTTGTTTTCCATTGGCATGTCTGTGTTGTTTTGTTGTCGTGTTGTATGTAGATTTATGTTTGTAGAGCTGTGCGTAAATATTGTAAAAGATGTATGTAGATCAGCTAATGACCAGTTGATTCTAAAATTACTTTAATAACGTGAGCGGTACAGAAGTTTACTGACAGCGAGGATACTTCCCTCACACTCCTTCATTTTTGTCCTTACTTTTGTCTCCACTGCTGTACGCTTGGCTGTGGAGACTCTCTCATCAATTTGTTTGTCCAGTATCTTTTACTTTCAACAGCTTCTGGCGGAAACAGCATTACCCAGTCAACAGGTTAGCTTTTTGTTCTTCAGCATATTCGGTTTTTCATATACAATTCATTATTAAATACTCACATAAGAAGTTAACACATCTGTGTGTCTGTTAAGTATGAAAAAAATGCAGCTTTATAGCACTAATTGGGACACAGGCCTATGTTTTGAGAATTAATAGATGTGTGAACCATTTTCCACTGTCAAGTAAAATACAACCTACATTGTACTCTGTCTCGTACCGTTTATTTTCATTTGGAAACGAAACATTTTAGCCTATTTCGCTCTTATGTTGATACCAAAATTATGACAAGTAATTGAAGGACAGGTTACTGACGACAATACAGCTGTCTTCTAATTTGAAGATTACGGTAATATAAGCGCAACCATGATGTTAAAAATTCACTGTTAGCGTCAGTTTAGTAATTAGACAAGCATCTTAACTAGGTTTCCATTTTAAAAAATGCCTTGCCTTCTAAAGTCATTAAAGAGTCCCTCGCGAATATGATGCAGGAAGATACTGTAATGGATATACAGCTTGTACTCAGCTGCACCACTAAACACTGCAGTCAACTAGATCTAACAATTATTTTTCTGTATGTAGAGGTCTCACAAAAATTACGTTTGATAAAACTCTCTTTCGAAACCATTTCTTCCAGTCAAAAATTCATCTGCTGCTGATCGATCTCTCTCTCTCTCTCTCTCTCTCTCTCTCTCTCTCTCTCTCTCTCTCTCTCTCTCTCTCTCTCTCTCTCTCTCTCTCTCTTGCTACTGAAACATTTGTTGTGCAGTTTCAAAGAGGTGTGAATTTTGGAATAAAGTAGTTTCATTATTACAAAGCTGAGTTTAAGAAAGATCACAGGAGCATTTCAGGAACATCATACTTGGCGTAATGTATTAAAATTACATTGATCATATTGGTTAACCTTTTGCCCCTCAATGAACAGAACTCATATACATTATCTTTGTGCACTCAGCTACAGCTATAATCCACGTTGCATCTATATTTTTCTGAGTAATAAATGTCCTTAAACGTTAAATCAAAGATTATTTACTTTTATTTGACCGATACATTAATGTCTTTAGTTTTACTGACATTATAAAAGAGGTTTGACCCTAGACTTAAAGTAGACTCAGATCGCTCTTAGTATCAGTCACTTGCGGATTTAAAGTCCGCACGGTACTGGGCACGAGAGAGACAATGGGACAGTGCGGTCACACCTTTTACACCTAAGGCAAACTCTGCCACAGCGCCATTTCAGTGGAGAACATCGATTCCTTTCCTGTCAAGTTTCAAGCTTCAAGTTTCACGAAAGTTTATTAGCTGATGTCAGCGCGACATAATTTTGAGCATGCAACCATGGTTACAAAATACTAAATAAACAACAGCATAAACAAATAACAGTGACAATGGCGGATGAAACAATAAATAAAGCAACACTAATCCCCTGAGGCCACTGCATGTTATATTTGAAAAAGAATCGCATAGACCGATACAATCTAAGGTCGTCACTATGATGGTTAATAGTCACAGATGCGTTGTAATACGTCTGTATGCTTGAATATTGGTGAGTTTAAAAGTTTAGGCATACTTGGGTTTTTGCAGCAACTTTCTGGTAAGAACTAAAGAAGAAATTAAATTCTTCGTTATCCTCTCTCCATTCACTACAAGCGTGGTGCTCTGTGCGCATGCTCATCGCATCCTTGCAGAAATCCACCGTTGTTCTCACTGTCTTCAGTTACGTTAACAAAGGTCTTATAGTCAGTGGGCTACATTTATTTTGACCTCTGTAATATTCTTTCCGCAGAGAAGCCTAGCGGTAGGAATGATGAATCGGGTTCCGAGGCTGCGCGCTTGTCTACAGTGGTTCTCTTGATTGCAATCCTTCAGCATTTCATGTGATGGACGCAGAAGAGAGGTTCAACCACCATTGCTCACCACCACCACTACCACATTAACAACAACAACAACAACAACAACAACAACAACAACAACAACCATAATAACGGGGGCTGTTATTTAAAAGTAACGATGAAGGGAGTTATAGTCCAAGGAAAGGAAATGTGTGTTCAGTCTATCAAACTCTATTCATTCTTTATGAAATTCGATACCTGGCTGTGTGTCATTCGGCCTCTATCAGGACCAGCTGATATTTGAAGATCTATAACCGTAAATATCACATCGACCGGCAAATAATAAAGAAGACAAAGAGAAGCGAAACTAATAATGGCTTAAAATTGGCATGATTCTTCTGGAAAAAAAACAACAACTCATTGCTAGCCTGTTAAAATCATGCCATTCCATGTGCGATTTTGAATTCACTCAGATGTGATCAGGAATAAGAACAGCTAAGCGATTACAGTAAAATGCACACGAAAGGTCCAACATGTATTGAATCTTAACAAAAATAATGGACTAGCACTAATGATATTATGAAATACATTGACAGAAATAACAAAACTGTACAAGGGTGGTACCAGTAGCAACATAAAAACATGCAACCAGACCATTCATGTTTACCAGCTGTGGTACGTTTTACGTTTTTGCTAAAATAATAAATTCATTGCTTTATAGTTTCCTAGGATCTTAGGGTTTACATTTGAAGCTTTCCAAAGAACACTAATCATAATTTCATTAGCATGGGCTATATTTTTGTATTTCCATTTTTGGATTTGGAATTATCAAAAAGTGAAAATGCGAATCAATAGTTCGCTATTGGCCTCTCAACTCATGTAGAGCTATTTCCAAAATTAGAGAGAGTACTGTGATCGGAAAAGGATTTTACAGTCACGTGACATAAGATTGAAATGTTGTATTGCTTCACGTTGAACAAGTAAACTACCGTTGTCATGTTGACTTCGAATCTATGAGCAAAAGAAATATGACGCCGGATAGATTCACCCCTTTGCTACCTTTTAATTTTTAATGTTGTTTTAAAAATCATTTCGTTAATGCAGACTTTTTACAACGAATTAGTTATGTTTTGGCACAGAAAACTGCATATTTTTATAATTACATTACCTTAGACGTTTTCTGCTTTGCTGTTATGTTATATTATCTAGCTGTTGATACATTTAAACAGCAGAGATTCGCTTATAGCGCACTCTTTTATAAGAATTGTTTATAAAGTGAAATATAATGTTATTATCTTCCCGGCAAAATGATTGTCGGTATCTTTGTTAATCAAGTAGCTTTCCGGATGAAATCTCTTAAAGTTAAGCATTTGGATACTTGCTGGATGTTTTGGTAAATGATTCAACGTACAGTGGTATCAGACGTATCCTTTTTGTTTTATTATATGCTAATTCGGGCTAATGAATTGAGTTTATGACTTCAATGGCACCATATTTGCTTTTCAGTGTCATTTAGGTATCAAGAAGGGCAATTCGAAATTTAACTATTATATCAATGATACCTGCTGGAAAGTAGACTTTCGGTGATGCTAAAGCATATTAAAACGAAGTTATTTTCCGCAAACCTTCTCAACCATTGCTTAGAATCGATATTAAAAACGTTGAAATCATACTCATCTTGTTGTTGTTTTTTTTTCTCAAAGGTTCAACATTTGCGTCACTGAAAACATTGTGTTAAATTTTAACCACGTTTGAAATCTTGGACGTTAGCAAAGTGAGCCACGTTTTCACGAAAAATAAAAAAAGAGGGATATATGACACTGATATTTTCAAGTTGATGAATACTCCCGTCCAGTTCGGTGTCTCCGGTTAGCGCTTTACTTTAAAAGATACAGGTTATATGTGTATGTTTTACTTTTGTCTGGCGTATGCCTATTTCAGAGTACTTAATCTTTATATTTGCTTTAAAATATATTAAATGTTTTATATACAATAATATCAGTCTACTGGTTTGTGTTTGTTAGTGTACTTTAATAAAATAATATCAATAATCCATTTTGACCTCTTGGGGTTATCTTGGCAGGGACTACTGTATCGTAGTATAGTCTAGTGTAGCTGTTATTAAAGGCATCATGCAAGTTGCCAAATATTATTAACGAAATATTCATATTATGATGTCATGATGTCCTTCATCCCTTCATTTCTGTTAGAATCGATTGATTATTTCCAAGTCTTTTTTCTTCTTTCTTCCCTTCCCTTCCGTTTCTTTCCTTCTCCTCCTCCCTCCCTCCTTCTCTCTCTCTCTCTCTCTCTCTCTCTCTCTCTCGCTCTCTCTCTCTCTCTCTCCGTCACCCCTCAAACAGAGTGAAATTCCTCAAGAGGAGCGAGAGGAGATTTGTCTCAATTTCCCACTCCCATATTCACAGCTCACCATCGTATCTCTGAGAGCTCAACAGACACAGGAAACATTGGCTTGTTAAAGGCGGTGGACATCGCTATGTCAGCTGTGATACTAGCCCGTATTTATAATAGAGGCTGAGTGAATTTTGAAGCTGCTGTCTATTGAAACTTTTAGGGTAAAACCATGCTGACAACGGAATCCGAAGGTCAGACCGGACCCGACGTTTTCTGTTGGGCGCGCCGCCCATGCTAACGCCGGAAACCGACGGTTAGATACCACTACAAACATGGCGTGTAGCAGAAGAAGAAAGTTGTTGTTGTTGTTGTGGTTAAGGAGAAGACATAAATAAATGATATCCTTATAGACGATTTGGGGTCCACTTCATGCAAAGACATCGCCAAACACTTATTTAACAATGTTGTGATGTAATTTTTCTCGATGGTCAAAAATAGCTGATCTTTGCTGTTTCGCTAGAGTAGGTTTTTTATTCATCCATCTTGAAGACTCTCTTGTAAAGAAGAAGTTAAATTATTGTGCTATGGTTGTTTATAGACAGTTGGCGGGTAAAGGTTACAGACCTGTAATAGGATTTGACCCTTTTTTCCTCTATGGGCTATATTAACATTTTGAGCTGCCCTCTGAACCCAACGTTTCAGCTTTCACCCAGACCCATACCAGATTGAAGCTCATTATGTGGTCCAAATTTTAAGACTTACCCAACCCTAGCAAGCCCATTGAAATTTTGAGCTTGGTTGCTATTTGTAAACAGACCCTACATTTTTCACTGGTCAATGCCAAACCCCTCCTCTTCCGCCTCAGCACACACCTTACTGGAAGCAGGGCATGCCAAAAGAGGGGAAAGGGGAGATGAAATACACCCCCTAAGTTGTAAGACCACAAAGTGAAAGTACAATTACAGGCCTGTAACCTAAACGGACACAACTATGCAGAGAAAATGTAGCTGAAATTTCCTCCCTTGCGCCCGACGGCCAGAATAGATAGAACACGCTCTATAAGAGGCGGTCTGATCGGTGCCGTCTCAAGACGTCGGGTGGCAGCATGAGAGGCCAAACCTTTTTTTTCACTGTCTGTCGTTACTATTTAGTCTGTGCACATTCTTTTCGGGCCGAAGACGGTCCGGTCTGACGTCGGGTTCCGTTGTCAGCATGGTTTTACCGTTAGACAGTGTCCTTTTCTACTTGATACAAGCCGATTAGGTTCCACTTCATCTTTGCATAACCCTGGACACAATAACAATAACAGCAACGAAATGATATTGTAAAAGAGTTCTGGCTTCAGTTACATAAAATATATTTATACATAAGTGCCTGCCTAAAGAGACTGAGCAATGTTATCGTGGTTTTAATAGACCACCCGTGTTGTAATTCTCCTGAAACAGCATATTTTCAGGGATAGATGCGGATGGATGGAANGATGGATGGATGGATGGATGGATGGATGGATGATGGATGGATGGATGGATGGATGGATGGATGGATGGATGAATGGGTGGGTGGGCAGTTGGATATAGTGAAGGTATTAATATACTTTGATAGGTCTCCCCTTTATACCTTTGTCTGATTTTCCTCCTCTTTCCCCCTGTGCTAGCCTAACAGTAGCCCCCCGCCCCCTTCTTTCCCTCTTTTTTCCATGCAGCTCGCATTCCTTCTTCACTCTTTATCTTTCGTTATCTTTTTCTTTTGCCCATTCTCTCTCTTTCTCTCTCTCTCCCCCTCTCTCTCTTTCTCTCTCCCTCTCTCTTTCTCTCTTGCTTTCTCTCTTTCTCACTGTTTCACCTTTTAACATACTCTCCCATCAACCCTAGCACTCTAGCCTTCTATTTTATATACTTTGTGAACTGTTTTTGTATGTGCTTGAGAGTGAGTGAGATTTGTTCGGATCGTTACCTTTTCTGTTTAGTTCAGTTGTAAATATATATATAAAGACAATGTGTTTCATCAAACAAGCGTATTAATTAATCCTCTCCTCCCCCACCCCCTTCCAACCAAACAGCCCTAAATATTTATCTGTGGCTGCAAGACAATGGAAGAAAAGAAAGAAAACGAGAAAGGAAGTCAGGTTAATATAATCCTGTGGTCGGAATTCTTATCGACCCCACAGTTCCAGACATGATATGCTGACAGAGGGGAAGTGTTCAAGAGCAACAACATAACCTTGACCCAAGACTTTATCGCAAAAAATGAACTTGGAATAAAATGGACTTAGGTTTGCAAGATTGGTCTTTATTTGGTTGTAGTGAAGCAACAGTGCTTTAATCCACAATCGATACCGATTCGCTCCACAAGACCGATGCATTAAACTGACAATTTAATATCAACGCCTCTGTACAATAACCATGTATCTACATATTTAGCATGTTTTTTAAGTCCTATTTTTGTGCCAATATTTGTATTATCAGCATGCTAAAGACCACTTGAAATGTAACACAAGTCTCATTTTTTAATAGCTGTGGCAGGCCTTTTCAAATGAGACTTAACATGCTAAAGATAAAACGATTGGCACAAAAAGTTTATCATTCGGTACGAAGTTCAAGCCTATATCTGCATGCCACAGGGATCTGGCTGCCTTAGTAAGAGAGGAGCATACAGAGAGATGGAAGGGGAGTGGAAAGATGCTTAATATCACATATTTCATTATGGCAACGTTTGCTCAGCTATGGCCGTTTAACGATAAGTGGGACCCTAAGCAAAGTCGTCACATGGGGTTCCCAAGATTATGGGTGAAAACTGAACACTTAACGTCTTTTAGAAAATTATTAATATTCTATTTCCCTCTTTTCTGTTTTCCTTCCTTTTCTCCTCTGCTTTCACAGATGTTCAGTCTTAAGGTGTTATCTTGATCCAGTTTATGACTTGTAATCAAAGGGAATTATGTTCCTGTCCCTAATCTTGGACTCCTAGATCCTAACTCCAGCCTTATTCGGTTTAAAGATTTTTTGGTCAGACAGGACTACGAGGTGCGCAGATGTAAGCACCAAGAATAATAACCAAAGGAAACATAACCGTTCTCTCATTAAGTTCTACAACCTAAGAGCGCGCGCGCGCGCGCACACACACACATATACACACACACACACACACACACACACACACACACACACACATACACACACACACATACGCACACACGCACACACACACACACACACACACGCATACACACAAACACATCCAAATATTTTAACTCATTGTCGCAGTGTGGAACAGGAACCACAGGAGGGGGCCATAGGACAAGGATGCTAAATCAGCAAATAACAAAATCACTCCTGTAATTTTTTCCTGATGATTCATTCTGTGGCCCTGCTCCAGTCTGGTGAGCGATTATAATATGTTCTCTGAACTATCCGGCTGGTACAGTCTTTTACAACACGGTGTTTTCCTTTCACTGATCACACAAAAGATTTCCAAACATCTATTAACAGCCTAGATCACCTATAGGCCGAATCAGTCAATGTGTAAAGTTCTATTACTCCGATAATAATGTATAAATCTTTTCTTTTCTTCGGCCCATCCAGCTCACCTTTAGCGGAGTCAATCATTGTGTAAAAAAAAAAAAAAATTCTCTTAATCCCCTAATAAATTTATAAAACACCCCACGTACAATGTTTTCTCTTCGTGCCATTAAAACTGGGCAATGGAATGGAAAAAAAAAAAACAACGTTGTAGAATTTTGTAGAATAACGCTGTTCATTTAGAAGGCTTCAGAGAAGAAACAGAACCTTACTTCTGTGGATTGGTTCATTTTCGATCCGAGGTGTACAAAATATCGCCGGTCTTTTTTATAATAGAGTCTAATAAAAAAATAAAAGATGGCATTGATCGATAGCTAATCATAAAATGCATGGTACAGAACACTTTCCTATGCTTTCCTATGTTCATACACTAAAAGCACTGACAGGATGTTCTGATAACAACAATAAATTGATACGGGGGATACTTTGAGACTTGAACAACGGGAAGCAACTCAAACAATAGTTTCCTGTTTCTCTCCCAGTATATTAGGCCTCGTGTTCTTGACTCTCGAGTTCAGTATCAGGCCTATAGTCTAGTTGCAGCTGTGTAGGGTTAGTTAGTCACAAAACTTAAGACACTTAAGTGTGGCAAAACGCCATCCATTCTGAGTCAACAAAATTATCTGCGTCCTTCTACGCTTTTAAGCTTCAAATC
>JAWQUT010000587.1:96310-106971 GCA_033807755.1 Ellobium chinense | reverse complement strand
TATAGTTTTGTGAAATGTGCATTTCTCACTCACGAAAGAGGCAAAGAGAGATAACTTTTGAACTGAAAATGTATCAAAATTAATAGGAAAACATATTCACAGCAGAGTCATCTCCCCTATGTTAACTCAATCACCGTCTTCCTACATGCTTTTTTTAAAGCCTACTTTTAATTATTATGCATGCATGCTGACTGGGCATCGCAAGCCATAACTCCAACAATAATTTCTTCCGGTGTCTAAATTTCCATTGTCAGAGATAATAATATCACTTGTCGATAATAAACATAGCCTATGACAGTTGACTGTATTGGCTCATGTATATTTTACTTTCGGAAAAGAGTTTTGATGACACAGCCACACTACTGTTTACATTTGAATTGTTTTTCAAAATGGAAATGAGTTTTATAAGAATTGACCAAGAACGGTCTAAAAAGATGCATTATGGTCATTGTGAAAGTTTGCTGTTTTTTAACAGACAGACAGACAGACAAACAGACAGACAGACAGACAGACAGACAGACAGACAGACAGACGGACAGACAGACAGACAGACAGACGGTCACGCAGATAGGCAATGCAAATATAAGCAGACAGCATTCAGAAGGACAATTCGAAAGACAGACGTAATGAGCAGCCAAACAGCTCAACAGGCAGACAATCAGACAGACTGAGAAGATGATAATATCATTGATCAGAAGCTTCATTTATGATGGGAAAAATTGGTGGCTTCAATTCCATTTAACTGCAACTTCTCGGGAGCTTGGAAAAAAAGTTGCTATAAAAAAGAGATGCAATTATACGGTAACTGATACAGAAATATGCCATATTTAATAATATGCGAACAATTTTCCGATTAAGCGAGAGTTGTTATTATCCGGAGGATGATTAAGCGGATTTGACCATATATAATTTTCAATGCTTTATCGACCTGCTCTTTCTATGTCTCCCCAGGCTGTGGTATGTTACAAGCGACAGTTCTCGTTACTTTGTTGATGGCCATGGTGCCAGCGCTATTCTCAAGGAATGGATAAGATAGCACCTTCACTTCGGCCCTTTTATTACTTGATCCTTGTCATTGGTTTGGTGTCACCAATTTACCACTGCTGATAGGAGCCGTCTTTGAATACAGTCTAAGCTTACCATAAGGTGTGGTTTTACAGGAGAAGAAAATGACTTTTTAAGTACCTAATTGTTCTTTCTCTTTCTCTCACTTCTCTTTTTATATATATCTCTCTCCCCCTTTGTCTCGCTGTCTGTCTGAATCTCTCTGTCTGTCTGCATCTCTCTACCCCTCTCTCCACTTCCCTCCGTTTTACAGGAGAAGCAAAGAACTTCTAAAGGACTTCCTAATTCCTCCTTTTCTCTCTCGCTCTCTCTCTCTCTGTCTGTCTGTCTGAACTCTGTGTCTGTCTGCAGGTCTCTCTCTTTCTCTCCCTCTCCCTCTCTTTCTCTCTCTCCCCTCTCTCTCTCTCTCTCTCTCTCTCTCTCTCTCTCTCTCTCTCTCATTAGTCTCAAACAAAAGTTTCGTAAACTTTCACAACAAAATAAAAGTTTTTCTTTACACATTATTGCGCCATCCTCCACACACCAAAAAAAGTGAAGATAAAATATGCAATAATAATGAATGATAGACTGTATTCATTGACGGTGATATGATTAGGGCTGTACATTAATATTATTCTCATGTTGTCTCATTGGTAATGATAATAACAAAGTATTTGTTAGTTCATCAAAATTGCCAGCACCATCCTTGTAATCTTGACGGAAAGATAGGTGAAGCGCAAAATGTATATACAATTACAGTCGTAGTAAAAAAGTTTACAATTTGTTCCTGAGACCATTCCGTTAGAAAAAAAAAATCATTGTTTTATGCAAAACAGAAACGTGATACTGATTTTTCCTAACTTTGATGTTGATATTTTTTGCTGTTGGTTTGTTGTTTCGTTGTTGTTGTTGTTGTTGTTGTTGTTGCTGTTGTTGTGGTTACTGTTTCTGTTGATACTGGCGGTGATGCCAAAGTGAAGAATGTCACAGTTTTTTTTTCAATGAAATTATTATTTATAACTATTTGTTATGCTGTTGTAAGAAGATGCAGACTGTGGTGATTGGTTTATCCTAAAGCAAGATAGTCACATGATTAATTTGAATCCGTAACATTTATGGTCTAAAGTTGAGAGTTTCCACCTCCCTCTCATGTCTACAGATAGTGTAAAAGTGGTTTTGGTCTAACTAAATGAGTGACCCCCATTGTAATTTAATCAGCTCGGCCAGCTTTGACAATCTCCAAGACGAGAACTTCATAACACAGAGGACTTCTCTTAACACAAACACTATATCACAAAACCCTCTTCTTAACACGCTCACAGTCAACACTCCCACTTGCTTTCTTTCGCATATGGAGCCTTCCGGATAACACAACATTCTGATAATACACGCTCAAATGCTTAGTCCGAAAGGATAAATGTGTTAGCGGAATTCCAGTGATCAGAGTCTTAAGCATCATAAAGTACGCGTCCACTCAAAATGTGGCTCTACTGCAACAGTTTCCAGTCACAGTCTGTCATAGCATCTTCAGCTAAATCATTCCAATCATGAATTTTTGGGGGTAGATGATTCAATCACTCTGAAATCCGTCGACATGGCACGTGTAAAACCAGTTGTGAAAAATTGACAGATCGACGCTTGAGGTTGAACATTGTTGGACTATTCTAATGTTAGCTACTCGGAAATATTATCTCTCAAAAGAAAACAAACTAATAGTAGAATATAACACTTTCTGAGTTTTCATGAGACACGACTAGGGTGAATGGCTAAGATAACCATACGTTTCCGTTCTGGTTTAGCAGTGATCAGAAATAAGAAGTCACTATATAATGTTTCTAGAGGAATGTAGCTGGTAGTGGAGATCATATTATGTGATAATATGCACAGGGTTACCAAGAGGTAGATCTGTAGATGGGAACAATGCACGTGTCCTGTCGTCAAGATATTCATAAGTGGATTGATGATTACCCCGATGATACCGTCCATCTTACAGATGATTACTTGAATCTGCATCATGATATAAGGTGTATGTGTTGTTTATGTTTATGATGTTCTTAATGAGACTTGCCGTTATGAAGGTGCCACACAACATTCCAATAATTAACAATGAATTTGTTGACAGGTACAGCATGCTGTGTTAGTGGTTTTCATACAGATATTTGCATTTGCTTTCTTCTATTCTGATGTTAACTATCCAGACTTGGCCCTGTGTCTATTGATTCGTACACTGAATCTGTCTGACTGCCTTCTGGCTTGCCTGCCATCTTTGAATAGTATTATTTTGCTATGGCATTCTTGCCCTCTACTTATAAAAATCAGGTTACTTACCTCTTACTACAAATATGTGTTGATTTTTTTCTTTAATATTTCTTCCACGAAGCTCTCTTTTGATTTTGTATACACACTCCTGCTGTCATTCATAATTGGTGACTTCGTCTTTAGGTGAATCATTTCATTACCCTCTGTGTTTAGCGATTTCTTTATTCTCTCCGTTCAAATTAAGAGCCATTCTCAGTGTTATTTCTCATTATACCGTAATATGCACGTTGTTGGAAAATAACTGTGATTGACTGATTCTGATTAATATAATATATGAGAAATGAAAAGTTACAATAAAATTCGTGATTTAGCATTGTATATTTTGTTCGATTTAAACTATATAATTGCAAAATCCCTGCTGAACTGACATTGTAATCATCTGTCATTGTGATCTCTTGTTTGCTCATTCTGGCTATTGTTTTGTGCTGGAGCTTCTTGAGAACTTACTCATTAACGGTGGAGCCTTTACCACCGTAGGTATTACATAAATTCTACACGATGGACGCAACTAAGAGTGCATTCAGTACCGATGCACTTAGGTGATTCTTACGATAGTAAGAGATCCCATCGTCAGTGCGCAAGCTCTCATCTGTTACATCGCACTATGAAATTATGATGCTGTGGTGCTCTGTGGTCTCTGGGGCACTCTGTCTTCCCTAAACATATATATATAAACATAAGCACAAATCTACACATCGCATATCAATTTTAACTGGTCAACAAACTGATTATTCGCCAGCTTGCGCACCATCGACGGAATCTCTTACCATCATATGAATTACACTAGTGCATAGGCGCTGAATGCAGCCTTGGTAACTTCCAACATGCAACGTTAAATGAGATCCCATCGATGATACGCAAGTTCTCAACTGGCATGACACACCCTAAGATAAAATTAATACGACTACGCATCTTTTGGGATGCATTTGTTAAGACTTCGTCCTAGGTACGAACTATCATATTCTGGTCTTTCTGTGTATATCGTGGAGGAACCTGACCAGTCTTCAGTGAGTTGCAAGAAAATTAGAGCTTTTATAATGTAACTGATTTTTTTCCGAAATTCTATAGATAGCTTTCCATATGGCTTAACTAGGCCACCGAGGCTTTCTTAAGGCTAAAATAGACCAGCGCTGCCCGTCTTTCGTTTTATTTTGGAACTCTGTTTCTTATTTTTTTTTCCATTTACAACACTTGTTTGCCAATAACTAAAAGTATTGCTCAGTCATTTAGGCTTTTGATCCTGGTTCTGAGGCTGCCATGGCAAATACTAGATTGCTGTTAAGGTTAATTACTATCCAGCATACGATGTAGCGTGATCTTTCTTTTTTCCCCCGTCCTTTCTTTGACATACACACGTACAGGCTTACATAGCCACTTTAAATGCAGACACAGTGTACCAGACGCTTGGAAATGCGTCAGAGATGGTGCTAAAAACGCACGTGATGGACTTTTATGTACCCTTTATTGAAATAGTTTTACTGTGTCATAGAGCGTTAAAAAATTCTCATTCATGGTCTCAGGGGCGTAGCGTCCATGTAATCTATGAATCTGGGATTACCAGTTCATAATAGCCATTATACATTCATTATATAGTTTCCATCTACTACAATTTTACTAATGCTAAGTGCTTTCTAAAATGTTCAAATACCTTAATCGTTTTACATGTATTACACTTGCGTACCATTTACAAGAGTTGGCGTACAATTTTGTCAACACTACTCAAGTTTTTTGCAATACTAATCTGTGACCCGGTACTCGTCTCGCAGATTCTCCAGCCCCATACGCACAGTGAATTGCATTCGAAGAAAACGTCAATAGAAAAACCATTTAAAAAAAAAAAGAGGTCAGTAATCTCAGAGAAAAAAAATTGATTATTCTCTACGCAGACTGCATTCCCATCCCACTCCTCCCATTTTTTTTTTTTTGACGTGCCGCGAATGACGTCAAGAACTCAATTGCCAGTTTTTATCAAACGGGAGCCAAATCACAACCGAAAAAGTACCAAAATATAGCACCGAACGGCGGCCTGGGTCAAGATTTGACATAAGATCAGAAATTAATGACGACTTATGTTTGTAATGAATATACACTGGTATTATACTTATCATAAACATTTCCATTTCTACAGATATTAGACTAGAGCAATGTAAGATCTGACCTATAAATGGAAACATTTTTTAGATTGATCCTTAATTCGTGCTCATCTGGCGACAGAAGTACCGGTACCAAGCAGTTTGATAGAAGTACACGTAAACTAAAAGTGTGTCTAAACGAAATTAGTAACTATTGACGTACAGCCGGTTAGAGTCAAAAATGAACCAAAGAGCCAATAAGTTATTTGAGAACTACGTACTTTAAATATAGTAAAAAATCTGATAATTTGTTCCGAGAGAACCAAATTTGGCAACCCTGTACCAGAGTTTTTTCTTCCTTATATTTTTCTACCGAGGACTAGAGAAAACGGCACCGTAAACATTAAAATATTGCACAGCTCATGGTGATCACAATAGCATTAGTTCATTTTGCTCAAACATGAATAATTTCTAAGACCATTAACCTTACAGCTTCTTTTAGTGGGAGCAAGAAAAGAGACCTCAATACCTTTTACATTAAGTGTCTCGTCCTGCTCTGTTTGATTGGTGTCAACGCTTCTTGACGACAAATTTATTGTGATACTTTACATGATATATTTACAGCATTTTGAATACCGTACCTCGAGTTGACGGTTTTGACGGAGACTGAAAGCTTTTTTTTTTTTTTTTTTTTTTTTTTTNCTGGTTTTAGGCGAATTTGCGGGTGTATTTGTTTTGCAATCGAAGAAAGCCATGGATCAGTCAAGAAGTTAGCAGTCTGATGTAAGTGGTATGGATGCTCAGTAAGCTAATTTATAAAGACATGACTGTGGGAAAGAAATTTATAAACAATACAAACATTATGAGCAAACAAAAAACACATATATCTATATCTTGCCCCCCCCCCCCCCCCCCCCCCCNCCCCCCCAATGCTGGTTAGATGTAAGTGCTAGATTACCAAAAAAATCACCCTCGTTATGCCCCTGTTCATGGTAGAAATAAACATAGAAAAGTGTATATTGTACGTTACATAAATACAATCTCATACTACTTAAGCCCGAAGCAAAGTAGTTGCCGGTCTCTCAGTGCATTCTTCCTGTCCTCCTAACCCTAAAATCAGTTGCTGAGTCGAGTGGGAACATAATTATTATGAGCGATGTGTCTATATCAAGAGCACCATATTGCAAACCGCCCGGCTCAGGATCCATCCGACAAACCCAGCTTGACAATCGTTAGGTTATAAGAACATGTCACTCACAAAGCCGGACTGCCACTGTTGAACACTGATAGGGGTTATTATTGTTTGTATACGACACAGGCTTGCCTTGAGGTTTGCCTCTGCGTGGTCTATGGGTGGCTTGTACACAGGAGGGCACAGGCCCCGCACAAGCCATGTACAGGTCAAAATTAAAACAAAACCTAAGCCTGATCGTGGCCTGTGTAAATTCTGTCTGCGCCAGAAATTTGGCTGAGGTTAGCCTGTTTGTGTGTTCTTGTGCGGTTAGCTGAATGCCTACATTAATATGTGCGTGCGTGCGTGCGTGCCTATAGTTTAGACCAGAACCTCTTTCGCTTCATTCTCCTCAGCAACAACAACACTGCTAAACTTGCCAGCACTACTTTCACTTGACTGGTAAACGCCATGCTGTAGACTGGTTAGGACTGTGTCGTGTCTGTGCACAAGTTACGCGGGCCCAGGCCGATCTCAAAGTGGCCTCAAATCAGCCTCAATGCATATTCTTCGAGGCAACGTCAAGGTATCCCTAAAGGCAAACCTGTATAGATTCGGTCAAACGCAGATTTGTATATCAAATTATTTAACATTTAGTATCGAATTCGTGTACATGTTTAATATTTTGAGGAGCCAGTGATTGAGAAATTAGGTATCTACATGCCAACTACAAGGCTGCACACGATTCTTATTCTTTCCGAATATCGTTCACGTGGAGAGCGAGATTGGACGTCCACACAGGCCTTACATAACATGATTGACACCGCTTAATCTAAAGTCTCGGGAGTATGGAAAAAAAAAGATGTGATTAAAAGCACTTGCAATCATCAAGTGATCTGGCTATATAAATATAGCAGTTTATATGCGAAAAACGTTGCAAATAAATAAAGTTACGATTATCCTCATCTCGATTACGCCCATCAAATGTACCACTGTATCCACATAAAGCGTGTTTATACATTAATTATAATATTCATATAGATTGTATGAGATTTATGAAAACCTGTTACTTNTTCACGTGGAGAGCGAGATTGGACGTCCACACAGGCCTTACATAACATGATTGACACCGCTTAATCTAAAGTCTCGGGAGTATGGAAAAAAAAAAGATGTGATTAAAAGCACTTGCAATCATCAAGTGATCTGGCTATATAAATATAGCAGTTTATATGCGAAAAACGTTGCAAATAAATAAAGTTACGATTATCCTCATCTCAATTACGCCCATCAACTGTACCACTGTATCCACATAAAGAGTGTCTATACATTAATATATATAATATTCATATATATTGTATGAGATATATGAAAACCTGTTACTTGCTTCCCGCTGATCTCTTTACCCTTCTCTTGCAGCAATCCACAAATAATGATTTGTAGGTGTCCCTGAAATTCTTGTTCATTCCCACGTAGATGACAAAATTCGCAGAACAGTTTATGCAGAGAAACATGCTCTGTGCTTGATAAACAACTCGACCCAGATTTGAAGGGGCGTCGCTAAACAGGCTATAATGTAAATATTGAGGTATGTAGGATGGCATCGATACAATCGCACAGGCCAGCAGATACACCGCACACACGGCCAACATCATTTTTGTGGTGCGGTTGGTGGAAGATCTCTTGCGATTAGTTGTCGCGATCTTTTTTCTTTGACTGGACGCCATCTTTACTTTTATGCTAATGGCAAGGCATCCTATGGAGGTCACCACGGGTGGCGCCTTCATGCAGAGGGCGGTGCCAAGTTGTTCTATTATTTGTGTGGAGTGATAAGTATCATGGTATAACTCCGAACGCTCCATGACTCCGATGCTGATGTTGTGCGCACTGTCATACACAAAGTCAAATGTGAACCAAAAAATCATATAGGTGAAGAGTGAAAACCAGAAGATGTATACAATGGCAACGGTGCACCAGGTTCTTACTGGCGTTATTATGAGGTTGAATCTGAAAGGTATGAAAACAGCGACCAGTCTCTCAAAGGTAATCAGCATCGGGATTGTGAGCGAGACGCTACTTGCAGCATAGTGCACCATGTTAACGATGCCGTACATCACAAACAGGGCAAAGGATACACTTCTTTCATACTGGAAAGCGAATTGTATGCCTACTACCTCGTACAAGATTCTTGGAAAGCTGTTGAAGAAGATAAGATACAGGAGATCTGCGACAACTAGGCTTGTTAACAAGATATTGGAGCATTTCTGAAGACCTTGCTTTAATAAGATGATCATACTAAAAATGTTTCCAATAATCCCCAGCACAGAAATGCCAGGTGTTATACCATACAATAGAATTCGCATAATGTATAGCGTTTGCTCATCTGTGATTAGCTCAGTGTCTCTCACTGTTCTCAAGTCAGTGTTCTGGGTGCTCACCCAGGCTGTAGTTAAGTTGTTTGTGAACGACATAGCTCAAAGCCACACCTATAGATAATTGGTAGGAATGATGAGACGCTGCAAGTTAGACAGTGCAGATTTATGGTCGTTCTTATACACTAAAGACAACCAACTGGTAACGCCTGATCTTTATAGTGTAAATCATAATCAATTAATCATCGTTTGTATCATATAATGTTGTAATTCACGAATTACATTATATGCGCTTTTGGTATATAATTTTCTTCAGAGTTATTTTTGACCAGTTCTGTTTAGATTTTCAATATTCCTATAGTACAAACAAGCCCAAAACATTAGGGATGTAACAATTTTAGATAAATTAGATATCTTAATGATAGTAAATGCTATTTAAAAAGACTGCAAGTGGTTCCTGTTTTTACCGTTATTCGCTGTTGTGAAATACGACGTTATAAATCAACATTCTCGATATCATACCTGCCACTATTACCACACATCAAATATTAAGTCTTAAGCAAACTAAGCGAAAATTGCCGCGTAATTGAAATAGACGGGTAAACTGTCAACGTTGCACTAGGATGATTATACTGGCTTTGAAAAGTAATGTCAATATTGGTATGGCCGTACTTTAACAAATGTGTATCTTTAGCTCTCTTGTTCGTCTCTGTGTTAATGTTACTGAACGTTAATGAGAACTTCATGAACTGGTATTGGAAGACTTAAAAGGCTTCTGACAATTTAAAGAAATCTGCAATTATATATATTATGTTTACTGAATAGTTATTTTCACCTTGACTATATCGGTCTCCCGAAGTAATGCCTTTGCACTAATAACATTGATGCCCAATTAACAAAATTAACTACTTTTCCTACTTTTCCTTACTGTAATTGGCTCTCCATCCCCNCCCCCCCCCCCTTTCCCAGGTCCCTCCCCTTCTCACTTTCTCCGCCCATTCGTTTTAGCTGTCAAAAATAACCTGTTACTCTGTACAGGGTTTTTGACATTACAAATATCGTTGACAAGGGTTGCAGCATTCTATCCAAGCAGCCAATTAGTAAATGTGAGGGTGAGTCAACAAACATCTTGATCGAAGTTAGTTGGCTTTAGTTCATTTCGTAAATGAAGCATGACAAATCTCTAAGGGGGCTGTAATCGAAGTATCTATCTGAATCTTTTAAGCAAATTCAATCCACTCTGCTTACGTCTTAAAAATATTTGCTCAGGATGTCATCTTTTCATTTCATCTCTGTTGAAGTTCAGCCACATATATGTCATATGCCTGTTGTTGTCTTAACCTTGGAGAACATGCCTAAGGGCACTAATTAAGCTTTAAGCAACTGAGAAAAAAACACTCTTTCCGTAACCCACTTGATCAAACGTGTATTTGGAGATCAGATGCTTGAGGATTTAGCTTTCGGGATGACTTCAATATCGCGAAAATCTTACCAAGTACCTTATTTGAACAGTCTGAAGCGGAAAAAAAAAACAACAGGTGTTAACCCTGCTTGTGGGAAAATGAATTAACAAACACAATATGCATCTCTAAGCAGGATTGTTCATTGGGTGCAGAAACTGTAAAGGCAACGGTTACTGAAATGATTCAGAGTCTACAATGATATAATTATTTATAGGAAGATCAG
>JAWQUT010000587.1:42286-63977 GCA_033807755.1 Ellobium chinense | reverse complement strand
GGCTTATCTTAAATTTTGCACATGAGGTTCATTGAGTAGCCTTAATAGAATGGGTTCTGTCCGATAAGGGTGAATAGGTCACTTAGTGACGATAGAATGGATATCTAACGCCCAGTCTTTCTGACTGAAATTATAGTAGTTTTACAGCATAGCATTCGAGGATCACGAGGGTAGTAATTTTCGTCACACCTCTTTACTGTAAAACTGTTAAATCTATGCAAGTTTTTTTAATATACATTACAGAGACAAACAAGAAAAAACGCTCGAAACTGCAGAGATCGCCTTAAAAAGAAAAAATGCCATTAAAACTGTTAGTTAAACTGCGGCACACGAAGTTTCGTAAAAATCGGTTAACAAACCATGAAGTTATTAACAAAAAAGGGCTTTTTTTCCCGTAAATGAACTATTACTACAGCCTAATGAATTCTAAACAGTCCGATGGCACCACTCCTTCAAAAACATTTCGTAACGAAAAGGCTACCATTACATACACTACACCTTTGAATTGAAATTAAACCACATAGATATCCTTATTTAAGCAGAGACCAAAAATTGACGAAGAATATCCTTTGTCACGTCAAACTAAATGCCATGACACATCCACCATATCCCACATAATGCAATGTGCAGCATGAATCACCGCAATAAATAACAAAAGCACAGATGTAACTGGGAACAGAAATTCATCTGAGCGAATACCGTCCAGAAACAAAAATTCCCCTGACATTCCGTGGCAATTTGCAACCGTTTGTGTATATCATTAGACTGTGCAAAAAGCCTAACTAACTGAATAGTCATAATGTATCGTAATAATGTACTGTTGTTAGCGCTTATGGTTCATTCTACTGTTTTCGTGCTTGTCGCTGTTGTTGTTGTTGTTGTTGTTGTTGTTGTTGTTGTTGTTGTTGTTGTTGTTGTGCACAGCGATTTGTTTTATGACGTAAATATTTAGAACGTTTCACTCCTACTTACAATTTCACTCTCAGCGATAATATACTAAACTGCTCTAGTCTATCAGGAAACACCGAACATTGAACACAACTACATTATATGAGACGGTTTTGAGATATCTCTCACATAAAGTAGAGAGTAAAGTATAAGGTTTATTTTACAGAAGCTTAGCCGGAGACCCTGCAATGCAAGTTAATGTCTGCTGAAATATTTAGATATCATACGTTTATGTGATACCTCTCACAAAAAGTAGGAAATTTAGTATTAAGCCGGAAACTCTGCAAAAGCAAGTTGTTGCTGCTGAGAACATAGTATGAAACTAGAGGGAGCAAACTGAAAGTAACGCATCACAATAGTTTTAGCTACTGGAGATGCTTCCCTTGACACGCCATGACCATGGAAATGGTGTGTGTAGACGTCGTATTTTCATAAAAAGTCGTCTGAGGGTTGTGGAATTCACTATTATTACGTGAATTATGTCGTTGTCTCTTTAGAACAGACATTTACTTTCGTTCTTTGCTCCACACTGGCGTGATTTATACTCAGCTCCAGAGCTGATGGGGAGAGGGGGAACCGGGGCGCTGCTTGCAATTAGCAATGACTTTGTTATGTATTTCATTAGTAATGTTGTAGTACATTTATTTTCACACCATGTATACTTTCTATGTATACATATTATTAGTGAGATGCATAACACTGTATAACAATTTCCCGATACAGTAAACAATACTCCTGCATCAATCGTTTCTGTTTCTCATATCAAAACTAGAAAAATTCTCAAGCAAAACAGAATATCTTATACTTTGTCAGCAGTATCCATTTAATGGTACGACACTTTACCCCGGACAGAAAGCAGGCCATGAACAATAGATGTGAAACATGAACGTTTCTTAGGCAATACCAAACGGCCCCACAGGTGCCTGAGCTTTACGCACTGATCCATCCTAAAGTGCAAATTACTGACCCAGATTTTGTCTTCACGTCCTTGGGCTGTTTGTGGGGAGTTAGGAACAAATGACTCTTTAAGCTCATGACACACATTTTGGGAGGATTTCTATATGTGGTAACTGGCGATAAGGAGTTACGTTTGCTTCGACTGATGCTCCTGTCTCGATGGGCATTCGGGTTAAGGGTAGGGTTAAGGTTAGGGGGGTAGGGTTAGGATTAGGGTTGTAGTTGTATGTTATTCGGAATTAAGGTAGACTACTGACCTTAGTTATAGGAGTTACCACATATGGAAATCCTTCCCACATTTTTGTTACCTCGAAGCAATCAGGATAGCTTGTCAATGAGAGCCATTAACAATGTAGTGGCATATTTTGAGAAAGCAGTATCCATAACGAGAGCGTCGGCACCTATTTTACATGAACAAATACGGTTAAATGCTAAACTTTTAAAATCTGCACTGAAAGATTTTCTCACACGTTTTTTTCAATAAACAACGAATCCAGTTTTTATTGATGTTTTCGCCATATTAATACGATACTCAGGGTAACTGACCGTAAGGAAGGAAATATTGCAGAAAACGGCCAATCCCGCTGGTCATTTTGCCTAACTCATTATTTGACACTGTTGACATTTCTTGCTTATTCCATTATTCGCCAGTGCCTTTTATATACATGAAACAAAACTGGCTTTAAGGAGTAGAGGCCTACTGCGGATATAAGAGCCTCTTAACAATAAACTGAGTTAGGCAAAATATGTTCTAAGGCTAACGACATTAGCATAAGGATACCTGAATCCTGAATATCGAGTAGCCCTCTATTTAAGCTGCCTTTTACCTCTTCCCCCCCCCCNCCCCCGTGCACTCATGCCAAATATTTCACTATTCGCCAGCACACCTGAACATTATTCGACTGCATGACAAATTTTCGTTGTGTGTGTCCGTGCGTGTGTGTGTGTGTGTGTGTGTGTGTGTGTGTGTGTGTGTGTGTGTGTGCGCGCGTGTATACACGTGTATATGTGTTTGTGTGCGCGCGCGCGCGCGTGTGTGTGTGTGTATGTACGTGTGTGAGTGTGTGTGTTTCTTAGACCTGGATCTCTGCCTGTATTTTCCAAAGTTCTTGTTTGTTGTTCGTTACCGCAAAACCGTAACACTGTAGGCCTGTTACAGACACCTTGATAGCACTGAAACTCTAGTACTGACATTTAGGCTTTCAGCTGCATACACAACACAGCTGCAGTGCCAGCCTGCGTGGACGTGATCGACATGCAGTATAAAGTAATTGGGTTTGCTGCTTTTTTTTTTCTTTTTTCTACAACAGACCATGCTGGGGCTGGAGCATGCCAAATCCAATATTCAGGAACTCTACGGCGGACAAAAAAAAACCAAACAAGTTTGACATAGTTTTTCTTTCAGAAACTGCATGTGCCACTCAGGTCGTGTTATTACATAATTATAGCAGCGCTCTCAAGCGCTAGGTGGAATTAGTCACGATGTTTGTAATGTGGTAAATGGATGGTGAAAACTGAAAGTTTAATGCTTACAAGGTTGTTTTTTTTTTGGTTTTACAGAGCCACTGCGTCACAGTCATAGGAGCTTGAAAATAAGGTTCTAAATTTTCCGGATCTTAAAAATAAATATTTATTTAAAATATGAGTGAGCTTGTACTTTAACCAACCGTTAATTCATCTTCCTGAATAAACCAGCCAGAAAAAAAAATCAGTCTCATATTTGCTATGGCTACAGGGGGGTTTAACAATGCTTATTGTTATAGGTAAACAAAGACTTAAGATTGGAAAACAGAACCGGGCATTATAGAAACAGTAGGCGATGCTAGCCTATTTAAGCCACACAAAGTGTTCGACTGGTTTGGTTTAGTCATGTGGGAAGCCCTCTTTAGATTTTTTAGAAAGTTCAGTTTAGCACTCCTGGTGCCAGGCTTCTCGGATCCAGCCTTCCGTTGGCTGTATCACTACTGGCTCGGATGACCGTTGGACGTCTTTGTCTGCCGACCGACCAGCTGACAATGGGGTGCAAAATTCTACAGCACTCAAGCGAAGCAAGCTAACGGTAGAATATATTCTATCACATCATCACAAAGATTTAAAAGCACATTCAAGCACTCTGAAGCGAGGCTGGTGTGAGTGAAATCGCTTTTGACAGCTGAGATGGCGGTCCTCTGTTTAGGACGTTAACGACTTAAAAAAAAAAATTGGCAATCTTTCAGTTAGACCACAGCAACCAAATTGCCGCATCAGTCAAAGCTTGTGAAAAGCGGCTGAACCAATAAAAGATGAAAGGAATGCTGGACTTTCGTGGGTGAGGGCATATGAACAATAAAGTAAAGACACGCAAGGAAGAACAAAGAAGATTGTACGACATCCGCAGCTGAACACCACTCGAATGCAAACACAATCCTGAAGACAGATATGAAGATGTCTCCTTAAAAGCCAACATGAATAATCGAAACAGATTAAAATAGTTCAACCTTCAAGGGAACCCAGTAAATATCGAGCGAGCCGTAGATAAACAATGTCGAAATGTGACTGAAAACCATTTGGTTGCCACAGAGAAGAGAAAATTGAACAACTCCTCTTATAGTTGAATACCATTGTCATACTTTTTCTTAAAGAAAGAAGTTTGTATAATGTTTTTATTTAATGACTATTGTGGTGACGAAAGCGGTTAGCGCTATTAGGCCAGATTTTTCACATCTGACAGGTTTCAAGAGACCTGGCATCAAAAAAAAAAGTCCGTTGATGTTATTTTTCCCCCTCATCTTCAGCGTAATGTTTACATGTAATGATGTGTTTGGACATGTCAACATGGGATAACATTTGGTCGTTTGTTTCAAACAAGTACCCCCACCNCTTGTGCTTGGCTAGTGTACTTAAGTAAATATACATTTAAGTATTTATCTGCGTCTGAATATTCACCCCACAACCTCTGTACACTGTTGCTCACCTGCCTCCCCCCTCCCAGCCTTCAAAACTGCTTACTCTTTTGCAGTGCCAGAGAGGAGCAGTTTGAAAAGTAAGGCTGGGTGACCTAAAAGGCCTAGTAAAAGCAGAAAGGAAGGAGAGAAGGCGAAGAGAACCGTGAGATAAGATAGTAAGAAAAGCTGAAGGTACTATGAATGATCGGGGANGGGGGGGGGGGAGGAGGAGGGGAGGGGTTGAGGGACGGACCAAAACATGAGACAAGAAGGACGCCAATAAGTGGAAGGAAACATACGAGCAGCGAGCAAGAAGAAAGAATACTTAGAGGATGAAATTAAAAGGAATACGGGAAAGGAAGGAGGTGAAAAGCGACACAGAAAGAGAAACTAGCGGGGAAAGCAGGAGAGCTGATCTGTAGCACGACGGATAGAGGGAAGAGAAGACAAGCAGAATAATATGGAAATGCCTATAGGAAAGATAAGAGACAGTAGGTAGACAAGATGGTGGCGCGAAAATATAACAAGGTTAATAGATGAACAGAGGAAAGACATAGCTAAGGATAGGAAGGTAATAGAAGTGAAAAAGAAACAGGAAGTGAAAGATCGTAGGAATGGAGGAAGCAAGGGAAGGATGAGAGAGTATAAGAGAGAGAGAGAGAGAGAGAGAGAGAGAGAGAGAGAGAGAGAGAGAGAGAGAGAAATGGAGGGACGAGGAAAGCCATTTACATTTAGAAACTGTAGGCGAACGGAAGAGGATGACCGAGGGAGACAAAGAGAAGAAACAGCTGCAGCAGTATGCAAGTGAAGGGACATCAAAAGCTGGAGGTGAAAGACTGATATGGAAAAGACAAAAACGTGGTGAATCTGAGGGAAGGTGGGGAAGGGATTAAAAAAAAACCACCTATCAGACAGACTAACAGACAGACCAGTAGAAGGGACGCAGCACAGACAAACGTGAAGCCCATGACCAGAAATACAGCCCACCTACCCAGTACGAACCCCAGACCTCGGCGAGAGCGAGAGAAGGGCCAGCCCACCAAGCCCATACTACCCGTATGGGTGGTAGCCCACCAGAACATCCCCACCCCTCCGTGTGAGGGTCCTGATCACAACAGGCTGGGACAGACCGGGAACAATCCCCAGATGATCCATGCAGTTTGCTCTCGGTACAATGCTGAAGACAAACTCCTAGTAAAAGTAGTTAAAGACTCGCGACTGAGAAAAGCAGTCATTCCTCGGCGTTGAACTAGCGGCTAGTTTCTAATCTCAGAAATGATTCTTAGCGATAAAATACAAAAGTTTGTATTTGCAGCTACTGAAACAGTCCTGTCATAATTACAGCGGTACCAATATTCGTGCGACCAGCAGTCCAATATACTGATACTTTTAATCTTGATCCAATAATCTGAATGAAACCTTATTTCCGTCTAACATCGTTATGGGTTGCCTTTCCCTTGCGGAAGGTCGTAGGGTTTCACTTTGTAAGAGCATAGTGGATTACACAGTTAACAAACATCATTTGATATCTGTTTCGTGACATCATGACCATATACAGTAGTATAGTTGATATGTAACTGCAAATAATTCAGAAATGTGGTCTCGCAATGTCCTATCGCCTCTACTAGAAGAGCCAGTCAGAATGGACGCTGCACTTGTACTCATAGGTAGTGTATCATGGTGTGCACAGATAATATTCCACATTCGACTGCACAACTTCTCTCACACCCTAGTTGCCAGAACAACGTCCAGCAGCACAGGGAATGTGTGGCTGCATATATTGTGCATGGTTTTCATGCATGTTCTTGCAGCTGTGCTGTCCTATTTCTGTGAGTCTGCATGTTTGCTTCACCAACATCACAAAAATCACGTCTTTTGAATGCACAACTTTTCTCATACCCCAGCTGCCGGAACAAAATCCAGCAGCACAGGGTAAAGATGGTGCTTAATATATTGTGCACAGTTCTTCATAATTATGTTTGCTTCAAATCATAAGGTTTGCATTCATTGTTCAGTGATGTTACATATTCACAGGCCATTCCAGCTCACAATAAACTGACAGGTTATCAAAAACGACAGGGCTTAGGATTCTTGACACTGTGGGTCATTACTTATAACTCTGATACTGGATAAGTGACTCTGAAAGTAATAACTGTCTGTTCTCCTGTTAATGGTCATAAATTATGATCTGCTTAATGTCCATACTTTTTTTGTTCAAAAAGAGAAAAAAAAATAAGTAAGACAGCAGCGCTCTCTTATAGCCTCAGCAAAGTCTCCAGGGATACTTGCCTATAATGGAAACTACCCAACGGCAATGTCTCTGCTGATGATGACGGACAAAAATTATTTGGTACCATTATGATGTGCTCGAGGACGATGCTGTGCACAATGTTTCTATTTCGCGATAAATGATGAACCAGTTTACATGATGCACTTTTGCTACCGACGCTGCTTTTAAAGGTGAAAACACAGTGATTGCATGTGAGTATCTCCACACACGTGCCTTCTTGCATAAGGAGGGAGACGCTAAGGACAAGGTAGAGAAGTCTGCCCGTCTCAGCCGCTGGTCCAAACAACTTCCACTAGAAGCGTGTCTTCAGCATTGTACTGAGAACAACCACACAAAGAGACCATATGGAGACTGTTCCAGGCATGGCCCAGTTACCTGCTGTTCCCAAGACCCCCACACGTGGAAGTGAGGAAGATCTGGCAGGAAAGCACCCTTATGGGTAGCCATGGGTTGATGACCGGCGCTCTCTCTCCTCAGTCCCGAGTCGTAGCGGTTGCTACTGGTAGATATGGCGCTGTTGTTTCCAGTCCAGAACTCCCAGCGTGTCAGTCCATACCTGTCCGACCACCAGGTCATCTGTCTCCCCTGTGGATGGACTACTGTTACCGGGCCTCTAACAAACGTCGGTTAGGATTTGGATGAGAGTCGAGAACACATTATTGTCATCCGTGTTGACCTATACAGCATTGCTCCCAGACCGCGTGATCGCGTGATTCACCCCTGAACTTACAAAATCCCCTCAGAAAATTCACTGGACGCGAGCCGATCTCTTGCCTCCCCACCGCCTCCTGCTCCCTTATTTCCTCTGCAGAAACTGGAAATGATCTGAGAAAAGTCAATAACCCGCCTCCCCCCTTCCCCCTANCAGAGACAAGCCTGAAAGATGTGTATAAGAGACAGCCCCTCCCTTAATCTGGGGAAAATACTGCTTATAACATCATATTCCACAGGAAAGAAGTTGGGGAAAAAACACGAGCTTCTACGATACGTATTTTTTTTTAATGGTCGCATGTGAATTTGGATGCTCTTAACAGAACTGACCAAAATTCTGAACAAAAGAAAACTATGTATTTAAAGAAAAGAAAAATCTGACCAAGTTTGTGGAATACGACGTTAATACGTCAACACAGATGATGTCTAGAGACAGATTAGAATGAAGATAAAAGATTCCCTTTGTGCTCAACTGACAACATACGGACCTACTCCAAAAGCGTGCACTGCCCCCAATTATATTATTTCCTCAGCTAACCCTTGCCCACCATATTCAAGCTTCCAACTCAAAAAAAAAAAAGAAAGTCTGATGAAAGACAATGCAATTTCTTGTAGCCAATAAAACATAGGGAACCTTCTTTAAATGTACGATTAGAAATGTTAGGATTAAAGCTCAACACAATTCAAAATATGATTACAGTTAGGCCTTTTCAATTTCGTCACGTGTGCAAGGCATTTTAGCTAACACGGTGGTTTGTTTACATGCCCTGTTCATGCATGGCTGCTTGCCAATCGTCAAGAACAGCCGTGTATGTGCAAAGCATGTAACTATACCAATGTTTGAGAGACAACCCCTTGGTAATGTGACGGAACTGAAAGTAACCTGGTTAGGACGATTGTTAGAATTAATGTTGAGGTTTAGCATAAGAAGCCCAGCTGTAGTTAAACCATCCTCTGTCCGCACATCTGAGTGTCTGACGGTGTATTACTCTCTCCTTTAACTTACATTTAATACGAAGAGCAGAAGGAAGTAGGTTCGAGAGTGATATAAAAACTCAATGCATTTTAATATGAAAACATAAGGAGAGTCGAAAAAAAAAGGCCAAACGATGGGTGGGTAGAGCTACAGCAGCACAATGGACATGATGAAAGGAAGCCCCTCTCTGACCGGCAACAGCGTAAATGATAATTACTTATCCATAAAATAATCCAGCTATCCAACGCCCGATAACCCGTCTACATACTGATATCCCATTCACTTAACTCTCTACCTCACTTATCCCCTCCCTTCCCCCCACCACCCTCACCGCCCTACCCACCAGCTAACAAGCTAACAAGCAATACGAAGCGCGTTTTTCCAAAACTCGGTATGGGGTCTCTGATAGAAGGAAATGACATTAAGATAATTGCTCTCCATACATACATTTTTATTTACTGTTAAAGGCCGTAAAATTTGAAGAAGTGCAGCTTTTGAGCTCAATTAAGTTTTGAATGAATTAACACAAAAATACTACTCTGAATACATCACCAACTTATTTTTCAACGAAAGTGCATTTACTGAGTTTTGGAAAAAAAAACTCTTCAAATTATGTCTTCCACCAATCCTTACTGGACGTCTTTGGTGTTTCTTCTGCGAATACTTCTAGTGTGATGGTTGGTTGGTTGGTTTTTAGTGGTATTTATTTTATGGTTCCCTGGAGTTATTGCCCCATTCGAAGATAACCCAAACTGAGATTGAGTACTTGGTGTGTAGTGCATTATTACCAAATATTCGTACTCGGTGCTGAAGTTTACTACTAACAAATAGCTCAAATAATGGCGAGGCTGAAGACACTCAGAAGCCTTCTAGATCTTAATAGGTAAGATGCTAAAGGGGGCGTACCTCCAAAACGCGGAGTTTTGGGTATGCAAAAACGAGTACATTTTTGTATGCCAAGATGCGCTCTGTAGTATCGACTTTGTTCAATTTTCTATGATCAGAGTATATCGAAATGTCGCTTCCAAATGCCAAGTACACATTTAGGCTGAATTAAGTGCTAAGTGCTCAGTAATCACAATTTAGTGTCCGCAAATGGAGACATCTAAATCTATCTGTTCGTCGCTCATCTGGAGAGAAAATGATTAAGACATTTATTTTGAAATTAGATGCTAAGGGGTTAGTGCACATAACTGTAATCACTGCGGATTGAGTGCTTGCATAAGAAGACACCTGAATATGTAATGATCGCTGTTAACTAGGAAAAACACTGTTTTACGAGCCGTTAAAAAATTACAGTTTTACGATTTAGTACAACTTGATAACAATACAGAATGTATATATAAGCCCATTTGACCCATACAAATATTACTTGAAGCACAGACATGGAGACATACATAACCTCAACCGGGAAGACGGGAGTCAGAGTCAGCGGCTTTCGTTTCAGGCTAGATAGAAAAGGAGAGAAAGTCGTCAGCTGGCGCTGTGTTTCAAGTTCACGCAAAGCCCGATGCACCACTGACCCTGACATCCATGCAGTCATAAAGATGCCGGCCTCTCATGATCATGAGCCAGAATCAGACATGGCCACTGCCAAGCACCAAGCAAGGCAAGCTTGCAAACGTCGAGCGGTAGAAGAGCTAAACGAGAAGCCCAGCAAAACTGCATGCTCGGAGGCTGCCAAAAGTGGCATTTTGAACTACAACGATACCAAGCAAATACGAGAGTCCGTCTACAAAGCACGTCTGAAAGTGCGACCTCCTATGCCGAAAAATCGTCAAGAAGTATTCACAGCTCTTCAAGCCAAGTATAGTCATAATGTTTTGATAAACGATCCAGACAATGAAATCATTCTCATCACAGCGGAGGAGAATCTCCGCTTCCTTACTGATGTGACGGATGTGTATGGCGATGGGACTTTCAAGTATTGTCCAAGATATTTCTACCAGCTGTACACATTGCATTGGCTGTTAAACGGGGTGTATGCCCCATGTGCATTTTTCCTCCTCCCAAATTAAAAGGCTGACACTGATAAGAAAATGTTCCAGCATTTGCTGACAGCTTGCAATTCATTCGGCATCTCCATTAGCATCAAGAATCTTCATTTGGATCTCGAAGCGGCAGCGCATCACGGAGCAAAGCTGGTTTTCCCCGAATGCAGAAGTCTCGCCTGCCACTTCCATGTAAGCCAGGCTTGGTACAGGAAGATCCAGTCTCTAAATCTTACCAAAGAGTACAAGGATCCTTTATCTCATACTGGCAAATGGTTGAAGCTCTTCTTTGGATTACCAGCACTACCAGCGTCAAAAAGTCGGGGACTGCTCCAGCGATGTACTCTTCGCTTCTTCTCCGGAGGACTCCAGAGCTATACAGTTCTCTGGTTACATCGTGACCACCTACATCAACGACACAGCTGAGTTCCCTCATTCTATCTGGGCCTTACAAGATGTCTCCAGTCGAATAACAAATTGCTGTGAGAGCTTTCACTAACATGCTAGGTACTTCAACTGCCCTCATCCGAATATATTTCTGTTCCTGGATGCAGTCACCAAAGAGCAGACAAAGACCACTCTTAAGCTGAGAGCAGCACAGGAATGATGAGCAGAAAGCAAAAGAAAGAAGACAAGGTAAAACAACAACTTCTGAACGACTATATCGTTGGTCAGCTGACAACTGAAGAATTCGTCAATAAAATGGCCTTCAAAATGTTGTCGACACTGGTGTAATTTATATGTTTATAGACCTTTTAAGACACTCACAAGAAGTTTGAAGTATTAAAACATCAACATTTTTAATGCAGCCCACTTCGGTGTGACGGTCTCAAGCCCGCAATGCAGAGAGGAAATTATGTTTTGATGTGTATCGGCCTACACTTTATGGATGAATCACTGAGTATCGATAAGCTAACTGAAACACGAACACTCGTTTTCATAGAAAACTCCGCGTTTTGGCAGTGTTACCTGTAGAAAATGTCAGCATTTTGGAGGTACGAATTTCTTTTGGTCTCATAACAATAGGACGAAAAAGTGCGCGTTTTAGAGGTACGCCCGTTAAAGGATCCACTACACCACAGTCTGATTGGATAGTTCTGCCTGAACAGGCAAGCCTTCAGACAAAATTTCGCTTTTGATCGCAAAAACTGAATATCTCACAGCCAAAAATCATGCCCTGCCAGATAGTCTAATAAGCCCTGCTTTCTATTATCTAGTCTGGCCGTTCGCCAAAAGTTACTCTTTTAAGTTTTCTTGAGTGTGGTCACCTTTTTATTCAAATAAACATCTATGTATATATGAAATGTAAAAGATTTTCTATTTTCGTAATCAGTATATCAAAATTGCAAAATCTACGCTAAACCTATACAATTCGTTTCAATGCTGCATTTCGAAAGATTAGGATAAGCAGTAATAAAAATTTTAATGTCACACAGCGTAGCATTTTACGTGTGCATTCTGTCTAGGCTAATACAGTATCGTGATGGGATAGATTTTCGAGTTCGTTGAAAATTTATAGAGTTTATGAATGCCTCTGGAAGATAAAATCGAAAGATAACAGCAACAGACTGATGAAAGATGGCTATCAAGAACTTCAGTGCAGAAAAAAAATGAATCAGAGGGAGACAAAGACTCCGTTGTAAATAAGACAGCAAAATAATAACATACGTCTTGTTCCGAAAATATCTGAAGAGGATCGAAGGACAGAGTGTTATGGCATTAATGTATGAACCAAACTTTGTTTCTTTTACGCAATGATGTTTCCAGGTGATCAAGAAATACCTTAAACAGATACACGCTCATGCTATCCACGCATAGATAGGCACTCACACCTGTGCGCACACAGACATATGTGTCTGATCTGTATCAGACAGATCTGTGTCGTGAAGATGGTAGCGACATGGAGGCGAACCTGACATGGTCGATCTTAAGGCACACTTCCAATTCAACACCTTTTGACCAAATACACAACCTACAAGAATTAGAAAGACCTTTACAACAGTGTACACAAGATTCAAATTCTTTAATTAAAGACAGCGGTTTTGTGTTCTTGTCACGACTCAAGGCATAATCAGCTGAAAAAAAGGACAAGTCTTATTAAATTATTGAATGTAGCCATACTGGAAAGAAAGAGTTCATAATCACAGCGATGTCTTTCTGAGCACATTGCAAGCACAACTATGTGACTTCATGCCTGGGGAAAGGTGCAGCTCTAAAGATTTTAAACAGCAGCTCTCCTCAGCTTCCTTTGCCCCTCTTACAGACCTCAGATTTAAGAAATAAGTTGGGCACTTGGACGCCAGTCAGCGACCACTACTTCATCCGTTATTTCTTGGAAACAAAACTGCTTAAGGATCAGTCGTTGATACAGGAACCTATCTTTCCCAGTGCGACAACTTTTAGTGGAAAAGACCTGCTAGAGAGGACGGAGCCTACGAAAGAAACACAAGTTCCAGGATAGAAATGCTCACCTCGAGAAGATGACAGAAGCCCCCGAACAAGAGAGGAGAAAAAGGAATGAAGAAATAGAGAAAAGAAACGGGGAGAAAATCAAGAAACAAAAAAGAAGTAGAGAAGTAGTATAAGAGGAGGAAGGATAAAAAAAAGGTGGGGGAGGGAGAGAGAGACAGGGCGAGAGAGACAGACAGAGAGAGAGAGAGAGAGAGAGAAAGGAGCAAGAGATTGCATTTCATAACAGGCGGATGACCAATGTTAACTGTCTGTTACTGCTGTGATAGGTAAACAGGTAAATGCATTACAATGTGACTGTATTCTGCTTGAATATTTTTAAAACTTCACAGAAAAGCATTTTCCCTGATCGCCACTAAAATAATTTTAAAGCTCAATTTTCTTTTTTTTAATTTTATGAATGTCAATTAAAAAATGTATATTTTGTTTGCCAAAATCCTACCCTAAAAGACAGAAATCCGGATCACGATGTTTATCTAATTTTAGCCAGAAATGGCCCCCAAACTGTTTCCTTCGATTCCTTCTTCTTGAAAACATTCAGGGAGAGCACGCCCCGGGAACGCGTCCATATCTGGTGGCATTCAGACTTTACCCTACCCGCCTGATAACATTCTTGCATCTGCCTTTAGATATGATGCAAATCTCCTGTTTGGGCACTCATAAAAACGTTAAATAAATTAAATACAGACCCTGGATTTGTTTTTGTTTATCCTGAAGGATTGATAACATGAGGGTGGAGGAGGGACAGGAAAGGGCTCCCCCCCCCCCTTCCCCCTAGATATGGTGTTCCTGGGGAGGGAATGGGGTTGGACGCGGTAGTTACGGCCCTGAACAAGAGCTGATAAAAAGAAACATGACTTATCTGCCAGTGCCAGGTCGTTGGGTACAGCATCTTCCTCTCTGTCTGCTGCATCCTGCACTGCACCACTGACAGCCTTGTCGAAACACCAGCACTCATGTAGGTCATGAAATGAATACCAGTGTGGTTGATACCTGATCTGCCACTTACTGCCAGCGACCCCGCAGCTTTCCGTATATGGCCTCTCTTGCCTGGTGCTATTGTATGTGAGCTGCAAGTTAGAAATAAAAAAAAAAAGTAAAAAGAAGTGGGCGATGGGGAATAGCGATACCATATCATTTTGTAGTTCTGATGCCGCAACATACATTCTTGAAAATGCTTCAAATATCATGGACAGAAGAGAAGTTACAGGTTTTGAAAATAGCCATCAATTGTGCCATGGAAGGAAATTGCTAACAACAGATGGAAGAATACAATGAACAGAAATTGCTAACAACAGATGGAAGAAGACAGGCAAAACTGAAGTAATAATCTTGCTTGTAATGAAAGCTCAAAAGCTAGATCACTAAAGTACTAACCTGGAACCTAAATGGTAATCGAGCTAGAGGGGGACAAGAGAACATACTGTACTGTGGATAGGTTAGCAGTACGATACAACACACTAACTTTAACAGCTCAGGTACACAGAATATGCATATCAGCAAACAATACAGGTCATGGATAAGTTGACTAGCTCAGGTTCGCAGGGCATGCTTATGAGCAAACTGTATATATCATAAATGAGAGAGAAATTCCGAATGAGCCCCGCACCAGATGCTCCTGTCTCGACAAACATTAGGGTTAGGGGCTATCCCCTTTGGTCCTACAGTATCTCGATGTGCATTCGCTTAGAGTTAATCAATAGGGTTAGAGGTAAGGTTTGGGTTAAATTAGTCTCTTACTAGACATACGTTCTGGTTAGAAATGTGAGTCTCATTCGGAATTGCTTCCGAATTGGACAAAGACAGCGTACAGAGCCACAGTACAGACACCAGACATGGAATACGAGGGGAAAAAATGTACCGGAGAAATGTTGGGATGGACATCTGGCATGACAGAAACGGAGGTTCATTATCTTCAGGATACCTGAGAGGGATAGTGGACGACGCCACACAACTGTGAATTAGTGTTTGCTCGGCATGTTGTTCCGATCTAAACGGGGCTGGTGACATAACATCTTCAGACTAAAATTACATTTTGACAGTAATTATGGTATACAATCGGTGGGACACAATAACTGGGAGGAATTCCATATTTTATGTGTGCCAGAAAGATTTCCGCATGCAACACACCGAACCAACAACATACCCTTACCCTAACCCTAACCCTGACCCTGGGTTAGAGTTAGGGTTAGGGTTAGGCTATGCTGTTGGCAGGGTTGTTGTAACGAGTAAAAAGTAACGCTGCTACGAGTACTCGTTACAGTTTTCGAGTAACAATTACTTACTCGTTACAAGCTTCATCTAAAATAACGAAAAAGTACTCGTCACCGAATTCTTGTGTAAATTACTCGTTACTTTTTCGTTACTTTCGTGTGCGCGAGCGCGTGTGTGTGTCACGTGCTTGCTTGATGGCCCGAAATGAAGTTTCGGGGAGAACAAGCAAATCAAAGCAATCCGATGTCGGGCGCAAGCTCCTTCGTCTGACCACGTGTACCTGTGCAAAACTAAACAGTCATGAAGATCATGATGTCGTAACGGTACCATTGATTCTCCGTTGTGCGCTGCGTAAACATCGTCACGTCGTGACTTTGTTAAAAATCGAGATATTTATTAAGTGCAACCTGCGATCGCACTGGTAACCAGCGATTATTTTTCAACTGTGTTTTAGCTTGAAATTGAGATGAAATGGAGCCAGTGGTGGGGCGTAATAGTCTGACGCCGACCCCGAAGGGGGAAGTTGGTGAGGGAAGGAGTGAAGGGGACAGACGCAGGGTGGGCAGACCTAAGATCATAATTATGAGCAATCAAAGCAAATATGCCCGGAAATACCTATCTTGAGTGCTCATAAACAAGGAGGTAAATTTCAACAGGGTGTCTATTTGATTGTTTGTTTATTCGTTTGCCAATAGTGGTTGAAATCTACTACGTCTTGCTCTACGAAGACTGTATTCTTGTCATTTTTTTTTTTTTTAGCGGAGTGAGTGAAAACAGAGTGGCTATAGAGTGGTCCAAGCAATCTCTCAATCTCCCTGAAAACGAGTTCTGACATACGAAAGCCAACATCGAAAGCAAATATTGCACGGAAATACCTATCTTGAGTGCTCATAAACAAGGAGGTGAATTTCAACAGGATGTCTATAAATTGATCGTTTGTTTATTTGTTTGTCAATAGTGGTTGATATCTACTATGTTTTGCTCTACGAAGACTGTAGTCTTGACAATAAGACTTGTAATCAACGTCTCCTTTTCACGAACTGATCAGTTTTAAATGGTCATTATATGAGTGTGATTCATAGCTTTCCTACAAATTAAATGTTCAGACGGTCATATTGGTACACGTTTGTTAAGTGCTGTCACGTAAGTTGGTAATGTGCTTTTAAATGCACATGTTTTATGTGTTTTCTTCTTAAGCTGATGCACGTGAAGTGTTGTTTGATATCAGCATGTCTGTAATGCTTATTTAAATGCTTACATGCAAACATTTTTCTATGACCACCAGCTGAGATATCCCGGCGCCGCCCGCGAACGGCGAAAGGACGGGGGCAAACAAATTCATATTTTATCAAGGCTCTAACATACTCCTATTCCTACAGCAAAATCATTGTGATCAGATGGGTAGGAGGGTTTTGGTAATGGGAACATCACAGAAATAGTGACTTAAAAAGCCAGATCAGATCAAGATCAGATCAGTATGGGAAAAATGCCTTTTGATCACGTTTACTCAGTTCTAGGAAAATTATGTATTATTTAGATCAGCTCAGTTCACCTTGATTTTTGCTCAGATCAGATCAAGATCAGCTCAGGTCATCGGAGTAGAAAATGACTTCATAAGGATAAGCACTAAGCAGCAGGCGACAACCAGCAGATCTACAATGCACATTTATTAATGCCAAATTGGCCCTTAAAAATGGTATCAGTCGTGGCTAACTTATCCTTCATCTCGAAAATGTCCCCAAATTAGCAGTTGTTTGTGCTAATCGAATATAGGGTAAATATTGGAATGAACTCGCCATTACAGTTTTATATTTCTATCATCAGTAAAGACATCACCATTTCACAATTTCAAACTCCTTATCCTCAGGGAAAAAAAAATGCTGAACAAGTTAACAAATCTTGCTCTGGCCAACTGACAACTGACATTATGGCAACTAAGCTCCTGAGCAGTTGTGAGAGGCTGAGCTTAAAAAAAAACAAAACCCAAAAACGTGTGTGTTAAGTAGCTTTAGTGTATGTTTTGAAATTGAATTTATAATTCATATGCATGATTGACAGCACACAATGCCAAAGAATATTTTATTTCATTAAATGGGAGGTGGGGGTGGAATTCCTGGTTTTCACATTTGTTCATCCCTACCTACAGCTCCCGCCCTTCCAGTCCTCTCCCCCTTCCCCTCCACCCAATCCCGCCCAAAGGATGCCGATTGAACCGGCGGTCCATCTGTTACGTAGACCAGACTGTCCAGACATACACGTACTAACGTACGTGACCACGCCGAAAAATGAACATCTGACCATTATCTGGCGTCATCAAAAGAAAGGTCGCGTGTCGCAAACTAACGGTATAGACAGCCTGGCGCCGCCGCTGGATACCCGGTGGGTTGGCAGTGGCAAATAAAGACGTAGTCGATGAAAGAATACAAAACGCGTGTTCGATTGCCTATCTAAGTACAGTACTAAAAAGATATCCAGTGCATAAGTCTTTCAAAGCGATGAAGATAAAGTCTAAACAAGGCGTACAACTGACAAGAAATAACTGAACATTCACCTTGTCATTCCTCAATCCAACTCTGCTAGACTGGGAGAGAGACTGCGGTGGACTGGTTACCTCACGCAAGGTTACATCGATGTGAGTAACAGCCGTAACAGGCATGGAACTGCTTCGGGAAAAGTTACGGTTTCACACACTAAGACAGCATATTGTAATTGTAATGTCGAAATCTGACCGACGAAGACTTAGAAGGGTGGAAAACGCAGCGCTCATCCTTTAAACGGTTTTCTCTGCCAAAAAAAAAAAAAATCTGATTTTCGAGGTCGATATGAAGTTGTGAACTGAGCTGAAATGTAGTTAGAAAATTCCAGATCAGATCAAACAGCCAAAATAGGTATAGTTCAGATCAAGATCAGTTCATTTAAAATAGCTGGTTAGCTCAGATCAAGTTCACGTGAACTGATCTAAAGATCACGATCAGCCCAACCCTGCAGTGCGGCCGTCAGGCCATAAATATCACCATAATGCATAACACAGTAAACATGCTAGCATGTATGCCTGCCCAAGCACATTGCACCTGGTCCTACTATTCAAAGAACGTGGTCATTCGACACAACTAGCGTTACCTGTCGAAGGGCGCAAGCGATAGAGTTCAGAGGTACATTGTGGAAGAGATCATTTCTAATTTTTTTTTTGCGTTCTTGGAATTTTCACTTTTGAGAAGAAGGACGGAGAAAACCTTTATCAGACATTTCATGTCTCCACCGGGAATCGAACCCAAGGTCTTTTAGTCTGAACGCGCCACCACTCCACCACAGGGACGCTGACTTCACAGCAATTTTATTCTTAAACATCTGCTGCCTGAAAACGTTCCCTAATTTCCACGTGCGAGCCTAGTGTTCACCCGTGACCCTAACATACTTCCCGATGCGTGAACTATTAGGTGTCGCTATTATTTCTATTTTTTTTTTCCACTGTTGATGTAACACTACAGTAACATTCAGAGATTTCAAACTCTTGTTACTGTAAATTTCAGAGATTTTTTTTTTTTAATTTGAACCGCCAAACTATATGGATTTCATTTAGATTCATTCAACAGCGGCCAACTTTGCCATGGATTTTGATTTATAAATACTATTTGACCCCTCTATGTGTCAGCTTTTATTTCACAGTGTTTTAAACCATTCTGTTATTTATGTAACAGCAACAGAGATTTACAATGTTGCAATGTTGCTACTTCAATCTGCAGAGAGTTGTATCAGAAGGCATTACCGTAATCTTTGATTACTATGCTTACATTGTCAAGGTGTTTGCCATTTTGTCAATATCTTACATAGTCTAAAAACAAAATTAATGTAAAACAACATAGGAGTAGTCAGAGGTAGTGCCACTAGTGCTAGTTAAATGGATGTATAAATTTCAAATGTAGGACCGTAGTGAAGAGAGAGCCACTCACTTGGAGCAGTCCATTTGAGATGTACATCATGTTGGAGCAATGTCCAAACTGCATCTAAACTTTTTCTTAAATATGGGAGTATTAATTGTACAATAGTTTAGATGTGTTTGTTTCAGCTGATTCTGGCTTTGTTATAATTATGACATTGCACTGTAGACATGCCGGTTGTCGCCTGCTGCTTAGTGCTTATCCTCATGGAGTGATTTTGAATTCTGATGAACTGAACTGAGATTGATCTAATCTTAACGAAAACCAAGGTGAACTTAGCTGATCTGAAAAATGCACAATTATCCTGGAACTGAGCTAAATGTGATCTAAGGGCATTTTTCTCTCAGTGAACTGATCTCGATCTGAACTCACTTTTTTGGTGAACTTGCCAAACCCTGGACAGACGTAGGATAATAGGATCAGGCCTCACCNNACAGGTTGTGTCGTGTCGGGCAGCCCGCGGTGTAAGAGAGGGGGATGAGAGGGGCGACCTTATCTGCGTTTAGTCGGGAGGAGGTGGGACAGGACTGAGTAGGATGGCTATGGAATTTGACACACCAGACCGCAAAATGTTTGAAATTTTTAATCAATCATAATATGTGAGAATTGAAGAACGTTAATGTAACCCTCACGTGCAAGCCAGAATACGCCGGTGTCAGGCTTCGTTTTACAATTTAATACAACTTGCTTATTAGGAGGATACGGTAGGCCGGTTGCAAACGCGTTTGGCTGCACCCGTTACACTTTACAGAGAAGTCATCACCCCAATTGCGTCACGAGTCATAAGTGAATTCGCCATCCAATGTCGTGATTCTTTCCACCAATCCCGTCAAACAGTGCGATATTAGCCTGATCGAGTGGCGCCGAGCTGCATATTTTATGATCACGTGCTATCTCCAGTCTGTTGTGACAGGATCGATTTTTTGAGGAAAATGCTTTATGCTTAGTGGGACCATTCAAGTTTATAGTTCATAATGAGGTTAAACTTTATAAGTATACTTTGTAACTTGGAATAAAGGTTTATTTTAAAAGGTAAAAATGGGAAAATTCGAGGCATTAGGAGTGTATACTTAGTAAGGAGGAACGCGTAGCATACCTGTAGTTGATATCGGTATTACTGTGTTTATCTAATTAAAGATGAATGAATGACTGAACAAAGGAAGGAGAGAAGGTGGAAGGCAGGGATAGAAGGAAAGGAAGGATGGCAGGGAAGGAAGGAAAGCAGGCATGACATTGAACTAAAAGAGAAAGAGGAAACGGACAATTAAATCTATCGTTTCAAGCCACAAAAGTTACAAAATTACCAATTGATTACCCTTTCTGATTCTATAATTCTATGCCTAAATCTCATAGATTTTTAATAATTTCATTGAAAATTTAAAGAAAAAAAAACTCTGTAAACAGGAGAAAAAGCTTTCAATACAATGCACTTGGTAAAGCGAGATTTACGGTTCCTGGGGTCGAATAAACGACACACACGACTGAAGGATCATAAAGATGATACTGGAATAATAATGGAGTACAAACTGGGTGACTGAAAGTCATTGTACTAGCACACACAGGATTGTATTTTGAAGATTCGGGAAGAATTCCATATGTGTGCCAGAAAGATTTTCGCATGTAACATACCAAACCAACAACATACCCTAACCCTAACCCAGGGTCAGGGTTAGGGTTAGAGTTACGATTAGGGTCAGGGTTAAGATTTGGGTATGTTGTTGGTTCAGTGTGTTGCATGCAGAAATCTTTCTGAAACACATAATTATGGAATTCCTCCCCAAAGGAAAGTAATTGTAACAGTTACTTTGCTTTCATAAAAGTAAGGTAACTGTAACAATTGGTGTTGCATGCGGAAAGCTTTCCGGCACACATCTTTCTTCTTTCTTACTTTTTTTTTCTTTTATTATTATGAATTTTGATTTATGCCATGTATTATCGAGAATATTGGCTACTAGCCTAAATAAAGCTTTGAACTTGAACTTGAACATATGGAATTCCTCCCCAGTAACTGAATTACCTTCTATTCACATGTAGACTGGCCAAAAATAAAGTACAGAACTCATGTTTAGATGGCCCAAACCTTCTTGGCATTTTTTCACTCAAAACTATGGTTTTGGTTCCTTTTCGATCGCATGTATCTAGGCTAATGGGCACAATACCTGCTGAAGAGATTGTGAAGGGACAAGTTGTCATTTGAACATCATCAGCTAGAGTCTACGTCTGTTTCCTTCAGTTCTGTAAACGGTGAAGACAAAATGCCGATAACCAAAGTT
>JAWQUT010000587.1:27495-38359 GCA_033807755.1 Ellobium chinense | reverse complement strand
GGGGGGGGGTTCAAAAAGTGGACCTTGTAAGATTTTGAAATAAATGGAATTAATGTAAGGATAATTGCCATTCACACATACATTATTGTTTACTATATAACGTCATAACCCTTGAGGGATTTCAGCTTTCAAGCTCGTTTTGAATTTTTTAATAAAGAAATACATATTATCTGACTAGGAGGCAGGCTGGAATGTACTTTACTAAGAGTGAATATCTGATTGTTCCACCACTCACACAATTATTATCTCCAGGTCAAAACAATGGAACCCGTCTATAGCGGGCACAATTGTAAATATAACGGGGCTTCCGCAGTGTTAGGCAGTATCAATACGTGTTTTCCCACTTTTCTATGTTATTGTTGACATAGCCTTTTCTAACGGGACTGAGGAAACCAAACTCCGGCTGTTACTGCATATTTGCCTCATTTATATATATATATATATATTTTTTTTTTGGCATGAATAGTTAGGTTGGACAACGGATGAGTAAGTGAAATCGTCTCTGTTAGTTTCAACAAGTAATTAACAGCAGGCATCACATTAATTTACATCATCAGTGGAAAATCATTGCATATAGCATCATCTACACACAGTCTGCATGTTGACAGACATGAAAAAACCGTTCAGGTTACTTCTCTGATCTATGCACAACACATCTCTGGGTCATTCCATGTAAAATGTTACCTGAGGATCAATTTTTCAAATGCAACTTACTACAAAGCAAATTAGTGTATCATTGTGCAGAATAGTTGGAATAATTCAATGTATTTGGAAGGAAGAGTTCACTTCCAACTTTGCAAAGTAGTTTTTTATTCTAGGATATTGTGTTATCATAGTGTCCCATCAGTTACCAAGTTTTTGTCCCATCAGTTACTCAGAAAGACGGCAGAAAGACGGCCCTAGTGTGCTAAATTATTTTTGTTGGATAAAAGTGTTTTATCCACATGTTAAGATGCATTACCTGAGTGTATAGAAATATGTTTTTTTTTTATTATTATCAGTGGTTGAATTTCAGAAATTTGTTAATTTGCATTACCATGTAAAAACGAAGTTATTTTGTTTCTGTCCCATCAGTTACCAGCCCTATGAGGTGTGCTTATATGAGATCAAATTTATCTTTTAAGTTATATGTTAGTTTTGTCAGATAATTTGCCATTGTTTTTTGTTATTTGCTTAAACAACACTAAATAAAATGGATTACAAGTAAAGCTGTGAGTGCATTTTTTATAAAAGTGTTGTCTAAATATCCCATCAGTTACCATGGAATGACCCCTTTTCGAAACAACAGGGCATAGTGATAACAGGACAATTTCGGAAGTCCAGCCCACCACACTACTACTGAGTTCCACCGTGTTACATAGAGCAATGATCCAAAACAAATATTCAATGGTGGTGAGTGGGAGGCCTGTACTTTGCAGTAGGGCTATGGTACTATGCTTAAAGGTCAGACCTTTCACAGTAGAACCACCAAATCATCATAATGATCCATTTTATTCCACCTCGGAGCAGGATGTTTTTACTTCTCGTTATGCATTTAGTGGGAAGCCCCCCTACGGTGTGAGCGAGAGAATTAGGTATTTTCAGCTCCATCACGTTACATAGGAAATCTTGCTCACACGTTGCTTTGTTTACATGTTCTGCTTATGTATGATTACTCGTCATTTATCAAAATAGCCTAGCAATCCCTAGATCACGTGGTGTAACTGACCCGTCTGAAAATACCTCATTTCAAGTTAGTTAGTGACGGATGTGTTCCTTTGCAATGAGCCGATTCGGGTGATAATATAATAGTGAACGATGAATGGGAGTGAGTGCGAATGAGGCGAAAACTGTCTACGCAATGTCTGATTGTTATTTATGTGACTACTGTACAGGGTCTACATTATTATCTGTATCGTATACTGTCTCGTTGCGAGTGTCTAGCTTTTTTCCCAGCGTAGCACAGTTGTGGTCTTGTTAACAGCTAAATAAACTTGTTAAACTTGTGAGAACGTAAGATTTCAGCTTAGTAGAAGCTTTCCACAGTACTGAAAGCGGAAATGCGCACACATACATACTCAAACACACATCCGCGCACACAAGCACATACACTCATAATTATACACAGGCACATATTCGCATTTCAATCCTTCCCCATTCACACACAAGAAGAAACTCTCCTAAAGCCAAAGGTGGAAATGACCAGTTGTTCTTAATCACTTAGGGTCATAACTACACAAAACTAACCTATAGGTCATGACATTTCAGGGAATGGGCGCGAATGAGACAGAGTGACCAGCGGCCGTATGCACAATCCATACGCTAATTAACGATTACTGCGTTAACTACAATAAACAATACTAATGTTTTGGGACTTTCCCGTGGTTACCGCTGTGCGTTAAAATTATGCATAACGCCACAGGGCACGTTTCGTACCATCAGATATTGTAATCAAATATTGGCACAGCAGCATCAGAGGCCGTAAACATAATTCATACGTTAATTAACATACTCCGTTAAGGTCAGGAAACACTATTCGTGTTTTGGAAGTTTCCCATGGTTACCGCAGTACGTTAGCTAACTTAGAGATTATGCATTCGGCTACAGGTCGTGGAGATCGGAAACTCTTGAAAGACAGGCACGAGAAGATGCCACAGACTGTCTACTGCGACATATTTCGGCCCTTTGACTTGCTAACACTCTAGAGATGCTGGGCCACACTTTAATCTATACCTGAATTGTCCTTTTTTTTTTTCACTTGGCCTTGAGAGGAAATTTAAGATATGGAATATAAGGCATGAAATATGCATTTAACGTACGGGTTCTATCAATGTACTTTGTTCCTAAGTTCCAGGCACCTGAAATAAAAGATCAGTTGTCACCACGATAGTGTATCTACTCACTCACAACAAAGCAAGCGAAACTTGCAGTGCGTAGTTCGGTGGGCGGGATAATGCCTTAAAGTGGCACAGCTGGAGAATAATGAGCTTCAAATCTCCTCAGTGATTATTGTGAACAGAGGGGACAATGGTTCAGTTACAGGGGCAGATATACTGATTTTCCGTAGCTGGAGGGTTAGTAATGGAAGCGTATGGCATCAGTGCAGCTTATAGCTACTCCCCACTGGTTCTTCCTCCCGCTCGCCCTTCTTATTTCTGTTATTTTTTTTTCCTCTCTCGTTTTCTCTCTCTCTCTCTCTCTCTCTCTCTCTCTCTCTCTCTCNGATGCTCTTCTCTAGATCCGCTTCTGTCTGTACTGTAAACAGATGAATTGAATGACCAGGGGTCAGTACTGTGGTCTCCCTATTTTCATTGCTGTATTGTAACTGGCATCGTTTCATACCGACATTCCTCGCTTGGGTTTCAATCTGTGGTCACCAGCCTAAAAAGTAACATCGGAGGAATATAGAGAGGTAATGCCTCCATAGTCTTCACTACCAACATCATCATCATCATTGTTATCATCATTATCATTATCATCATCTTCATTATCATCATCATCACCACAAGACCTTTCAAATCACATTTTGGAAAGACCATGTAAAAAAGAAACATATTCTTAAACCTTTAATGAGACGTCATCATCAGTATGTAATAGGATGAATAATAATTTGAAACTCAGCATCTACATTATTATTAAATAGATATAGACATGCACATCCAAACGTTTCGACAGTCATCTTCTTCTTGTAAATAATTAGAATAAATGAGGAGCACTGTATAACAGCACCAGAGAAAGATAAATTAAAATGGGACTAACAGTAACACAGGTATGTGGTCTAAAAATCAAGCACGGGTTAAGATATAGAAATAACCGTGTAAACAGTAACAGATTCGAAGCAGGATTTTCGAATTTAGAACAGTATAAGGCGACCCTGGAACCTTACACCGCAAATATGTTGTTGTTTTTTTTTTTTTAATTTCCTGCTGAAAGCATAATTCAAACTCAGAATGGGCGAATGAAAGTTGCGCACCCTGAAATCTGCACCTCCTTTCCAGCAGTTAGTTTCACGCGTCGGAAAATGCTAACCCTTGATACTCACACATTGCCAAGGAAATGTCATCCTTCTCCAAGAATTTTGTAGCTGTGCCATGCAGTCGTTGAAATTTACTTGTTCTTTTTTTTATGTTTTTAAAAGCACATCCTTGCTTTAAAACGACCGTAACAGAACGCCGGCCTCTACAACAGGTAACCAGAACCTCAGCCGCTATGACGCTGGTTATTCAGAATGTCAGCCTTTATAGCAACTAAATATTGCAGAATATCAGCCACTATAACAGCTGATCATTTCAGCATCTAACTGCATAAAAATAAAACAAACAAAAAAAAACCACTGTAACGACTAATGGCTTAGAATGTCAGCCCCTTTAATTGCTGATTCTTTCTGAGTATCAGTCTCCATAACATTACAATAACTGATTGTTTGCAGGTTGCATTTACCTTCTTTGCAAGCGATGGCAGCTGTGAGCCTCATGACAAGTTTTCTATACTCATTTGGACGTCAGATGGTTTCTTTTAGTCAGGAAGGAGTCAAGGTGTGTGTAAAACTCATACGATACTTCCAACATGAATCGAGAATTCGGATTGAAAGGTAAGTGAAGCGGTAATACTCCCTCTCCCCTCATTTCTGTACTATCACTAGGAGATTGGAGTTTTCATGTTTGCTTTATTCTTAGGCTTTACACCAAACAGCGGAAGGAAATACAGACACTGACAACTGTACCCGTACCTATCCCTTTGCTCAGTAACGGCTTGTCGGAGCCCCACAGACAGGGTCTTGCTCTTCGCAGCATTCTCTGCTTCTGTCTATTTAGGGGTCATTGATGTCTGGCCCTTGCCATTCTTTTTAAATCCCTTGTGGCGCTTAAGCCCTTTAAAATCTAGGAAATGTTATGAATGACGCGGATGACGGTTTCAGTCGTCACTCCCTGCCCATCAGAGAGAAGCGCAAGCTGGTCCGGCTCGGCAGTAATATGGTGTTATCAGCCGACGCCTCCGGGTGTTCTGGCCATACCGGAGGCGTAGCGTCGCGAGAGTCATTTACTTGAAGCTTCCGCATTAACCATTGGATCTCTCACAATTGTAAGAATTACATTAGAGCACTGATACTGAATGCACTCTTAGAAAAGTTCAGCAAACGAAATTAATATAATTCTTACGATGGTAAGAGATCCCCCCGTTAATGCACAAGATCCCAAATGTTTTCTGCCCTCATCTCCCTCCCTCTTCTTTGCTTATAACTGTCTGCAACTCATCCATTTAAATCGAAGTGAACAAGTGTTTTTGTTGATAATAAACTCCATGTGTAGCTCATGGAATTTGTATGGCGTGGTACTCCGGCAGTTTCATAGCCCACGGATTATATAAAATCTTTGAAACCCCTGCAGTATGGAAAAAAAACATTATTTTAAAAAGACATACAGTAAAAAAGATCAATGTTGCACGTGGAAAAAAAGCCAATGCTTATTGAAACTTCATAAAGAGTATCAAATGTTAAAATCTGGCCAATGGATTTGAACTTTGAGATGATACGGTGGCAGCCATGCACAACTTCTCTTTCTAAGGGTTGCGTTGAGTTTATTACCTTGAAGTTTGATTAAGACTATTGGAAAATACAGGCTGGCTCTCCCATCCAAAAATCGTTTGCCTTGTAGTTATTAAAATGGGATATTTGAGACACATGAAAGTGACCAATCCCCCCCCCCCCNCCCAAACCCCCACCCAATAATTTTAAAAGTGGGATGCCACACAATTTGACCCTTATCAAACGTAGTAATCCTCTGTCGCTTTAGAATTAGTGAGTGTACTGTCTGGTTGACCTTTTCCTGAATTTATGCTTTGGTGGGTTTTTTTCAATTGGATTACGCTTTTTTTTTTCACCAGGGGTCAGTTAGATGCACTCCTGGACTGCTATGCAGCGACAGAGCACCGTATTATCGTAATTTGATTTGAGCATCTTACATTGTTCTGTAGTTGCAAGGCTGTTTAACACGAACACATACTTGCCAATATTTTCATCACGGTCACTGATACTGGTCATCTTCTCCCATCCCAGCAAATCAGATCTGTACCCGTCCACGCTCGGCTTGCCCTATGTGACGTCACTGCAAAACGGAACACCTGTTATTGTCCAAGTCATGAACGAATCTCAGGTGACTGAGATTCATCAACTGCTCCAGAAGGCTGCCAAACTAGGTCAAGGTTTCGGCATCAACGAAGTGGGATCAGAAACTGAGTTTCGTCTAGAATACCAACATGATTACAAATTTGTCATTCAGAATATGGCGGACGGCCAAACCCTCGCTTATTTTATTATTGGCAGGAGTCCTTACGGCAGAGGAGCGAATGTAGCTGATGCAATATTGATCGTACCGGACGAACATCGTGGCCAGAAGATTGGCAGGGTCTCCACAGGAATTGTCGAAACTTTAGCGCAGCGTTTGGGATTTATAGGCATCTACGCGGATCCATTTGGGTCCAACAAAGTTTTGATTAATCTGGTGGCCTCCGCTGAGGGGTATCACAAGGTGGCGACACTACCCGTAGCAGGAGTGATGCCAGACGGATCCACAAACACTGTAGAACTGTACTACAAGAGCTTAACAGCAGATGAATAGATGAAGTGATGCGGAAAGTGTCAACCAGAAGAGTTAAACTGCACTACACGAGCGTAGGAGCTGGTGAATAGTTAAAGGCAGTATGGAAGCCACAAGGAACCACCAACTCAGCGGAACTGTAACTACAAAATCTTGAAAGGACATGAATAGTTGAAGGCAGGAATGATGCCAGACGGGTCCACCAAACAATAGAACCATACTACGAAAACTCAACAGTAGATACAGTAGATGAATAGTGAAAGACAGTAGAGATGCCATATAGATCCACTTAAATATCCTAATTGTATTAGAAGAGCTTGACAGCTGCCAGATAGTTAACGGCGGGAGGGATGCGTGACGGGACCACCAACACAGTGGAATCATACCATACGACCTTAACAGCAGAGTAATAGTTTAAAATAGGAGGAGACATGGGCAGTGATGTCTATTTGATAATGTCGTATTTAAGCAAATTAGTCGTTCACAAATTACGGACAAATACAGATATTGCTACTATTTTGTCTAGAATTTTAGACCAATTCTGATTACAGTTCAATAAGAATGTCAAACCACTAAGGTGAAAAAGTGCCATGAATCCTCGAGGTTAGAACTGGAGAATTTGCGCATGAGCGAAAGGATTTTTGTTACCACCGTAACTGCATCGATGCAGAATGTACCCATTCATAGCGTTCAATATGCAGAATTGTACTCCTTTCGATGGTAACATATCCCTTCATTAATGCGCAAGCTCTAAGTTCACGTATAAACGTCTACGTTGACGTTAAACGCCGTAGTCATCATGGACATGGACATGTGGATAAGACGTTGAACACCAACATAGACAACAAATACAATACTAATAAGGTTAATTTTCCCAAGTCCCAGTCAAAGTCCTTTGAGACTTCCTTTACAATGGCGTAGCAAGACTTCATTCCTTCAAAATTGCTATTATATTACCTTACATTTTTTTTAGCTGGCCCATAAATGTGTATACTCTCCGCAAAGACAGCTTAAAATTTGGGACAAGATCATACCAACATTTGACCATGGTTTTCTTCTCTTGATATTGCCTTCAAATTGCATTTTGTTTTTGTGAAAAAATGTTCCTCATTTTCTAACATGTTGGTGTTGTGCGAATTTGTTAAGAACACCCGGGCTTAATCTTATTCAAACATAAACAATAAAGAATAATTACACTGTGCAAGACTACATTAATACAAAACATACTGACAGTACCGGTTAGGTCTATGCCAAATGTGGTTGAGAAGTAATGACGGATAATTATAATCGTTATAATCAGACTCACGGGTACCGGGTACTGGACTATTTGTTCACTTAACTACTACGAGAATTAAGGAAATGAAAATACGCCTTTACTTTACCTCCTAGGGTGTTTGATTTACAATGCTACACGTCTCTTTCTTAGTACATAATATAGAGACATATTTATTACACATCATACATGTAACTATATCGTATTACAAATGAAATACATAACAAAGGCATTGCTGATCGCCAGTAGTGCAGGGCCCTAATTCTTCCCCCAACCCCCACCCCCCTTATTCCCCAGCTCTAAAGCCAGGTACTTATTTACACACTAATGGAGTGAGGATATGGAAGTGAAGTGTCTTTGCCTAGGACACTGTGACGTGAACCGCCCAGTGTGCTATCCAACTCAGGCAGCAGTATCCGGGACAGTCTACAGTCACTCATCAAGTTTAGCTAGGCAGCTAGGCAGACAGTAACAGCTTCTTCTTTGCTGAGAGACAAGGAAACAGAGAGATGCGTGATGCGAATGCGGCACTCTTTATTTAATAAAGTACTCAATACTTAGCAGTTGTGCATTAATTATTATTATAAGGAACGCGGCATACTGTTGTTTCAAGTCCGACAAGATAAGGACTTTACTTTAACAACAACAACAACAACAAAAAAACTGCAAACATCCATGCTGTGAATTGTTAAAAAAGGTGCACAGTGTTTTACCCAATTTATTTGGTTAGTTGGATCTCTTTCCTCTACAAAGAGAAGCCGGTTCTATTTGACAGTATGTTTGACTATATTTTCGTTGTAGGATATGACAAAAGAATCTAGAACAAAAACGGACTGCGGCTGTGGGGGAATGCAGCAAAAACAAGTGGATAGGGAAGGCCCGAAGTAAAATATTTTAATAGTTGTTTAATACAAGTACATAAAAATATGGAAGTGCAATAACACAAAAGACTAAGACGTTCGGGCAATGTCCTTCATCAGAGTATAAAAAGTAAATTAAGTGAAGTAAATCCAACTGTACTAAAAGGAAATGAACTAAAACGAAACGACCAGCGGCCGGAGAGAGGAGAATCTATTCAATCATAGTTATTTTGTTGTGCAAATAATACATAACGTCGCTGTTCTGTTAAAAAGGCACAAGTGCTGTGGACAAAATTTTACAGGAGAGGCAAAAAACTGTTTAATTTTCATTGCGCGCTATTATCAAACTGCAAAGTAGAATTTTAAGCATCACTACATGAATACACAACTCTGGGGATGCCTTTTTTAATGTATTTGAACTGTTTTGTAGTAGTTTTGGAACTTGTTTCATTTTGGAACAAGGATTTGTTCTGTTAAAAAGGCACAAGTGTCCACCTGCGACTTGTGCCATTTTAACAGAACAAACAAGGCGGGCTTCTCTGAACTTGTGACATTTTGCTACATTTAAATTTACTGCAGAGTATTAAAGTGTTATGAGGGGTGTGGTAGGTGTCCTCTAGGCTTTGTCGGTTTGTTAGGCACAAATAATACATTACATAGAGATCAATGACGACGATTATATTTTATATTGTAATAATAATAATAATTTTATTGAACAGGCATAGTAAGAAACATTAAATAGAATTATTCTCTCTCTCTCTCTTCATCCATCACTCATCCATCCATCCCTTCCTCTCTCACTCCATCCAAGCCTCCCGTCCTCCATCCATCCATCCATCTCTCCCTCCCTCCCTCTCTCTCCATCCATCCATCCCTCCCTCCGTCCAATCCCATTCCATTCCCTCCCATGCCATCCCACTCCCTCCCATCGCATGCCCTCCATTCCCATCCCATTTCCAACCCTCCCATTCCATCCAATTCCTTCCCATCCCATCCCATCCCATCCCATCCCATATCGATGTCATATCATTCCCTCCATTCCCATCCGGTCCTATCCGATCGCATTCATCCATTGAACTGTTCAAAGATTCGTGTCATGGTTAACTGGTGACTCATTAATGTCCAAGGTTGTCAAAGAAGCTGTGATGATCTCGGGGAATTACGTGTTTCAGTTCCTGAAGGTGAGCATACTTTGCTGCGGTTATTCTCAGCTGTTGATTGTAGAGCTGGCACGGTGGAGCAGTGGGTACTTTGTCAAATCCCCGAGGTTTGGGTAGATCAGTCCATTGGTCATCAAACTGCAGTTTGCATTTAATATTTCCATCTGCACAGTACTGGGGGGCTCTGAGATCGGTGATAACAGGATCTCCTTTTCCTTTGCCGGATCGTATGCTCTTGTATGGTCCTGACTTGCTAAAATCTTGAAAAAAGTCAAACTGCAAATAGTTCACTTCCATTGGCCTGGGGTTGATGCTGGCTGCTTTGATGACATTGGTATAGTCCATTGGTACATAAATTTCTTTTCCTCTCAAGGCCCTCTCTACCACGCTGTGAAGAGAGTCGCATTCCATTTGTGTATGGCCTGTCACCAAATATTTGTGTTCAACAATCTTGTTATTGGTGATGCAAAAGTGATGTAAAGTATTTGATAAGACCGCATTCCTATTTTGATACCCACAGCCGTCGCTCCAGATGATGATTCGGTCATCAAACTTCTTCAGGTAGTCGGTCACGCAAGATGCAAATTCGTTTGCTGTGAGTCCTCCCTGGCCTACGTGCCATACACAACACATGGCATCTTTCGATGACATGTCAAAAATTGTGAAATTGTGGACAGTCAGTTTCGTGCGATAATAAAAGGCAGAGGCTTTCAAGGATGGTGGAAGCAGAACTGATTCCATGTCGAAACACACCACAGCAACTTTCTCTCCGCCGTCTGACATGGCTTTTGCTTTGTCTGCGTCCTTTTCATCCCGAGCCCTTTGCTTGTCCTCTCTGTGCTTTTGCCAAGTCACGTCGTCAATATTGCCTGTTTCATGAGCGACACAGATATCGCACTGGTCCTTCCATGGAGTAAAAATGGAAAGGTTCAAGGCATTGAACTACTCCCTGAAGGTTTTCAGCACTAGAGGTTTTCTGGCAGCATCCGAACATTT
>JAWQUT010000587.1:15030-27292 GCA_033807755.1 Ellobium chinense | reverse complement strand
CACACACACAACACACACACACACACACACACACACACACACACACACACACACACACACACACACACACACACACACACACACACATGATAAAAGGAGCCAAGTGCTCCTTGCCAGCATGTTTATAGAAGTCAGTCATGTAAACGATACGACATTATTATCATATTATTTCCTTAATCTTATATTGAAATAATACTGCCCTACATTATTATCATGAGTAGTAAACACATGGCATTGTTCTGTAATTGAGACCTGTTAAAACATGCATGTAGATGATTACTCCCTCGCAAAACTTTTCGACAACCTACTTGCATAAGCAGAGAAGGAAATAATCTACCACAATATTTTATAAAATCTAATTACATGTGTAAAATGAATGCCTATTACACCGTGATCTAACTGAGAGGTAAAACTTACCAGCCACCAGCAACAAGGATAAAGTAAAAGTTTCTGAAAAGTAGCCCATAGCGTTTGCCAAGAAACAATTCCTTGACGCTGGATCTTAGTGCCTCTCGTAATCACGAGCTATTGCTTCTTGTGGATACTTAGACTCAAGTGAACCTAGTTCTTAAGTGGAATATTTGCTGGGACAAGAATGTCATGTTCTCGTCTAAATTGCTCGGTATCCTTGGCAGGGTGTTCAGTTAATATTGACGCCGTAGAAAGGGGCTGTAGAAAAATAAAAAGTTCAGATTATTCAGCCCGACGTGGCTGGTCTGCAAAATTATCACATTTTTTCAAAACCTTTACCCTGCCTTATGTTTTTTTTTCTCTTCCACTGCATTTTCCAAGTAAACAACGGTGTTTTAGTTTTGAGCATTTTGATTACCGAATGACAGTAGAACTGTGGGATTCATTTCCCTTCCTTTTGTTTAGATCAGCGCCAGGCAATGGCAGAAACTGTGAACAGTGTTTTTTTAAAAATGGCACACTCAGCTGACAGAAAAAGAATGATTGTCAGTTAAATTTACAGTAAACACTGCGGTCGTTCATGCATGTCAATACGCCATGCATTAGTGGTTGGGCTGGTAGTGGTTACACTCATAGGGATAATCGATATTTTGAGAAGTATCAAAAAGTTACAGCAGAGAAATAAAAGTATTGAAAGTGTATGATGTAGAACGATTTTTTAACATATTTTTTTTTCAAATTGCATAGGCCTGTATGAGATTCACTTTCTTATCAGTAAGTAGGGTTCTTGCCAGAGAAAAAGCGATAGAAAAAAAGAAAGAAAGAAAGAAAGAAAGAAAGAGAGGGGGGCTGAAAAATGTAGGAATGGGAAACAAAATAAGGTGTGGCACGTACCACTGTTGATTAACAATACACGGATATTTAGATACTGGGCATTTAAAAATGAATTATTTCAAACAATTTGTGATTAGCATAGCTCTGTCTCTGGCTCGACAACATTGACGTCCTCACCAGGTGCTTTAACCTGTAGAGTTGTAATCGATTGTATGACTGAATTGTCATCAAGTTGCGTCGTTTGCATCCTGCATCGCATACATTCATGTTAACCCTGGAGGTCTGGCAAATTTCGTAGGGCAATTATTATATAATCAGTATAATATGTCTGTCTAAAGCTTGGTTTGGGATTAGGGATAGGGCTGGAGATAGGGTTGAGGGAGAAAGAACAAACTTGAGACAATCTCCATGCCACTGTGTGCTCTGTCTTTTTAATCCTGCTCCACACTTCCAGACAAACGTAATGTGGAAGTATTCTGTAATCCTGTGCATGAAGGAAATCAAATAGAGATGTTGTACACAGTGCCTTAAGGCAGTCAGTCTACTTACGTTTGAAGTCAAGATTTTACGTTAATTTTGGGCAATGTCATCAGATCCCCTCAAGAATCTGTGCTGATTATTAGGGGCAGGACTCTAACTCTGACAGACCGCGAAATTTCGTATCCCGATATCGAATACTGTCCGCATAACTAGTCGACTGTACCTCCATCGATACCTGTATCTAATACTTTGCCCGCCACAGACGTCCAATCACGTACAATTTACGTGAGCAAACAATAATCTCTTAGCATCGTAATGCCACGCACACATCAGAACTAAAACGTGAGTGTTTTTGACGCAGATCAACTGTTCCCTTTGTTGACGTCCTATTGTCAGTGTTTCCAAGATTTCGGTCAACAATTTCATGGAATGCTAGAAAAATACAAGGGTTTCTGTTCACGTCTATGTTTGAGAAATCTATTGACATTCAACTCTTGGTTGGCTCTGCATGCCTGTTGTTGTGGTGAATGCAACCCTGTGCACAGAACGTGTCAATAGATCGATGGTAAACAGAAATGCAACACAAAGTGAGTGAGTAAGAAGGAAAGAAAGAGAGAGAGAGAGAGAGAGAGAGACAGACAGACAGACAGACAGACAGACAGACNACAGACGGACAGACAGACAGACAGACAGACAGACAGACAGACAGACAGACAGACAGACAGACAGACAGACAGACAGACAGACAGACAGAAAAAGAAAGAGAAAAAGAGCGAGCCAGACAGGTAAGCAGACCGGCAGACAAAGAGACAGACACACACACAGACACACACACACACACAGACAGACAGACACACACACACACACACACACATACACACACCCACACACATTCACACATATACACAAACACATACGCGCAAACATGAATATACGTATAGGAATGGACGGAGAGACAGACGGATAGGCAACAAATAAACAGACAGACAGACAGACAGACAGACAGACAGACAGACAGACAGACAGACAGATAGACAGACATTGGTCCTAACATTATTTCAGATAGCCAAACGAATCAATGGCACCACGTTTTCAAATATTACATTCTGTAACTGTTAAATAATTGCTCAGACCATCACAAAAAGATACATAAGTTTATTAAGAATATTGAAATGTAACAATACATGTAAACCCAGGTCTCTCAACCTCACCTTTAACATTGACTGATCTTGCGTTTAAAAACTGAAAATCGAGCACTTTGTCAAAGTTAGCTCTAATACTGCTAGTCGTCAGTTCAGCTTTAAGGAAGACCTTGCCGCAGAGTAGGGGCGTAGCGAGGGAGACCTTTTTGGTAATCTAGCACTTGCATCCAACCAGCTGCCTGAAACCGTCAGCGGCCGACTTGGGTTAAGATTTCGCAAAAGATAAGACATTTACTATAAGATAAGATAAGATAAGATAAGATAAGATAAGATAAGGTAAACTTTATAAATCCTTCCGGAAATTTGTCTTGAACAAGTGCACAAAGACAATATTATTATATTAATAAACAATACATCAATAGTGAACTATGGTAGACTATAAAACTATGAACTGCCTTGGTACTAGATATACACGGGTATTATAATTGTCAGGAACCTTTCTGTATACACTGGAGCCTCAGGAACGACTTTTTAAATGGATGCAGTTTTGGGATCGTTCTTGAATAGATGTTCATTGTTTCGAGTACAACAGCAGTTCTGTCTCTTGAAATACCAGTTTCATAGAAGTATAAATGCATAGAAAACCAGATAATTTGATTTAAAGTCCGCTGGAGCCAAAAACGGAGCAAAAGAGACAGTTATTTGTTTGGGAGACAAAGGCTTTCTAAACAAAAAGAGCCCCAATTCTCGTGTTTGGCTCCGAAAAAGCCAAATCTGGCAGCCCTGAGAAAAAGCCGGGAAATCGTTCTCGGAAAAGGTCTTGCCGCTCTTGCGCAAAAAGAAAATAAAATAACAGTCACCGCATCAGGTAACCTACTTTCCCCCAAGATTTTTTTCCTCTGTTTTTTTTAACAGTTTCTTTTATGACACAGACTCGGGTTCAATACACGTGCATATGGGAGCGCTTAATCTGTGAGACAATGTATGGGCTTTTAGGTTATAGGCGAGACAAACTAGCTAACTGTGGCAAAGCCGAATTGTCAAAACTTGCAAAAGGCTTGTAAGTGTAAAAGTATGAATGAGATGTTTGAAACTTTAACAAAATATTTCAGAGTGAGTAGTTAAATTGTATTGGATAAAACTGACAATATATATGTTATCTCTGATTCCTAGATTGCATAGACCCTACGCCCCAGACGCACAATTACATTTTTAAGTAACACACAGCCTTTCGTTTGATTAGCGGAGTGCGTGTTGAGATAACATAGTTACCGAAAGACAGTTGACTTAGCGTATTCTTATGTGCCCATGTTCTCTCGTCATGTGCTCATGCTATTACCATCAGAAAATACGATACTCTTAAGTCTTGGGTTTCACTATGCTAATTACAGACACCTTATGTTATTGACGTTCCTTTACTCATCTGCCAAGTAGTATCTCGACCCCTGGGAGCAAAAGTCGACTTGAGATACTTGTGCTCCCAAGGTCGACCTGTTAATGAACCTGTCAATCTCCTCCATTTTCTTACCTATACATCAAGTCAAACAGGCCTACTACTGTATTCAGTAAAGCGGGGCAGAGGAAATATAATACATCAAGCGGTGCCTGCGCAAAGACCTTATCTCTCTTATATAACTCATATAATGATAGAGTCTTTGCGCAGGCACGTCTCGACATATTATGTGAGTAGGCACTTCTGATTGAATGTGCTTTTTTGTTTTAATAACCTGTTTAAAGTCTCTTAAAATAAAATATCTTAAAATTCATTTGATCCTTTAAATCCTGGCCGTCTACTTTGTAAAACCCATTTTCCCTGGATACGTAGGCAAAGTCATTTGTGTATCAAGGGAATGACGCAGAGTAGGTCAGTTAGTTTTTCGAAGTCTCGAGATACAAACTTTATAATTATGGGCAAAATATCAATAATTCATGTTCAAATACACATACTTAACAAAAAGCGTTATAATATTTGAAGCGACATCTGTTCAGACGCGCATTATAATACTTTGCTTTGCATTACTTGAGGACGTATGTGATTACAAACAGTCACCAGTTTTGAAGAAGTCCCTTAAGACTACATTTAAAGTGGCATTTCGCATATATATCTGAACAGCAAGATACAACTAACATCTTTTATCTTTTGGCTCAAAACGGTAAGAACAAAGCAGTCCTCGCTGGACAAAAAATTATTAGGCTCGCCGTTGGCGACCGTGTCCGGCAGTGCCGACGTTGTGAATGATTCCCCGTCTTCTTTCCATACATAGGTTCCTTCTGTGACCAGATCATCACATCCCACCCATAAGTCTTCTACCTTTGACCAAATTTGATACAAAATGTTCAACTTATCCATTGTTTTAGCGGAAGCCAAGAAAGACCCCATGCTTTGGCAAGCAGCATCTGCAGCTGCATATGTTGCGGGTAGTGAAGACTGTTTTAAACAAGCTTGCTTTCCATTGTACTGTACAATGCTGAACCCTTTGGAGGAGTCGCATCTGATACTGGTGTACAAATCACCCTCAGCCGCGCTGGGGGGAGGCTTGAGGAGGTCGAATCCAGAACCCGGAGTGCAGAGTCCAGTGTCTGGATTGAACATAAAGAGCTTGCAGTTCTCGAACTTGGCCATGCACTTAATGGCGCAGAGAGCTCGGGATGCCGTATACCAGCTATTACCTAGTCGTTTGATTCCTTGGTTGGCGCCTTGCTCCAAGAAAAATCGTCGTTGTATTTCTGTCATGGATGAATGGACTGTGTCGTGGTCCAGTAAGAGGGAAACTGCCCAGGAAAGAGATACCAGGGTCAATAAATAATCAACTGACCCATAGAGATATTAAGTTTTCATCGAAGATATTGTCCAACAGACCTAATAACCCCCAATATGCATGCCCAAACGGCGGATTTTTTTTTTTTTGGTCTGTTCTTTTTGTTGTTGTCTAAATCTCTTTTTCATAATATGTTAATTTCGGCGAATACGACCTTAAGTACCTGTGACATGAGGAAAACATAATATTTCTAATATTTTACTCATAATATCTTCAACTTATATTTACGATTTCTTAATAACTGTTAACTGGCTTTAAAGTTTTATTAAAGTTTTATTAAAATGTTTTATTATTCATTTGAGAGGTTTGATGACTGAAGGTGCTGTTTTTAACTCTCGTTAAAACGCTCACACGAGAATAATGTTGATTTTCTTTAAACAGTTTAAGAAGATTATGTTTGTTTGCCAGCAGTAGAACTTTAGATAATAGGGCAACAACAACAAATACAACAGCAACAACAACAACAACAACAACAACAACAACAACAACAGCAGCAGCAGCAGCAGCAACAACAACAACAACAACAGTAACAACAACAATAAGAACAAAAACAACACAACAAAAAGAACAACAATATGAACAATAAGAATAAGAACACTAATAATAACAATAACAAGAACAACAAGAGTAACAACAACAATAAGAACAATAACAACACAACAAAAAGAACAACAATATGAACAATAAGAATAAGAACACTAATAATAACAATAACAAGAACAACAACAATAAGAACAACAACAATAAGAACAACAACAACAACACCAAAAGAAAGAAACTACTGTAACGGAATACAAATAAGATAGTGCACACACACACACACACAAAGAAAAGAAATACAAGCTCTCATTTAATATAGTCTAAAACATGAATTTTGTGTCGTCATCTTTTGGTTACTTACTTTATTATCACTTCTTTTTTTAATGATATAGTCACAGAAGTACAATATAATGTAATGTAATATGCCACTGGCAGTTAATAACCCCACCTGGGGTGTACAAAACTTACTACATTAAGTACAGAATTCAAATATTTTTACTTCAAAGACCTGCATTCATACAAGGCATTTCAGGGTAGCTTATTGTTTCTTTTGGTAATCCTGTTAATATAACTTTGGTCAGCATGAAGCCACACTCATTACTTTAAGAAACAAATGCAGCAATGCGCAACTAACAGTCATGGCAGAATACCGCCCTTCTTGTTTTGGTATAATGTCATATTATTATATAGCAATGATATATAAGGTGAGTATGGCACATATCCTCTATGCAGACACTGAGGAATTATTCCAGCTGCATAAGAAAGCAGGTATAACCAGGTGATGTTTGTTGGCCTGAGATAGAAAAGAAAATACAAACGTGTGCACAGAAATGACATAATGTATGGAATCTTGAGCATTTCCATTAATTCTGATGGTGCAGATCATGTCATGAAAAACAAGTATAATATGGTTAAAAGAGCTATAGAAGTACAAAGAATACATACCAATAAAAATGAAAACGAAGGAACATGGTGTCCGTGGAGAACACTCCATGCTGAGCCCTATTCCTTTCCCAACCAGTAAAAGACACAGTTAAGTTAAGATTCTAAATCATGACTTGCAGATCAGGTCGACATTTTTGTTTAATGTCACAACCTAGAACATGTCTTGCACCTAGTCAAAATGAAGCATAAATCAGTCTATGAACTTATCAACTTACTGGTTTGGTATGTAATCTCAATATGTGCACTGTCATTAGGCGACAAATATCTTGACCTAACATTAGATATAGTCTTTGGAAGTAGCAGGTCACCCCGTGACATGAATAAAATCCGGTGAAAACCTTGATTGAAGAACATTTTTTATATTTTTTTTTTACCATAAAAGTAATCTAGATCTAATCTGTCTCACAAAAGAAAAAAAAATCAGATGTATCTACAGTTACTGACTGTTGGAACATAAACAATACTTTTGGGGGGGATTTACAGAAATGATTACGTCATTCTTGATCTTTATAACAATAAAGCTCTTGGTTGGTCCCAAACACCTATAGATTCTGATCTCTCAGCCCAGCAACATAAGCCTCAATTTGACAGGTTCAAGACATTACCGATGCACTCATACTCAAGAACTGAAAGGTTGCAGTGTGTAAGAAATATCCCCCTTTATACCGATGCATCGAACGATCAATAAGATAGCCTAGATACAGGACAACATCAATGGCCCCCACCTATAATACAATACCGAAAATCATCACACAACCGGGTGCAAAAGCAACATGTCACCCTATTTCAATTCGTTTGGAATATTCACTATTTACACATCTCTCCACACCAATTTGAGCATCACCTCTTACAGTTAGGTTACAAAAGCACAATGACACTACACCGTTTGCTTTAGTACTATCCTACAATCATTTCTGATGAGATGGATCATGTGCTACTGACAATAGCAATCTCATATTGACAATGGTGAGCAGTCTCAAAGGTTTGATGACTACTTCATAGGACAATGTATGATATGAGATTCAGTGCTAATGCGAGTCAGTGTTGTTTGGAAGGTTAATGTCCTGAGTCTGAAAGCAAGCCATAAAAGAACCATATTATTCTTGTGTGTTTAAGTCCTGGAAAGAAAACATCTGTCACACACTGGAACAAAAGACAGCCGTTAACTCCTCCGCTACATTGTCGTACGTCTTTACCCTTGGTTGTGAATAACTCTAAGACTTACCCCTACCTGAAAGTATATTCCTGTTTATTATCAGAAGCATCGTTACGTTATATTGCCAATACTTATGGGTCACATTTGCTTGGTTCCTGCAAGTTTTGACAAAATGGGAAGCCAAACCCCTTCTTTAGCAAAAGAAGTATCAGTCTCTGGGCAAGCCAAGATGGCTGCGACAAATTATAAGGAAGCGACAGAAAACAATGCACTGACTTGCGAGTGGCGTTAATTGCTATACTTAGCATTGCGTGATCAAATATTGCGACTCTAACTTTCGCGGGAGAATATTAAATTTCGAAATATGAAACCAAAGGCAAAATGTTCCTCTTAACTTAAAGAACGTCCATCTCCAATCACGACAAGGTACTTGTTTCGAGTTACATTCTATATAGCTGAGGATCTTAGCTTTAAAAGTTTGTCACTAGAATGTTTGCGTTCTCTTCCGTCATGTTTTTTTATATTACGACGTCTTTTAAGGTCAATGCTATTGACCTTTCTGTTGCATGTTGATCTATGCCTATCATATCGTCTCATGACAATGGGCTCAAAGCTCGGCGTTTTGTTTTTTTAAAAACTTAAATAGCAATCAAGTTAAGTGAAATAGTTATACAACTGTCCTTCAAGATTCACACAAAAAAAGGTGCCAGACCCGACACAAGGCCTTTGATAAGACTTTACACCACAAACGTGAAACCATATATGGCTGCCACCATAATTATTGTTGAGCTGTTTCTTCCGATTTTGTACAAAATGCAACATATTTTTAAGAAACCTGAAATAGATGTGCACCTTTCCTCACTGTGACTGGCGCGCACCAAGCAAAAGCCTTCCCTTTCCTAATAATGCTAAGGATTGCGAAGGAAGGAGTGTGGATTCCCACTACAGAATACAAGGAAGGAGTGTATCCTCCTACCTTGTGATCAACAATTTTTGTGTACCGCTTTTTGAGCTCGTGGTATTTTGGTGACATCGGCAATGACAAAAAAAAAAAAAATTAAACTCATGGCGTAGAGAAGGGCTGAAGGATATGGTTAGGATTAGATGCTAGTTAAGGGACGAAAGAGGATCCCATGTATCTCCCAAAACACGCTTTCTCTTATTTAAACTCCTCCCCTATCACTAACCTAAATACATCTTGGAAGAGTAACAGGAACTCATCAAATGGACATGCAGCATGTCTTGTAAAAGTAACCCGGTGGTCTCCTTATTTCAGTGCATGCCAAAAAGGGCTGTTTGTTAATACTCGTCTGGATAATGCCTCTAAAACAAGAGAACAAGATTGTACACTGCTTTCGAGCTAAAAGCATTCCAGTGTTTGCAATAATCACAAATGGTGCTATTTTTGTTTTGTTCTCGGTTCTTCTGCGCCGGATGAACCCGGCAATTACAATGGAGCTCCTCAATGCATAATCCTTGTCACATTCAAAAAATGGATTGTAAAGGGCAGCCAGCTCTTAAAATGGCCCTTAAGATGTTAAAGACTTGTTTTCAAAAGTTTCCAAGTAGAGGATCTATTCATGTATGGATTAGTCTAATCACATATGGCTTTCGATGACAATAAGTGGCACTGCAGCGATTGGTAAAGACTATTATCTAAAATCTAAAAAACTACACAAATCTAGAAAGTAAAAAATACAATCTAAATAAATCTAAAAACCAGAAGACGTGTTCTGCTTAGTATTTATGCAATGTATCACTACGCTTTTCCATGTGTGGCCGGGCGTAGAACGGCTGAGAGGAAGCATGATTGTCTGTTGATACGAGAAGGTCCAGTGTTCAAATCCTGCCAGGGACAGGCCTCTCATATGGTATTTATCGAGGCTTTAAAGGACATCCACTTGTCGAGTAGCTTAGCAAAAAAGTCAGTCAGTCTCAGATGGTTGTTTATCTATTTAGTATTATAATTATGTTTTCAGTATCTTTCAGTGATTGGATTTTACTTAAGCATAGCCTTTGAGGATTTTTTTACAGACAGATTCAAGAACATCTGTCCACAAAATTTACAATGTATATTTTCTATATCTTTTATAAACTGAATTTTACTCCAAGCATTTTACCACCTACATTCTACAGTATCTACTGCATCAACATATATTATGATGAATATTTTATGGTTTTTATATGATTTTAGTCTTTCAGCCGTTTTAAAGATTCCAGTGGTTTGGTTTTGGCAGCTTTGGCAAAAAGATAATTGTAACTCGAGATACGATACCTTACAAATGGAAATTTTAGATTCAAAAGTATCGTAAGATGAGTTACAATACTTTTGCTTCCAAAAATTCAGTGAAAAATTATCGTAAGTCTCATATCTCAGAAACCAGTAACGATAGAGCATCCGATTGGTTAAAAATGATTCCCAAGCATCTTTTTATGTGTGATATGAAAATATCAGATTTCCAAATGGTCTGTGTTCAAAATAAATCAATTTTTAGCTTCTCCTGAAAAGTTGGGTTTTTGAGTTACGATAGTCTTGCACCCTACCCCCGAACACCATATACACCTTTAAGAGCACTTCGATCTCAAGACTCTAGACTCCTTTCCATCCAACGCTCAAATTTAAAGAGATTTGGTGACAGGGCATTTTCATTTGCAGGCCCTCAAATCTGGAATTCCTTGCCCTTGCCTTTACGAAACATCACGTCACTGCAATCTTTTAAAACTCAGTTAAAAACACATCTGTTTGAGAAATATTTGCTATAAGTTTTTTACTCTTATGTCAACGCCACTTAGACGAGGGACAACTGACTCCACACAGCTAATGACTCTATTATCATCTGTTAGATACTCATGTGTGTGCGGGTGCGTATAATATGTGTGTTGGTGTGTCGGTATGAATGCCCTTATTTATGTATTTGTATTAAGCATGATTGGGTGATTCATGATTTTGTAAGGGTATGCCTTTTATTGCCACTGTTAAGCGCTTTGAGCCTTAGGAAAAAGCGCTTTAGAAATGAGCTTTATTATTATTATTATTAGGGTGAAAGAAGGAACAAAAATGCCGAATATGTGGGAAGAGAGGGAGGGAAACACAGATACATAGCTTTCTACAGTGCAGGGTGATACAGACAACAATCACAGCCATACAACGCCTAACACAACAGAACATGAACACACGGATAGGCCTAGACATGCACCACGCACTATTACTGAACAGAGTACACGCAGTAGACACTAGGACAAAGGATACGATTATAAAAGTAATAGGAGAAACACGGTTGGCTTTCTGGGACTCCAGGGTTAGGGGTTATAAGGAAGGGGAAAGGATTATATAACAGGAGGGAGGATCTTAGCATTTAGTCAAACGGGAAGAGAGGGGAATAGAAGATAAAGACTGGGAAGAAGTAAAGAACTGGGCGGAGAAACTAATAGAAACGTAAAAAAGCAATCTGTTTATGGTGAGAATGTAATATCATATGTTCATTTATACTATGTTTCTATACCACAGGATGCCATGTTGTAAATAAGGGAAGGGGGGNGGGGGGGGGGGTTGGGCAGCTCATGAACGGGCAAGGCCGGGTGCGGTGAAGAGAAGTACACTGCACGTAAAATAATAACCAACTATTAGGAATAGGGAATAACATTAACAATACTGCCGTAGTAGAAAAGGCTCCCTCACAGTCTTCGGAAGTTTTTTGATAAAGGTAAAGAAGGCAGTGAAAACAGACTTTTGAGCGGTCGCCTCCATCTGAGGCAGGGCATGGGGTCAACACTTCACCCCTGGGACCCATTGAGGGCCAGGTTTAGTGATAGGATCATAATAACAACATAACAGTGGGAAGCATCACGGGACAGGGCTACCCTCCCCCTCAGAGGGAGGGTGGGAGGAGGGGAGTAACACAACCATAACTAAGATAGACAGTCATGACAGACCA
>JAWQUT010000586.1:391609-401965 GCA_033807755.1 Ellobium chinense | reverse complement strand
GTCCATCTTTTTGGCCTCGCTTCCTGATATCCACTTATCATTGGGCTTTTGGTCTCACAACCTTGTCTCATGTTCTCCTAATGACTCAGACCCCACATATCCTCAAGTGAACCCACGGTCACCCACATGAACTCTGACACACGGTTTCTTCCTTCCCCGCCCCCCNCCTCCCCAAATCCCCGTCACTCCCCAAAAGACTCTTTGTTCGTGGGTTCGATTCCCGATCACAGTCATGTTGTAATTGGCTTGAGGAAGCATTTCATCCACATTTTCCTCAGGCCATCCGTCTGTAAAATGGGAACCTGGCTATAGGCAGTGCAAGATATTGTCAGAATGCAAGTAATCAACGCCTCCAAATGGCAGCGGTATTGTATACTTCCCTGGCATTTGAGAACGTTCTAAAGTTATCTGGTCTGTCGGGGATAGTAATAGTGTGAAGTCGCGTGAGCGGGTATTAGCCCGGTATGAGACTTATAGATTTAAAGTATTATTATTATTATTAATAGTCTATCTATTTCGACACTTTCTATGCTGTCGAGGCTTTTCTCCGCGTTCAGTGGCCTTTTGTAGCCATCCGTGTGAGATCTTTGAATGATCTCGATGGCCCCCATTCAACCCTCCAACAAGAACAACAAACAAACAAACGAAAAAAAAGAGTCCAAACTGCAGTAAATGTCGCTCCGTTCCCCGTTACCAGACTCCAGTGACTTCATCACAATCTTTGAACACTGAATAGAAGTGTGTTCAATAGATCTACTTTCTTTTGGTCTCTTCTTCCTAGGGACATGCTTTTTGCATTTCAAATTCACAAAGAAAATTACCACCATTTGAACGTCTAATGGCAACTAGAAAATCCCTCACTCACCTGATGTCCAGATTTACATTTTTGCCAAAGTACATGTAAGTACAGATGAATTCATTTTTTATCAGTTGTTGGAAGGTGAAATCGCAATAATTGGTCTCAAGTTAAAGTGGCAAAAGGCAGATCGGGTGTAAAGAAATCTAAAAAAAAAAAAGGAAACCTGCAATCAGATAGCAAGGACATTTAAACAAAAAGAAGTCGTGACCAGAAACACGGGCTATAGTTGTTTGGTCTCCATGGATGCGCGTAAAGTATGCTAGGAATTTATGTGTTATACAATACAATGATAACTCTAATTTAGGCGAAGCTTGGGTATTCGTCTGATTCCTGCCCAAGAGTTGGTATCTTGAATACAGCCCGATAACGACCCAGTGTGATGTTTAAAGCAACCGGTTTTCAGACTCAGAACTTCACATTCGAGACAAGCAACTGTCCCATAATCACAACGCCGATCCATGATGATACTCTATAAATGGGCTTATTTACATATCTCGTGACTCTTCAAAGTGCGATGAGCGTTATAGTCAGTTTCGTTCTAGACAAATCTCTAGTCAAATTTCCTGCAGATAGTTCCCTCATCACAGTATCGGAAATGGCTTACTCCTTTTACATGAAGAAAAATACGAAATACATTTCGCGGGAAAGCATTGTGAGTACTTGGGAAAACCGGGAAGTTTCGATGCAGCTGTATTCGTTGCTGCTTGGGAATTTTTTTTTTTGTGTCGGGCAAATTGCTCCTTCGTTTTATTTTTTTGCTTTTGGGGTATTCAGTGCAGACCAATGCATCTGATTTGGCGTTATGGCGGTATTCAACACCATTGCGCCGAAAAAAAAAAAAAAGTTTGCATTCACTATATTGACTATAGTAAAGGGAATTCTAAGTCGAAAGAAGTCAATCTTGCGTTCTCATTGGTCAAAATACAAGGGTTTGGGTTTTTTGGACCACATGCTAGTAATTTCATTCACACCATTATAATCAACAGCGTTTGAATACAAAAACTAAAAGTAGGTACTGTCGACAACCGCAGACAACAATGGCTGATGGATGAGGAACCACTGTCAAATTTTTTTCCTCGGCGTTGAAATTTAAGAGTTTCTAGCCTAGATCTAGATGGAACACGTGATTACGTAAATGTGTACGAATCAGGATCACAGTTCCTTACATTTCACAAGGGGTTACGGTGACCTGAATTCGAAGTTCGAGAATCGAATTCTTCGTTTCACAACGAATCTGCGGCATTCTGCAAGTCTGACAATCGTTAAGAAATGGATCTACATCATCTCCACACCCTCCCCTCTCCCCTCCCAACAGGTAGATCTAATGACATCTTCATATTCTAGCAGCCGGTCGGCCTACAGATCAGCTTAGGCCTACAGATCCGCCTACAGATCAGCCAAGCAGGCATACAAGTCTGCTTGACCTAGTTTACAATATTTAACATAGTGTCGGGACAAGGGCAAGGTCATGCACTATAGTGCTGGGCATCACTGATACTGAGTGCTATTTTAGGGTACAGGCGTGTATCCGTCAAATGTCCAATATTTTAATGTTTTCTCTGGCAGTCTAAAATATTTGAACTATTCATAATTTCGTTAAAAATAACACACCCTGTTCCCAGACAGCTCACATTCATTTTTTTTTTTGCAGTCATTCATTTTATACCATGTAAAGTACATGGTGACGATATCTGTACCCCAAACAGTACATAGTTTCACATCGATACCCAACACGTGAAATTGACATATCACTAATGCACGGTCTATTTACGTCAATATACTATATATACACCTCTTGTAGTCCGAACCAAAATTTGTGGCACACTTTTTCAATAAGATAAAAAAACAACTACAACGACAACAAAAAACCTGTTAGGCTCAACATTTGTTTCGCCTCCTAGCTCTATTTGTGTTATTTCATAAATAAAAATAAAACGCTGCATGTAAAATATTTTTTCTTCAGAAAAAGTCTACAAAAATCATTAACATGTGACCATAATATAATAATATAGGATTTTTGCAGCACCATTAGTGTTTAAATGCCCTAAAATATTGCACTGAAAATAATGGCGTGTATGCAATTTGTGTGTACTGTGACGTATATACCTTTACTGTAGGATAACAGCCTAATGGATATGATAAGGCAGATGCATATCAATACAGTCTCAATATATTTTTTTTAATTTTTGCGCAGTAATGCCCGAAATTACTTCTCTCAGTATACAAAATGAGAAAGGAGGCAAAATAAAATTTGAGCCCGTATGTTTGTTCAAAACATTTTAAACAATATATTTCCACAAATTTTGAAACTGACTACAAGTCTAGACATTATTTCTTTTCTATTTTTAAATATGTTATTCCCCCATTAAGGTATGGTATATTTTTTATTTTATTTTATAAAATGTCCCCGATGTAAGGCATTTAATTATTTGAGATTATTGCTCATGAATTGCGGAAATCATTAAAATTTAAGAAATGAACATTACTCTAAGCATTCTTCGATTCCATAGGTATTTCTCCCATGGGAATCTTTTGTTATTCTAAATCAGCTGTATGCGCAATAAAATTTGAAATGAGTGTTGTTGTCGACATCGCATCAGATAGGCCATAAGCAGATACTTTTTGTAAACTTTTTCCTTTTCTTCCCTGAGCAGACATTCTTAAATCCTATTCACAATGGTCGCAGTGGAAAGACACATTGCTTGATGTTAGCAATCAGAAATAGTTCGTCATTCCTGCTTGGTTATTGCCAGGAGCAGTGTCTACGACAAGAATTGCAGCATTTATCAGAGCCGTCTGTGAATTATTGAGTAGGTGGGAAAGTGGGTAAACGAAAAACTTAGATCGAGAATCTCTGGCGTTAATTTGTTCTGTGATTGGAACAAAACACGTTTTGACTGACGTACATATTATGTAAACTATCCATCGGAAAGTAAGAGTCAAAGTAAATCCCCTGTAAATACGTTTTACAGGTTTCTGGTTAGAACTTTTTAAAGAATCTCCGCAAGACTTTTATTCCAGTTTTTAAATTACATCTATTTACGAATATTCCACGAGCCTTTCATTTTTTAAAAATTTAAACCAAGATCTACATGCTGAAAGTTGACGGGTTTACTAATGGATGAAAGAATCAATTTATTCCTAAACCCTTTAAGTCTATTGTACATTTAGCTGACATGTGAGTAAGGGAATCTACAGTAGCCATAAGGCGTCAAAATGCGGGAAATTCCCCTCCTACTCTTTATGCTTTCTAGAGTTGAAACAAGCATGTCTTTTAGAAAGGCAACCAGTTATAATAATAAATTGTGACTTAAAAGCGACGGACTATTCATTGTTTTCCTGATAATACAGTATGCTGTTATGAAGTGATGATTTGATAAAATCAAAGTTGCAGGAAGACGCATTGAGATTATGCGGAGGCGCCTGTGCAAGTACTTACCCATCCTCCACAATCTTGGTACAAATATGATTTGGGATAGCTCGGGAACCAGTGTGATATAATTAGGGGATTACCATTGTTCCACTGGAAAGTGGTCGCTAATGCTTCTGTATTCTTTCTCAGACCAATGGCGATTTCCAAGCAAAGATGATCTCTACCCATACAATACTCCAACGAAAAGTCTGTTGCTTTTACCAATAGCTCAAGGCGAGAACGTAAAAAGTCCAGCTCTTCTTGAGTTTCAATGGACACAAGATCTCCGCCGTCGGCTGCACAACGAGATGCCGCCTCGTACCAAGATATATGATTGTATGTGCCCGGGAAAGGGACATAATACCATGAACCAGTAGTGAGAGTTTGGTCATGGAACCAAGCCACTTTGCCACAGAGCCACCATGTCAAGGTGACGCTTAAGGCATCGAAAGTTTCCATATACACATCAGTCCAGCTATGTTGATAACTGTGAAGACATTTGAATACGTCATAGTTGCTGTCAGAGTAACCTTTGTCTGTAATAAAGGCGAGAAAAATGCTGGCGTTATACACGTTTTCGCAAACCTGTCTTATGAAAGCACCATATCCATTACTTCCATTAACTCGTTCCTTCTCAGCTTCCAGAGTATATTTCGACACGACCATAAATACAATGCGTGTAGCATCAATTCTCCCTCCTCGACTTTCTGAGAACGCCTCCATTGGAGACGTTTCTGTTGGCGGAGATGTTAGAGCTGTGAAGTTGACCATTGACGTATTGATTATGGCCTCTTTCAGTTCTTCTGTCGTGTTGTAGTCCAGGAGGGAGATGTGTTCAACAGGGCCAAATGACGTCATTGAGACAAAAGCTACATTAAGTTCTATTGGCTCAAGTTCTCCTAGTAATCTGAACTGATCAGGAATTTTTGCCAAAAAATTCACCTGCTCGGTTTGTTCCTCGACGCTGGGAAAGTTGCCATCTGCGATCAGTAACAGGTCGATGCTGCGCGCATGGCAGTTCTTGAGAAGAGATCCCATCTCATATAATGCTGTTACGAGATCTGTGGGAAAAGAAAGTAAAGCCATCATCTTCATGACTATCAATTACTTATCTGGTCTTTTTTATGCAAAACCCCGTTAAAGGCACCATGATTGAAATTCGGGTTTCGAAGCCTTTGATTTACCAATGGGATGAGCGCATAATAGAGTTATCTTTCGAAAACTATTAATGCCTTTGCCATCATGTTCGTATTCTTTACTTCCGGTCGCCTTTGGGAAATTACAAATGGTTCTACCATCTCAAATCGACGATAAATCGCAGAAGTAGAACCAAGTTGGTCCAAATGGTATGGAATATAACAATAAAACTAATAATGCAGTTTATAAGTCTCGCATCCAGGCTGATGCCTGTTCAAGCGACTTCACACTATTATTACCCCCAGCAGGCCTAATCACTCTAAGACATTCTCCAATCCCTGAGGAACATACAGTGCCGCTGCCATTTACAGGCGCTGATCACTAGCATTCTGACAGTATCTTCTAATGCCTATAGCCAGGTACCCATTTTATAGACGGGATATGACGGGGGCGACCAGTGTATGAAAACAGACGATTGAGAGTAGTGGCCACTTTAGTTCTTTAGAAATCGACCGAGTTCTGAGAAAGAAATTCTACATCGCGCATATTGTGGGAAAACCTCACTAGATCTGTAGCTTGAATATTTTCGTGGTCCGAAAGGAGAATGTGAACAATTTCTTTAAGATTAGCAGCCATAAGGACACAAAAATATCACTTTTTCTCATATTTTTTGTGTAAATCACACTTTGTGACAGGCACTTGTTAAAAAATTTCACAAACGTATGAGAAACGACGTCTCAAAAGTCATATTCATATGCCTAAAGGTTTCCAAGGCTTCCAATCAAAGTATTTGTAAGCGGGTCAAAGGTCAAATTAAAATAATATATGTAACGTGTGACATAAGAAAAAAAATTACTAGACACTTTAATGTCACCGGAAATAGGCCCTGTTTATATGATACATTGAGTAAATGAATATCTTCCAAATCTGAATCGAAGATCGTTGCCGCTAATTTGTTTCGTCAATGGTTAAGTTTTTCACATACCGAGTATGACGAAATAAATTCGCTATACTTGCGTATTGGAGGATTATGCACAAGGCTTTGAGTTTTTTAAGCTCTGCAATAACTACAAACACTTTTCGTATTTCATTACAATGGTCACGCCTTTCGCTTATGCAATTTTGGAGCAGCTTGGCGAAAGACAACGATTGATAAAGACAACGACTGATAATGACAACAACTGATAAAAATTATTATTTCATCGCTATTCCCCTGCGTTTAAACACCTATTTGGAGATCAGCGAAGTCTGGCATTTTGTAATGTAGTAGCCATTTGACGCGAAATCGCGGAAATCTCGCCCCCCCCCCCTTTCTTAGTGCATGCGAAAGTGGAAAGAAGTTCAGCTTTGGGACGAGTCTGCAGGGAAGATTTGACGACTCAATAATATTATGTGCAAAAAGATCAAAGTATTACTGTGTTTCTTTCCATTATCCCGTGCACTGCGTAGAAATGCCGAAGATGAATAGTTAGTATTGCCAATAACCGATTTTAAACCTAAGCACAACCAATAATTTCACCCTAAACTAATGACAACCGAGCTGGTGAAATGCGGGGTGTAGAAAATTGGAATGACCGTAATTTGAGTTTCTAAAATTGAGGAAAGTAATGGATGAACAAAATGAAGAGGGCAAGAATTCATTTTATTTTTTTTTGGGGTCAGACAATTTGTGAAGTTTATGCTTTCCTACATAAGTGCCTGATTTAATTTTCTTTAATGTATAGAGATACTTAAAGTAGAATAACAATCGAAGTAAATCTAATTGGGTGCAGTAGAGGGAAAAAATCAAAGAAGGCGTAGGAGAACATGATACTGCACAAACAAACAAACAAAACGCACCAAAAAAAAAACAAAACACCAAAAACTGAAAATAATATCTAAAGTGATTGCGTCGGACAATGAATGAATGAATGAATGAATGAATGAATGAATGAATGAATGAATGAATGTCTTCTTCAGTGCTTAATAGCAAGCTTAGAGTTCACTGTGTATCAGACAGAGGAAGAAGATGATCAAGAGAGAAAAATATCTTATTAGAAATGGACTAACAAAACAAATGCTTTGGGCTGCGAAAGTCGAGGGTCAGGAACAACGGTTGTTGGAGGCACAGAATTTAAAAAAATGTACAGAAGCACTTAATCCAAAAGTGATGTCACAGAGTGAGATTCTGTACATCTCCATGTGAACCACTATACTTTTCTTCGGAGTGCCTTTGGCAGCCGTGCTTCTTGACTCCTGTTGCTATGTGCTAATATCTACGTTTGAGAGTATAAATCTCCGGCCAATGATCATGTTTAGAGACATCAGAAAAATAACTGTCAGTGTTTCTGTTGGTTTTTTTTTCTTTGTGTGCCAGCTCCAGGGACCTGAATATCGTAGGACACAGTGAAAGTTCCTGATTTTACTCACCTGAACATATGAACAGGACGATATAGAATCGTACGCTGGAAGATCTCATGGCCATGGCTGCTCTCTTGAAGTGATTCTGTTCCTCTACGGGTGACGAGTCGCGCTGAAACTAACAGCCTGGACAAAACATTGTCACAGTCATTAGAGTTGCCCCATCCGATTGCTACCTTCGGATTGCAAGTCCCGCCTACAAATGGCCGTTGATAATGTCTCCATTCCGATGATTGTACTTTCGTATTTTGAGTACAAGGATAGACGCTTTTTTATAATATGCTATATTGTGACATTCGGAGAATAAGTACACAAAGCCTCCATGCAGTATGAAATCCTTCACTTATGAAATTCGAAAAAAAACAAAAAACAAAAACGGCGCTTTGATGTCAAGAATGCGACTTATATCAAAATGTCCCAGCATGCCTGTCTTCTTCTCTTATACCCGGGCCTTTACAGCAGAGGGGGGAAATATGAACCATTTCAGCTAGAGTTCATACAGCATTAAAAAGTTGTTGGAAGATGAAAGGTACAAGGTGGAATAACAGCCAAAAAATTACACATGAAGACATTAATAAATACAACCGTCTTCCAGATAGTCAAAAAAAAAACCCACAAAAAAACAACGCATATGTCCCTAATTAAGGAACCAAGATATTAGACTCAGAGATAATTTTGAGCTCACACACTAATGATGGGATCTCTTACCATCGTAAGCAATACATAAGTACATGGATGCGCTATAGAATGTACCTTTGGCGGCGTTCAACAGGCAGTCTTAGTTTAAATCTTACGGTCTTAAAATATTCGATCGTTACTGCACAAGTTCTCGAACCACTCAGAAATCACGAAAATGGGATCTGCAATAATGTGACATGTGAGTTGATGCTTTACACAATGCGAAACCATCCAGATCTAGATGGAGAAAATCCTAACAGGGAAAACGAATCACTCAGCCCTAGTAAATATATGTAGACTTTGATCCTGAGTGCTAAAGAAGACAATTTCTATAAACAAACACTTTCACGAAAGAAACTTATACGAAAAATATGCACATGTATATGATGTGCCCGTTTAGCACCGAAACACTATCAAATAGATACATGGTCCAATGAATGTTTAATAAACTATCGTGCAGCTAATCAAAATAAGATTTATTTCGCTGGATTTGAAACTGAGATCTCAGATTCTGAAGGTGACTACGGCCATCCGATATCAGATTTGTGTCTTTTCATCTAATGCAAGGACGAACATTAAGCTACTGTATATTTTGACCGCCTGCAAGACACGAAGCCTGCAGGAACTGATCGGCAAATCTTGCTGGCAGTCAGTAACCTTTGCTAGAAATGCCAGTTCAACCCACGCTTGCCCGCACGATAGCGCCGCTTTGGGACTCTGTGACATGGCCTTCGGTTGGAGTCCTCTGGAGCTTTCAAGTCATGAGGACCAGGGAGATTCTTTACTGTACAGTGCAATGAGTCATCAATGATGAGGCCACTTTCTCTCATTACCGTTTTTGAAATTCATTTCCACAAAGCGTTAGCATAAATAATTGAGGAAGGGAAAGGTTGTTATCGGCCTAGAAGACAAAAGATCAGTGTTCAGCCCACATGCAAATGTTTTAACCCCATCAGATCTTTCATTGCAAGCTTTGAATTTATGATTTTAATGATACTGTTAGAAATGTTGTTGTTGTTGTTGTTATTGTTGTTGTTGTTGTTGTTGTTGTTGTTGTTGTTGTTGTTGTTGTTGCTATTATTGTTGCTGCTCCTGGTTTTGTAGTTCCTGCATTATTAAATTGCCTTGGTTGGCTAAGTTAAGTCTATCAATTGAGAACTTGCGCACTAACGATGAGATCTGTTGCCATTGTAAAAATTTCATTGACTGTATCATTGCTGAATGCACCTTTAGTAGCTTTCAACACGAAGATGATGAAAGGTGAACAGTTATCTTTCTGGATTCCTTCGGTATGCTACTTTTTTTAGAAATTTGAGAGCTTGCGCATTAACGGTAGTATTTCTTCCCGTGTTATGAATTACGTTAACTGTATCATTGCTGAGTGCACCCTTTTTTGCGTTCAGCATGCGGAGTTAATGTAATTCTTGCTCTGGTAAGAGATCTCATCGCTAATGCGCAAGCTCTCAAATTTCTCAAGAAAAAATAATGGCAGATCTATGGATCCAGGAAGAGAACTTTTAACTTTTCATCATGTTCATTTATAGGAGACTGGTAATCCCAGACATAGTTTACAATATTTTGCCGTTACATTCTGACTGTCTCCTTAGGGGGTCTTCTCTCTCACCAAAGAGCAATGGGTTAATGGGTTTCATTAATATAATACTGAGGCCCCTTTTTTTCTCACAATTTTGATATCATTAGACTGTCAGATCACACGGCCTTGGAACACCCACATATCAGTGGCGACGCGCGGTCCAATGATTTGGTGAGGGCCAATGTAGTTGCGTTTCCTGGGTGGGAGAGGGGAAAGTGTGTGTGTGTGTGTGTGTGTGTGTGTGTGTGTGTGTGTGTGTGTGTGTGTGTGTGTGTG
>JAWQUT010000586.1:369291-387891 GCA_033807755.1 Ellobium chinense | reverse complement strand
TATTATATTAGCGGATTAGTTGGACTGTACAAAATGAGTGATTTTGCCTTCTGATAGGTGCCTGAAACCTAGAGATGCCTCCCTATGAAGGTATGAAGAATGTTTCTGTCACCTTCTTTCAATCTTGACTAACGAGATGTTTTTGGTTGTTTTTTTTAAATCGGAGCTATTTCTGCTAACGTTATTGTTACTGTTACGGTTTCACTTTCCTATACCTATTTTGGTTGGTTAGTTATTAGCCTATCTGTGGCATGATATGTCTTGTACATTTAATTCGTGGTGTCCAGCTGTAGTAGATTTCCTGAAATAGGCACGGCCTCCGCTATGGTCACCAGCCTGCTTGTTGCTGGACAGGTCAAGGTTAGCGGAGTAGTCTGCGAGACCGGGAGTTCAGGTTTGTGACACCCATTAGAAGGGCAAATCACTCATTGTGTACAACCCAATTAATCCGCCAATATATAAAATCCCCCCTTTTTTTAGCCCTGGTAAAATGACCTGTGATCTAACTAAAGCATTCAATTTTAAAGTTTCAGGTACAATTTGAGCCTTCTAGATGAAAAAATAAAATGTGTAGACCTATGTATTCGCACGCGGTCAAAACCAGCCAAATGAAAAATTGGGGACCAAATCAGAATTTGAGGAAAAATTTTGGGCGTTGACCCCCGTTTTTCTTCCCGTTAAAAGATCGGGCAAGAGAAGTACTTTAACCTCCATGGAAGAAATTTCCCCAAATCACAGTGGTATATTTAGAATAACGCAAAATGTTAATAGGGCCAAAGGAAGAAAAAAACAATAGGTGTCAAAGACCTTCATTTTGCATGGTAATATTCTTGTGGAGTTGATAATTTCTACTGTTGCTAACTATTTTTGTTGTCAAGGACGTCACATTTATTACAGTTACTGTTAATGAGTAAATATATCACGATTTGCTTGATTTTCATGAGTTTATTCAGACTAGAAGTTCTGTCGTTACCTCTGCAATGAGGTTATGTTTTTTTTTTTCCTGTTCAAGTTCGCTTGTTTGTTTAGTTGCTTGTTTGCTCGTTAACAAGACAACTCAAAATGTTACCAATCCAATTGCACGAGAACTGTTGGAAATTTAGACCTTGGTTTCAATACGAAACACTCCACTTTTAGTTAATATCTCCCTTCCAAACAACAAACAAATCCAATCTTCCTTTACGATACAGTTCGCATGCTTATAATTTTAACAAAACTGAAAGAAAACCATCCAGCAAATTTTATCAACCTTTTTCCAGAGCTGAGGGTGGACCAAGTGCACGTCAAAGTCTGGCATATTCAGGTATATTTGGAACGTTATTTCCCAAGTTCTCTGTTACATTGGTATCCTATGAAAAAGTTCCAAAAGTTACCAGCTTGCATATTTTCTGGAACCTTTGGGTCTGGTCTGGAATGAGAAGGAGTGTTCGATATTTTGCTGCGTATTACAGAAAAGGATGTTTCTCACAGAGTATTGCCATGTGTGTGAGAGAAAGAGAGAGAGAGAGAGAGAGAGAGAGAGAGAGAGAGAGAGAGAGACAGAGAAAGAGAGATGAGATGCATCTGATGCCAATGAAACGTAGAGGCAAAGTAAGTTTAGATAAGGTTGAGCCTGGTAAGAATGGAGACGATTACATTTTGTTGCACAACAGATTGACATAAGGCATCTTAAAATGGGCTTTTCCCTCCTCAAAGATAACGCCATAACTCCACATACGAGTAATGCTGTAAACGACATTGACCCAGAAAGCCTGAACTGTAAGGGAAGTAATTGCGTAAAAGATTGTTAATGTTGTTGTTGTTGTTGCTGCTGCTGCTGCTGCTGCTGCTGCTGCTGCTGCTGCTGTTGCTGCTGCTGCTGCTGCTGCTGTTTGGCTGATTCGATGGTTAGCTAGCCGGCTGCCTGGCTGTCTTTATAGCTCGCTGGCTGGCTGGTTAGTCGGTCGATTGCTTGGTGGCTTGCTCGATCGGTCGGTCGGCCGGTTGGTTGGTTGGTTGGTTAGTTGGTTGGTCGGTCGGTCGGTCGGTCAGTTGGTCGGCTGATAACAATAAGATGATTTAAGAAAACTTACGGACTGACAAATGTAACTTCATAGAGTGGTTGAGCTGCTGAACTAGAAATAAATACGCTCTCCCTTGCATGAAATGGGTATAGACTAGCTCTACTGCATCTAAAGACACGTTACAAACCTGTCCTTTACACTCCCCTTCCCCGAATGTTTGTTCTGTGTCGGAGGTTTGCCTTCTTTGAGCTCCTGTCTCGACTAAAGTTGCAGGAACCTAATTGGTCCCAAAATAATAGATTATCAGAGTCAATAATAGCATAGTATAAAGTCATGTTTGTGTAGTACGAGGTAATTATAACATGAAACCAAACCGCAGAAATGGTGACATTCAGTCCTGAATTTGTTAAAAAAAAAAATTATTGCAAGCAGTGTTTCCCAATGGCTTCAGCGGATTTTATTTGTGCAGGTCTATTTTTTTGCCTCTTTTCATCTAAATTAAAATTGTGAAAAATCTAAATGAAGGACCCCCACTGTAAACAGTATATAATTTGAGCACAGTGATGCCACCAGATCTGCAGACTAACCTTGGCCATCTCGGAATGTTCCTGTAGTTCGAGGAGAAATTTTTTATTGGCTCAAGGAGGCTTTTGCACTTTGGCTCCTGTAACCTCTAGTGTTATTAATTTATTCATTTATTTGCCAAACAGCACATGATTGATGCATGCCATCTTGGTGATGCACCGGAAGTGGCTCTGGCCTCAATGTAATTATAAAAATTCTTGGAAAATACATATGCAACACGTTACGAATTTTGCCTTTATAGTTGTGAACGTGGAGTGCATTTATACTCAATAATGTATTATCTTCTATTGTTAAGACTCGCTCACAGGAAGCTGAGACAGACAGTTTTACGGGAACTTACCGGCTTGAATAAAAGACGTGTGTTTGTTGTAGTGGAATTTCCCTCTTGGATTATTGTCCGGACAGCCTTATCTCAACACCTCTATGTTTCATTGAACCTAGTCACGTGTTTAAGACAAGGGCCCAGACAGACTGATCGACGTCTGTGTCAAAAAAAAGGATGGATTGTTCTGATAACATAAGGTTTAGAAACAGAAGTTCCCCCCGGCCTTTTTGTCTGGGAGCCTTTCTGTCCTTAGCAGCGGAATTTGTCCTTATCGCACTGGAGCCTCTGTCTGGTTCACCTTTGAAAACAGAAATGTTGAACTTGTTCCCGATGACAACATTGGATGAGTTATGGTGTGGGTAGATTGAAAAACAACAACGAGAAGATGCCTACGTTTCTCTCACTGTTGGCTATAAAAAGTTTTACACCTCTCATCAACTAGGGGTCCCATGCCAAAATACTTTCCACACATATTGTATAACTCGTCCTCCAGATCTGAACACATAGGAAACTGACCTAAGACCAATCAGATTTTGAGAACTTTGGCAGCGAATCCGGTACCTAATATTTAGGCTTTTTCACACAGTAAACAAGGTAGCCTTCTCGCCTATCAACAACTATACAGCTTATAGTATACTTAGTGGCAAAACCCCACGACCTGCTTTGAGTCTACAACGTATTTGCACCTAAACCTTTAAACTCAATCCACCCACCTCCCCATAACTAACTTTTTGACTTTATAGGGACTATATAAATGTACATACTCTTATATCAGGTATTTTTGGTATTTTCATACCTTCAAACGAGGCACAACTCCTTCTATGAGGTTTTAAACCAGAAAACATGGTTCACCATCATAAGTAAACGCACTGGAGTTTCTATGCAAACTTGAGGGCAGTGATCTTAAAACATCTTTTATTTGCGATAGCACCAGTTGCTTACCCCAAGTTAACACCCATGTGTCTTAAATACCTCCAAGCGTGTTTATACCTGGGCGTTTCTGGATTTTCCGTCTAGACACAAAGTTACATCATTTTACAATAAAGTGTACACTCAGTCCTTCGTAATTCTGAAGTCCCGTGCACTTATGGACCACTTCAGGCTACCGTTCCAGTAGCTTTCGAAGTTCTAATTTTTGACTTTATGGAGAGCAAAATATCGATTTCCTTCATGACGTACACTCTGCACAATTTCGCGTGCATGCATTGAATGCTTTACATCGACCTCAGAATGTGCTAGAGCGCTCCAAACGTTTCAATAAGAACAATATCTGTCTGAATTAATGGACCTGAGGTTATGTTCCTTCTGATCGTGCAGTTCTTTTACTTCCTTGACAACATCATCTTATTTGTTTCCGTAGGGCGGAAGCCCTATCTCGCTATGTTGTCCAAACTTTCGGAAATCACATGACAGTTTTTTAGTTCTTATTTTGAAGTGGTCTATAGCGGTGAATATTGCACACCATGCTGTTTTATTACTATCTCTGGGAAAATATCATATCTCCTATAAATGGCCAAATCGGATGAGGAGAAAGAAAGGTGAATGGTGTACTGCTACTCACAAGTCAGCGAATACTTACTTCTACTAAATAGTTGACATTTAAAAAGGAGAGTGCGGCTTTGTAATGGAAAAAAGATCACCACATTCAGGAATTCTTTTAGCATGTCATAGTCATTCATTTCCTTTTGGAGGATCCATCTGGAGAAATAATGGTCTTAAATTTATTTTAAGTTTTTTTGTTTTGTTTTTAATGAAGTGGTATGAGTTAAACAATAAAAATTTGTGTGCTTAAAATTTGCTCACATTTTCGCCGCAGCGCAGGGTTAATTTTGCTATGATATATTTTTATTTTCCATGCTAGATTACCTGTTTGTGCCTACAGCCATTAAAAATAACTTCAACAGTCATAAATTTTTTTTTGATAGATGACAGCATTTCTCTAATATAGATAATGTTGCTTAAAATATAAACTTGGTACTTGTAGTAAATTTCGAGTGTATGGTTTGACTGGAAAGGAAGAAAATAAAAGTGTTTTTTTCTTTCTTCTCTAAAGAGCGGTTCTGCCCAGTAAGCACCAAACAGAGCAGTGAAGAAGATTCCAGACGTCTGATTCATTAGACAAAGCCAGGAAAGAATTATGTTATTCTGCTTTCAGGTTCATAGACCCGGGGCGCACACTGCACAAGGTGTCGAAAACACAGACATAGACAAAATAATTTTTGTTTGAAAATATTGTACTTAAGCGAGTGTGCATTACGTGGTGGCAACTGTATGTACTCATATTCTCCTGGATCGCAGACTTCATCGCTCTTCTCAGACTGGATTGTAATCCTCTCAGTGTAAGCATAGTCTGAGACGTACGGTAACAAAGTCTGGGCTTGTGTTTTTCTTTTCTTCACTCTAATATCTTGCAGAGTTCCAGTGCTTCTATTCGCTCAACAAATCCCATCATGTCTTCTATCCTCTTAGTCCGTGCCAACGGCTTCTGAATTACATCTCCAGCAACCTGCGATAAAAAGACTTATCACTGTCAAGGCGGTTGTTGTTGTTGTTCTTGTTGTTGTTGTTGATGTTGTTTTAGTGGTTGTTCTTGTTGTTGTTAGTGGTGATGGTGGTGGTGGTAGTGATGATGGTGTTTTCTGTTTTGACACATTTGAGTGAATCTGTTTAAATGTTACCTCTCTTTACGACAACCGTCTCCTAGAAGTGATTTAGGCGAGAAACCAACATAATAAGCCCTCTTGTTGCGAGACGTTAGATCTATTTCTGTTATATTATGATCGAAAAATTAAACAAAAAATGAATTATTTATGAGACAACAAAATACATTATAGGACGTTTTCTAACAAAAACATTTTTCTGTGCAACAATAACACATAAAAATATTTCCAAATATAAACTTAAGTTACTGAATATAAGAACTATGAAGACAGTTCAATACTTAAGAAAGAGTTGTAATTTTTATCTGTACTTTGAGAAGCCAAGAAGCGGAATGGGGCAATCGTAATATTAATTAGCCATTACTGTAGAAGTGTTTATGTGAAGAATTAATTTTTACTTGCTAGTTTAGACTGACTCGTAAAAATTGCTTTCCGCAAAAAGAAGTTACGTTCAAAAGTTAACAAAGTGCCATCAAATGTGGTAATAGGTTAAGAAAAAGCAAATCCAAATTCAAGTACNCAGTTCAATACTTAAGAAAGAGTTGTAATTTTTATCTGTACTTTGAGAAGCCAAGAAGCGGAATGGGGCAATCGTAATATTAATTAGCCATTACTGTAGAAGTGTTTATGTGAAGAATTAATTTTTACTTGCTAGTTTAGACTGACTCGTAAAAATTGCTTTCCGCAAAAAGAAGTTACGTTCAAAAGTTAACAAAGTGCCATCAAAAACGGTAATAGGTTAAGGAAAAGCAAATCTAAATTCAGCTGCATGATTTACCAGATGTTACCCTCTATTATATGAACATTATCGATCATAATACTTTTTCTTCTCAGACCAATCAACGTTTTCATTCTTACATACATGAGAAATTCGTCTTGCGTGGCTGGGAAAAGTGTATCTCCCGGAGTCTGTATCACGTGATTTTTGTCGGTCGACCGCCAACGTTGTACTATTTATTAAGTGGGGCAAGTGCATGATTTGCGGTAAGCGAGCGTGCCTGTGTTTGTGTGTGTGGAGGAGGGGGGGTGTATGTGTGTATGTGTGTGTGTGTGTGTGTGTGTGTGTGTTTGTGTGTGTGTGTGTGTGNTGTGTGTGTGTGTGTGTGTGTGTGTGTGTGTGTGTGTGTGTGTGTGTGTGTGTGTGGAAAGAGAGAGAGAGCGCGATTGCGTGACACAAAATCATAGGTGCTGACAGCAGTGTCTAGACAAAAAATATATATGTTTGTCGCGTCAATACTGACCCACTGGGCTCTATTCTTCCTTGCACTGCTTAGAGGAAGGCACTTGCTCTTCTAGATTTCTCATGTCAGTATTGTTTATCTCCTTTTTCCCCTATAAAAAACGGGCTCTCTGGCGAGCGCGACTCGCATAACAAACGAATAGAAGAGGGCAGAGTGGATGGAGTGCCATAAGCTCATTGGTATGATCACCGATGTCTGTCTCTTTCTTTCCTTAGTCTTCACCTCCACTTCACTTCCCTCCCTATCCCCTAAACCCGTTGTTGAGCTTTGGTAATAACATAGCACCCTGCTTCAGACAAACATCTGCCCGTGTGTCTGTCTGTCTCTGCTTCTGACTGCATGTACGTCTGCCTATTTTTTTTCTCTCTCTCTGTCTGCCTGCCTGATTTTATGTCTATCTGTATGTCTTTCAAACTTTATGCCTGTTTCCCTACTTATCTGCCTGTCCGTCTTTCTATATGTCTGGTCATCTGCCTGCCTGCCACCTGCCTCATTACTGCTTGTCTGTCACTTTCCCTTGGGCTCACCATTCTGACGCCCATTAAAATTCTTCCTCTTTTCATACTATAACGATTCCATGAATCCCTCCATTCACGCCGAAAGGCATGTAGAGACCTCGAACATGCGATGAATGTGGCATTTCTTTGAAGACTAACGAGCCATCAATCTCATAAACATAAACATAAATATTACACTTTTCCTCTTGTCCTTTCCGTCTCTCATCTCTCTTTGTCTTTGTCTTTGTCTTTCTCTGTCTCTGTCTCTCTCTCTCTCTCTCTCTCTCTCTTTCTCTCTCTCTCTCTCTCTCTCACACACACACACACACACACACACACACACACACACACACACACACACACACACACACACTCACACACATACATCAAAACCTCACCCACGACACCTTACATCCTCGCAGTGGAAAATTCCACCTGCCCCCCTTTTTTTTTCCAACAGCGCAGATAATATCCATTATCATGATCTCAAAATATCATAGCCAAAGCTATCAGGTCACTGTGGTGCCGCTAACAGTCTCATTTTCCACGAAATTCAATTAACCAAACCTGATTTTATCCGGCATCCAGGCCAATCAGTCTAAGTTCAAGCATACAACGTGGCACAGAGTTGTCGGCCATGATATGTGACAGGAAACGGAACAAGATTATTCCCCCTTTTTGTGTGACCCTGGTAATCTTAATGGTGCTAGGCTCGGTTCTTTTTTAGGGTATCGAAATCGATTCCGAGTACTTTACTCCTTATAAAATATGAGAGCAATCAAAAATCATTTTCAAATGGTGCGAAATGATGTAAATTCTAAACAGATCGTTACAATTATAAACTTTAAAAGGCATTTGCCGGATATTGTTAATTGGTGCAAAATTGTGACATAATTATAGCTACAATCCACACTTTTATTTTATTAGAAAACAGCTGAACAATACCATATACTGCTGTCTAGGGACAGGTTCCACTTCGCCAATTCATAATAGTTCATAAAAATCCTTCAAGTATTAGGGAGCCAGAAAAAAAAAGCACTATTCGATACTTAACGCCACGTACCCGTCGACATCCGATATTCTAAAAAGTACTCCATAGCCATACCTGTCCAACACTAATTTCGAGCCCATGATGTCTGCCGCTTATAATATTCGTTTATGAATAAATGATAATAACGCTCTTGCCTAGACGGCGTCTCAAGTATTGGAGGTGTGATATGGTTCTTGGACAAGGTTTCCAAAACAAACGTCTTGTTTTTGGTCTTGACAGTGGCTCAGAAAAAGTTTGTTGGGTCTGTACATATTTGGCGTTTGTGGGCCGAGGTCGACAGAGGAGACATTGAAAGTATAAGATGTACACAGACCACTTTTGAATCTAAATAGAGAGAGAGAGAGAGAGAGAGAGAGGGAGAGAGAAAGAGGGGGAGAGAGAGAAAAAAAGAAGAAGACGAAGAAGACGAAGAACAAGAAGAAGATGAAGAAGAAGAAGAAAGGCAGCGAATAAGATAAGATAAGATCATGATAATGATAACTTTATTATCCATAAGAGGTAAAACTGGCTTTTTTGCACTATCGTACATAATAGTAATAATAACAACAGTACTTTTATGAGATCACGACAGGAAAAACAGGTGCCAAAAGTCTTCGCACGCATTCAGACATACGAGTAGTTCTTGGATAAGATTCCCTAAACAAACGCTTTGTTTTTGCTTTTGCCACTTGCCCTACAATATTGACCTGTAAATTTGCTTTGACATTAAAGCTCGACAGGGATATATGGAAGAGCACAACAATGTACACGAAGCCCTTTTGAAACTGCTGTAAGTACACAGAGAGTAAGCAGAAGCAAACTGCCTTAGAAGGCAAAGTAAGGAAGAAAAGTAGAAGGTAGTAAATTCAAGTTCTGTCACAAATCCTCAGATTATTTTATCCCTCTCGATGTAAGGGTTTCTTGCATTCTTTCTTTCTTTCTTTCTTTCTTTCTTTCTTTCTTTCTTTCTTTCTTTCTTTTCTTTCTTTCTTTCCTTCTTTCTTTCTTTCTTTTCTTTGTCTTCATTCTTTCTCTCTGTCTCTCTGTCTCTCCCTCCCTCTCTTTCTTCCTTTATCTGCATTTATTTTGTCTTCCAGGCACTTTATCCCTCTACCCATCCTCGTTTTAGCTTTTGCTTTGATGGCTAACTCCCTACTGCGACAGTAAATTAAAGGAAGACTGCACCGTCCTACAGACCATATTAAATCTTAAGATAACCTATTATTCCGATAAAACAGTCTTTGTAGTGTCTGTCATAATGATATAACGCCTCTGCTGGCCCCAGACAACCCACAGGGTTACATTATCCAAAGTTCGAATTGTTATAACCACTGCACGCGTGGCGGCCATAAGCTTACGTCAAATACGTTCTAGCCACATGGCCAAGCTGTCTAGCCAGTGCTCTGCGGACGGGTGATAGCATGTTGGTATGAAAGTTTTAATTCCTCTGTGAACAGTAGATATGCCAAACAAAATCATGCTGAGGCAATAAAAATGCAGAAAACTTTTTCTGGCTTACACTATCAAACTTTACTTTTGATTCTGGAATACCAGAACCTTAGTTAAAAGCTGAATAATACATTGTCAGGTAGAGGTGTCTGTAGCTGCTTGAACGTAAGTGACGTCAGTGTTTTTGCCACAGGCTTCTACTGATCGGGGAAGGTGAATAATTCTGGACGCAAGGGCCAAACCCGGTAACTCTAGCTCTCCTTATTGCGTCATATTATATACGCGCACGGCAACAGAACGATGCTCTTTCTTCGCAAAATTGACTCGGTGGGCACCATAGATAGTTTTTAGAGAGAAAAAGTATTGAAAGACGGGAAACTGTTTTTGATGTGCGTGTCCTATTTTAAGAAAAAAAATATGTCAGTAGGTCAGTGTTAAAAATACGATCGCTGCCAAAAGTGAGCAAAAATTTAATATTGGGAAGAAAACAACAACAACAAGATAAATCCATTTCCACGCACGCTTCATTAGGATCGGAAAAAGATAGTATCATAATATTATGTCACTTAAATGTAACATAAAAAGGTAAACAGACCATCTTATAATGGAAACAGTATACATGTTTTGTTTAAAGGAGCGAAAACTAGACTAAACGTAACTTCTTAGAGTTAGATCAGTGCCATAGCGCCTTTTGTATGAATTTGAACAGTAATAGCGAACAATTTCATCCATTGCTTTTATCTAGTTTTCTCCCAATTAACATTTCACGGTTATAAAACAAAAACAAACACACACACAAAAAGGCTATTTTTTGTAGTGATGAGATCGCAGTGACATCAAGTTTCTTAACTTCTTACATCTTTTGCTTTCTACTAGGCTTGGATATTTTTGAACCATCTAGTAAGGCAAGAACTCACAGCTCTAGTATCATCGATGTGTGAATGAAGCTATAACTGTGTAATATGTTCATTGTCAAGTTGTATGTGACTTCTTTAGTAGTAATAGTAGATCTTTACTATATATTGTATCGTGCGCTGTCACGTTATCAATGTATATAATATACTCTGTTGTTTGCCCATGTCCCACAGATGTCGTCTGGGCTTCAGTTTATTAAACTTTTTAAACTTGTTATTAAAAACACAGGATGACTCTGCGCTAGCTACCGAGATTTATAACCACATTTAAGTTCTGCTGCTGCCATAAGTAGCCTACAAAAAAGTTAATAAGTAGGTTGAAAAGTTTTTGTTTTTCGTTTTGCTTTTCCATTATTTCAGTTTTTGGTTGAATTTCAAAGTGGTCATAAAACGTTATGAGAATCGTAAGGGTTTGATAACATGGCAGTTTTGACAATATCGACTAAAGCAGAATCAGTATCGGACTGATGGAACTTGTGCGAGTATCCTGGTCGTGTTCGTCCTAGGCAGTTATTAATAGCAATGAAGCCTTACAGTCCTATCCGCTGGCAGTCAGGGCTGGGTAGAAACGGGATGATATGAACGCTGTTCTTGAACTTAAGTTCACTTCACTTGAACCTAATCAAAGTTTAATAGTCAGTTTAGAAGAACCATTGTGGATTTGAACTGTAACTATTTTGGGTGCTAAATCTTAACTTTAATTTTCTATCTAAATTTCAGTTTAGTTCACATTTACCTCAAAACCAGATCCAAGTTCCGATTTTAAAAAACCAATGAGAACTTATCTTATCTGGTAACTTTTCAGTTTTCATAGACCTGATCTAAACTTGATCCTAAAGCTTCCTTCCCTTAGTGAACTGAACTTGATCTGAACTAACTATTTTGGTGAATTTGTCCAGATCTGCTAGCAACACAAGCCTTACTCTCTAGAACGCCATCTTTTGTAGGGCAAGAGATTGATGGAGTTAGAGAATGAGAAAATAGGGTTCACCACGAACAAAGACCATTACTGCCGAAAGAAATCTTGGAGAATAAAGCAAAGTTAAAAAAAAAAAAAAAGCTTCTATTTCCTACGAGCATGTGAATGATATTTACCATAAGCATCTATCATCTTTTTTTTTTTCTTGTGACGTGAGTTCATCCATAAAACAATGCCCGTAATTTATCTTCTCATAATTTGATATTCTTGTCCTGCAGACTGTTTGGGGCATTTGATACGGCAATTCGAATTTACATAGTGACTGACAAATTAGATTTAAGAGGATCGATTCCGTCAAAATGCATTATTCATTTCGACTGTTTCGGGCTTAATTTACCATCACTAAAGGCGTAAACCTCATTGTTTTAAAGTGCGTTACCCGATCTTTACTGCCAGATAGAAAGCTTTGCCTACAAATGGCCATGCATACCATCTAGACTCAGAGGGATTTGCTGTTCATATTTCAAATACTAGACATTTTTATATCAGTGTTCTTTATTGTAATTTTCAGACCCACAGTGCGGGTAAAGTAGCGAGGATCTGCAGAGTTTCCACGCAGTATGAGTTGAAATGCTTTACTTCAGACATTAGGGAAAGAAGCCCTCCTTCCCNTATCTATCTATCTATCTATCTATCTATCTATCTATCTATCTATCTATCTATCTATCTATCTATCAATCTATCTATCTATCTATCTATCTATCTATCTATCTATTCGCCTGTCTGTCTCTCTATCTATCTTGCCTGTCTGTCTATCTGTCTGTCTGTCGGTGTGACTGCCTGTCCATCCGTCTGTCTGTCTATCTGTCTGTCTGTCTGTCGGATCGTCCGCCTGCCTGCCTGTCTGTCTACCTTGGCGCCCTCCCGCCTGTATATGAATTCCCTCCTCACATAATAGAATCATTGGGCATTGAATGAAACAAAGCAAATTTAACATTACGCTTGGGCAGGCTTACAGCTCTGCATACAGTTATGTTAACATAGGTTATATGGCATTATTTATAGTCCCCTAGCGCCGTTGCCGTATCTGGAGACTTTTAAAAAACCTAAAAGTAATTTTTTTCCTAGATAAAGAATACGACTAAGATTGTTGCATTGTCAAGGTTTGTGACACTTATTAGAGGGGCAAATAACTCATTGTGTGCAACCCAATTAATCCGCTAATACTGTATATAAAATGCCCCTTTTTGGGGGCCCTGCCAGCCAGTGTCAGAGTGTAGAAATGTGTAAAATGACCTGTGATCTAAATAAAGCATCCAATTTTAAAGTTTCAGGTACAATTTCAGCCTTCTAGATAGAAAAAAAAAACGAAGTGTGTAGGCCTATGTATTCGCACACGGTCAAAACCAGCCAAATGAAAAATTGGGAACTAAATCAGAATTCGAGGTGATCTTTTTCGAAAAACATTTTTGAAAAATTTAGGGCGTTGACCACCCTTTTTCTTCCCGTTAAAAAATCGGGCAAAAGAAGTACTTTAACCTCCATGGAAGAAGTTTCCCCAAATCTCAGTGGTATACGTAGAATAACAAAAAATGTTAATAGGGTTAAAGGAAGAAAAAACAATTGGTTTCAAAGACCTCAAAGAACATTAATTTTCACAGTTTTCTCCAATGAGTTATCCGATGCCGTGGCCCCCATCTGTAATATAATTTGCCACTATCAGCTTCCGTCTAAGAGAGAACATCAGACCCCCAACAGGCGACCACAGACAGCCGGACAAAAATACCCGAGATAGCTATGTTCTCAATAGAAATAGCAAAGCCGGTGTCTGGAGGGTACAACACGACTGTTTAAGCAGGGGAAATAATTGGTATTTATGTATAGTAGTTCCAATTGCCTCCCTTCGTCGAGATGACATATTCCCAGATCAGGAGACTTGTAAACTGGGAATCGAAGCCGAGACGAGGGCTGTGATGTAATCGGTGTCTCCACTTACAAGGCTAATTCGATTCAAAACTTAGTCGATATTGTCAGTAATACAATTTGACGAGTGACTGGAGCAAGGTTAAGATCTGAATATTCAAAGAAAACAACAACAACAAATAAAGTTGCAATGATTACTCTTTAATTTGTGTTGGTCCATACCCATCAGATCTCCAGCTGTGTTGCTTGCCGCCTCCAATACAATGCCCATGTTCTCTCTTTAGCTGATCATACACTGTGTGCGTGGACAGTTAGGCTGGGGTAAGCTGTTTTTCACAGTGTATAAAAAAACACAAAAAGACAGAGTGTGCCCAAAAAAGGCTACTGCTCCTGATCGCATTAAATAAAGCCAAGGAAACAAGAGTAAACCTATTGGCGACATTGCAGACATTGTTTTTATGGCAAGACGGTTGCATTACATGGCTGTTCACAGAAAATGTAATACATTTACTAACTCTCAAACGTTTACCTATTTGTTGCAAACCTCTCAGACCCCTTTTATTGAGGTAATCAGGATATTAGTATATAAAACAAGGAATGTTGAACATGATCTCTTGTTTTGTTTTTCTCCTTAACAGTTTGGAATATGTACGTCTTACTAGCCAATTTAGAGTGTTTTTCTTTTGTTTGTTTTTCTCTCTTTTTTTTTTTAGTTCTGTTTTTCTCAGAACTTTGTTTACGTGGATTTACAACGTTATGCGTCAACACAGACGACTATATCCCTAATATCGATGAATGATTGGTTGGTTCTTTGGCGTCATACCCCTGCATTTATAGTCCCCAAGAGCGGGATTACCTTATTTCGAAACTTGCAAACAACCCATACACTATTTCCCTAGATGAAGAACATTAGGGGGTGTATTAAAAAAATAGTCACATCAGTGAAGTTTGAATTTATGTATTTATTTATTCTTTGTGACTTAATGTCACATGCAATTGTCCTGGGGTGTCTATGAGTGTAGACTTTGGTCTAACACGCGAGAATGTAATCATCGTTTCTCGGCTGGGAAGTTACAATATCACAGCCAATGGCAGCTCATCCATTTTCATATCCAGTAGTAATAAGATCTAATAGTATATTATGTCTACTGGTATTCATGGGTAATTATGTGGGTCACCATTATCAAATTATCAGGGGAGGTAAGCGAGATGAAACTTTAATTCTAATAGCTACCTTGAGTCCAGCCTCCCGTTGGCTATCTAACCATTGTTGTGGATCGTTTCGCGTGTTGTCTGCCGGCCGATCAGCTGATACCTGGCTGCAAAATTCGACTGCCGCTTCACACAGTTGGCGCTGACATACTGTTGCATCTAGCATATCGGAGTGAAGACAACAACTGATTCTACAAGGGTTAAGGACAAGAAAGATACGTGTTAGACTTCAGCCCTGCATCGTTGGAGTAAGAGTTTGCAGTGGGGTTTAGTGAGTTAATTTATTGTTGTTTTAAGTCTCTTTAACCAAACATCTGTGGAATGTACAATGGTAAAAATTCTGCTAGCATTTATATTATTTTTACAACAGTAACAAATGGATGTGAGACATGGACTTTAAAGGGACAGAGGTAAGTATTAGCTTCTCAGACTAAAAAGTCCACATTATTTGGTTAGAAAACTTTAAACATTGTACATAATATTCCTTCTTCCTGACCTTTTCTGAGAAAGCATTACTGGAATTACAACATAAATCTAACAAACGACTAGCGCAGATGCATACGCAACCTTTTAGATAATCGTCTGCAAGCCTATGACACTTTCTAACGTCACGCAACACGAGTAATGGCGGCGTCGCAGGGTGAAAATCCTGACATTCCTGTGGTGTTTTCTCAAAAGCTGTCAGGCGAAGGGAAAAATATATGCGCGGTTTAAATTGTCAAAACAAAAGTGAAGCAAATAACAACCCATATCCCTTTAAATAAAATAATAATGACAACCACCAGTGTATTTGAAATGAAATGTTACAGCCACTACTCATCCCTGACAATGATAGTCTTGATGTAAAGAATTTGTTGTTGGGTATTTAGAAGTCTCCGGATAAGGCAAACGCCCCAAGAGAGCTACGAGGTTTGTCCCAAAAATAAATTCCCTTATTCTGTAAAACACAGTTTTCATTTTACACTCACCAAAATTTCCACAAATATACAAACAACACTGGGTCTTATTCAACACAGGATCCAACATTGTCAACACACTTTTTCATCCGATGTAGCCAGCTTTCAAAACAGGTCACAGTATCTTCACTACTCACTTCTCAAAGGACAACAATTGTTTTCCACACAAGCTCATTCTCATCATCAAATCGCCTCCTCTCAGGTTTTCCTTTATCTTGGGAAATAGGTAGAAGTCACGCGGTGCCAAATCCGAGAAGTACCAAGGATACTCGTACGTCCCCAAAACCAACTTAATGAAACGCTACAGGAAAATCACAAAAATCCCATGGACATTGCGGAACCAAATTATTTGACAGAACCAGAAGTGGGAGACGAATCGCTAGTGCGCCTCCTCCTGAAACACGAGGTGAAATACGATTACTTTACCCATGTGAAACGACACCAGGGAATGGGAAAAATCATTACTGAAGATGAGACGAAAATGAAAAGTCAAAGGAGACGGGCGAGGAGATAACTGGAAAAGAAAGTAAAGCAGACACTTCATAATATACCTAATGGCAGCGGAATGACTGGCACTAACTAGGATCGTCTGAAGACAAGTTCTGAGCGAGGTAACCTCCGCAGAACAGGGACACGCAGTTGAAGAAGATGCAAGCATAATAGTTATAGCATTACACATGACGCGTCGTGTAACCTCAAGACAAGAAAGCCTACCTAGTTCTAGTAGGTTAATAAATTTTTATTATCCCTGTTTTTGAGCTTACCAATACATTATTGTAAGTCCGTTTGTAAGAAATTTAGCAATGCTCCTAGCTTCTCAAATATTTTGGAGCGACCACTGATCTTAAAGAAAATAATACATAATGGTTTATCATTGACATGGGTGGGCTGCATGTATGGCAAAAAAACTCAAATCTATTTTATAGTCGGGAAAGGATGCACGGTATGGACGGGCCGCTATAGTTATGGTACCGTATTACAGCATGATAGATTTCAGCCATCATTCTATTTGGCACTGACTCATCTCTAGATCGCGGTATAGACGCACGGCTGAAAACGCTATGGGCTATTTTATAGACTGCCCACCTCAGAGAGTTACAAAGAAAATTATTACTCCCCTTGTGTATCTTTGATTTCTGCTGAGTAGGCAAAGGTGCGCAAAACCTCCCTGCACTCAGAATATAAGGCAACAGAAAACTTTCTTGACAGCTGAAGAATGCCATGATCCCCCCCGGGAAATGTGGCAAGTGGATCTCCACCATAGGAATGAGTCTTCTAGGACCAGAGTCATTACTTTTGGTCCAAGCACAGCACTTTGCTGAGTCGATAGTTTTTTTCTTTGGCAGGGAAAGAGAGGGGAGGAACTGGAATTGGATGGGATGGGAAGGGCTGGGATTTGGTGTTGAGAATGGTATGTGATATACGTTTCTGTATCCAGATTTCTAAAACCCTACATAAGTAATGACCTGTTTTATTCATTCGAGACATTGTTAACGGTCAATGTTGTAAAACAGTGTCGAGACTGGCCGTTACCTGCATCCTAGCACGGTTTTTGTTTCGTCAAGAACTTCCTTAAACACTGAGACATTAAAAAGAATGTGTTGTAGGGGAAGTAACCGAACTATTTACATTCCTTCATAATAAGGTGTTTTGCAATGTATGCAAAGTTGAGTCTTATTAACATGTAAACACTAATGCTCAGAAAAGTAAACCTATAATGAAAGTTAACTTAGCCTGATATCGGGATTTACATGTATATGGAAAGTTTGGAACGATCTTATAATAATAAATGCGTGGATGTAAAGTTTAAATCAATATCGATGTTTTACTGTTCAATCTGTCATCAGAGAAAGAAAGACAAAAACAAATCCTTTTTTTTTTTTTGTTTTTTTAAATCTTTATATCTCAAACAACAGCGTAGGGTATACAATGGCAATAAGACAGTAATGAGACAATGGTAACAATCAACAAGTTATAGTGATGCTATTCCTTCAATGAGATAATGGTGGCAAATGACGATGATGATGAAAACAAATCATTCATTCTTACTGATGATCTAGCAAAGTACATGTACCGACACATAGTACATTAATTTTATTTTTCAAGTCAATATTTACTGGTCCAAAGAGATTAATGGAACTTAACTAGGCCTATAACCAATCTGTCACAGTCATAATATTTTTCCTTATTCAGGAATAAGATACTGTTCGTCACTGAGATGAAACATATATATCGTAAAGCTAAAGCAAAACCAGAGATCGTTGCTTGTTCAGGATTGACACTTATAATAACATATTATGTATAATTATAAACTTTATCTTTAATGTGCCACTGTGTGGTTCCATGATCAGAACTTTGTATTCCCTTGATTATGATGATGATTGAAATGATAACGATAACATTAATGACACAGATAATGAAAAGTCTGATAATAAGCTCTTCGCCAAGTATGCGTAAGGAGCTGAATATCCCATGCAACGTACTAAGATACTGTACTAGAGTACACCACCTGGCAATCTTTCACCTTTCCCTCCTTTGCACGTGTAACATTTTCCCCCCTTTTTTTTGGTTTTTTGCCCTTAAAATAAAAGCAACGACAATGTGTACCTATAAATTCACACTCCTCGTCTCGTTATGAGACAAAACAGTAGGCCTCTATAAATAAACTCATCAGTTCAATAACACGAGACTAAGGCCGAGCATTTAGATCTAACCTGCACGGGTTGGGCGTATTCAACAAATCCTATTGGCATGTCATTCTCGGTGTGTCCGCACAAGACATTTGCATACCAAACGTCAAAATCCCACTCCAAGATTAACCACACACACACACACACACACACACACACACACACACACACACACACACACACACACACACACACA
>JAWQUT010000586.1:345092-355793 GCA_033807755.1 Ellobium chinense | reverse complement strand
AAAGCAAATCGTGTCCATTTTGAATCTAGGAATAGCGATCTCTGAGGCAGTAAATACGCCAATTTCAATGCTGGATCCCGATTTATCGAAAATTCAAGAAATGTCCTTCTACTCCCAAACGTTTCCAAATATATGTCCACGCACACGCAAACAAAAAAAAATGTCCACGCATCAAATCTCCCCATATTTGGAGATTTTTGTGGTGACCAATGGACGACGGTGGAAAAGTTCTCTTTATATAGTTATAGAAATGTTAACGCTTGAAGTGTGAACGAATTAACAATGATTGAAATGTACTTATTGCCTAAATCTGTTTACAGGATCCACCAATTTCTTATGAGTTTCTGTTTGGTAGTACGGCACCATCGCATGATACCGAAGCAGAGCAATATCTGAACTACTTAAATCTGTCATAGCTATTGAAACCGTAGTTTATCAGAGGGTTATAGAGGTGATATCTCAAGATTTAACCAATCTTAAGAACCAGTGATAAATCTAAGCCAACGAGGAAAGCTATATTACATCAAGCTCAAAACAACAACTGTCCCAAAGATAAAAATTTCAAGATTAAAAGTCTTTATGAGGCTCTAGGTTAATAACATAACTTTAGTAAAAATCTGAAGTAAAAAGCCTCAATATTTCGACCAGCAGGTCTTCATCAGGAGGCCTGTCCTACTGATGAAAACCTGATGGTCGAAATATTGAGGATTTTTACTTCAGATTTTTTTTTGTATTAAACAGTAATAAACTTTATTTACCTTTTTGACGGGAACCAACCTTATTTAATACACTGCCATTCACCCGTCAGCAGTCTTCCCCGCTCTTTTCATAACTTTAGTATATAAGCCACAGAAAAATCAAAGAAAGTGAAGACGGAGGGGAGGAATTCAGGAAAGACAGAGAAAGAAAGAAATGAAAGAATAAACCCAGAAAAAAAACAAGAATGAAAGCGTAAAAGAAGGAAGAAAAAAAAAAGGAAGACAAAAAGAAAGACAGAAAGAATGGAATCACAGAAAATCAACGCTCAAAGCAACAATAATCCACGGACTACAAGTAATAACCATAGTGAATCACAATGGAAATTATCGTATCGTATATCTCTGATGCCCATCACTTACAATCCTTTATACTCTTTGTGGTATTGGTCCAAATTCCAAGAACATTGACAGGCACTCAGAAACTGATAGCTGCTGACTGGCTTGGGAGGTTAGAATCTTCATTACTGTAATGGCTTCCCAGAGAAGATTAATGATCAAGATTCATACTCTGATAATTATTTTCTGAGTGCAAAATTACATTGGGTATTGTTCTTAATTGACACTAGCTTTGGCGTGAAGAGAATTTTTCACATTTTTTTTTTAATCTTTGGGATTGTTGGGTGGGAATGAGAGCAGAAAGGAGAAGGAAGGGCGGAGGGGAGAGGGAGAGGCTGGGGTGGATGGGGAAGGAGAGGAGAAAAAGGAAGAATTTATGATGATCTGGTTTGTACTTGTATTTTTCCTCAGTTTCTTTTAGGCTGTCCACGTTTCTCCGTGTGTCTCGCCAACACGCAAACATAAATCACACATGTATGCACGCAAGCAGGCACGCATGCTGACACACACTAACACACACTATCAAGCATACACACATCTTAACACCACGCATATATACACGCATGAACGCGCGCACGCGCACATATTGTATTCAAATACACACCACGCCTGCATGCAAACACACATATACACATACACACACATGAATACAAACATACAGACATACACAAAGACACACACACATACATACATACTTACTCACCCCCCCCCCNCCCCCCCCCCCACACACACACACATACACAAACACACACACATTCACCACATTCACACATACTTACACACACATACATCCACTGACACACATTCATTGATACGCATACACATCCACATACACATGAACATGCAGGCAAACACCCTTACCCGCCACAAAGACATATAGGCAGACAGACAGACAGACAGACACACACACACACACACACACACACACACACACACATACACATACACACATACACACACACATCACATCACCTTTATATTAGACTAGAATGCCCGGCAAGACGCAATACCGGGGACCAATGTAAGGACAGTAAAGTGAGTTTAATTCTCCAAACTGTCTCTGCCAGCTATAAGAACTGAAAACGACACAGCCAACGCCATTTAATCCCGATTCTTCGGGTTGCGGTTAAATGAAATCGCGATTATCCGGTAACTTTTGTATTGAAAAACATGATTTCGTTACGTGCAAAATGTTGTGATTAAGTGAAAGTTGCAATTAGCCCGAATGCATACAAGCAGAATCAGCTGTGAAAATCAACCTGAAAACAAAACATGGATGTCCCGTAGGTATCGCTAAAACGTCGTTACGTTCCTTTCAAGCCCTCTCCATCGTGGCTTGGCATAAGAACCAGATTTTGACAGTATTAAGAGAAAGGCGCGTATGTCTTTTTGCCGTATCACTCAGGGAAGCCAATGATCATGTTAGCATGCAAGACCACTCAGGACAGGCCGAATTTAATTCGTTTTCAGCCAACTGTAAAAGCCTTTAAAAGCTATGGACATTTGCAAGTAATAATCTTCTTTTACGTTTTGTAATTATTAATAACGCCCGGAAGCTTTTGATTACGGTCGTAAATTGTCACGTGATTTGTCCATGAGACACATATTCTGATGAACCAGGAAATGGATGGAGATTATGATGGAGATTAAAAACTGGAATGATATTTCCATGTGTGTGTGTGTGTGTGTGTGTGTGTGTGTATGTTTGTGTGTGTGTGTGTGTGTGTGTGTTTGTAATCCAATGAAGCACGTGAGCACAGGAATTGGAAACCAAATCTGCTTCATAAAGATATGCCCCGAAGCATCGTTGTCCTTTCTCTTTTCACCCACTCTCTCTCCACCTTTCTCCCTGTCCCTCCTTCTCAAGAATAATCCAGTGACATTTATACTGGTGATGTCGTATTATGTTGCCTTAAAGAACTCAAGATGTGCTGAGAAAAATATTATGTCTTGACGCAGTGCCGATTAAGCGAAGTCGGTCGTATTGTCGGTTGAGTGTGCAAAATGACACCCCTCTTTCACCATCTTTCCTGTGTGACATGATGCACTTTTTTAATGCTGCCAAGTTCTGAAAGTAGGAATAATATGTAGCTTTCATTCGGTTGTTTTTTTTTTTGTAAAACATGAATTATTAGCTTCTGTTTAACACGAAAAATCTCATTCGTCATTCTACGTTTTTGTGCATTTAAGTTCAGCCGGTGCACAACTTCCGGAACGCACACCAGCAGAAGCAGACTAAGAAGATTGGCTTTAGCAAGACAAAAATAAGGAAACGAGATAGGCTTTGCTGAAATAAAGTGATGTGAACAAATAGCGTTAGCAATATCGAGGGATTCTCCCAAGCTGTGCTTGATAATTAAGGATTAGGGATTTCTGTTGAGCGCCTTAATCCAGCTTCCTCTACGTCTTTCTGTGAGTGTTCTTGCTTCATCTCCTTCTCCAGTTCTTACTCTTTGTCACTGAAAATAATTATTGATTTACAGTTCTGGATCTGCACAGTCCTGTCTAGTGTCTATCCAATCCTGCTTACCCTGTACGTTTGAGCAGCCAAATATAGCGAGTAGTCGGCATTTTGCCATAACAGGGCTACTTTTGGTGGCTCTGTGGACTGCCAGCGTGGTCTACAACAATAGACTGCCTTGCGCGGCGAACAGCAAACAGGACGGTGTTACTATAAACGCTTTCTATGACTCATCTTATCAACCCCTATAGCCAGGATGTTGCACTAAATTTTAGAGGTCGAATTGGTCACGGGGGATCTAAATTCGGTGTACAAACAATGGTTCCATAATGCCCTCAAGGGTAAATGTTGTACGAGATCCTTGCAAAGGAGCGACCTTACGATTTACGACAGAGCACAGTCATGTCCGGTTAATGCCAATTCACGTGATTGCAGTCCCGCTTAATCACGACACTTTTTAGGTAACAATCCACTTAGTCGCAACCAATGTTTAATCGCAGACTTCCGCGTTCAACATTTTTATAGATTACAGAATAATCTTGGTTCCACGATAGTTATTGAATACTTGCAGTTTTTTCTTTTTTAATGTCGACATCTTCAAGGCTAGCAAGAAGCTATGCTTATGCGAAGTCATCGTTACCCTATACCCTATCACAGAATTATGGTAAATCCTAATTATAGCAAGTTTATTACCAAATTACAAATGTCTTGCCGTTAACCATCGTCGTTTGTACTTTAAGTCAGTTAGAGTGAGGGCAATAACAAAACAAAATGGTGAGCAGAAGGAAGCCCTGCAGGAAGTTTGGAGATTGTAATGAGGCCGCTGGAATTGTGTACGAAGGTGGAGCACAGATTGATCGAAAATTCCTTTTTCAACTTGACCTAAGGGCTCCAGCATTTTGATGTTCGGGCATCAAGCAAAAGAAGAAAAACAACTTCAAGAAATTTCTTGGTCTGGCATGTTTTTATTCTTAATTTCTTCAGTGGAATGACTATATTGGAAAACACTTGCAGGAAGCCTAAAATAATATATTGAAATTTATGTATTAAAAACCGCTGTTAACATTAACATTTCGGGAAAAAAAACAACTGGAATTAAACTGTAGGCATATTAACAATAGGATATAATCTATAGATTCTACACGTTCATCGTCCTACGTGGTTGACGTTTACCACAGCAAAAGACTTACAGAGGCATGGCCAAACTATACCAGGGCCAATGTCTCCGACCAAAAAATGCCGTGCTATTGACAGACATGCCTTTTTAATTTTTTCAGACATATAGACACATAGCACCTTATATGATATAGAGATAGCACCTGATTTTTGGCTTCTTTTCAGCACTTTTTGGCTTCCTTTTTTTTATTTTTTAAAATTGTCTGGGTGAACATGTACCCAGATAATCTCACCCTGAAGACATAATCCCGCTTTCAGCTGTTGTGCGCACGTCCTTGGCTGCACTTAGTTCCCTCCCAACCCTCATCGCCACCCCTCACCCCCACCCTTCGCCCGCTCCTTCCTTGACAACATTGCCCTGAGTACCATCAGCATAACTGTTCTTTTAAATGCAAGTTTCAGCTAAAAGCCGAAGAAGACAAAGAGTAGTGGCAGGTAGCTCTTACTGATAAACATAAACTCGAAATTTATTAAGACACTGAACCACACTAAATATGTTATACTTTATACCTCAGGGCGTACGTTGAAAGGTGCAATTAGAATTGGTTGGGTTATGGAGTGAATGATACAGAAAATACATTGTTTTTAACCATGTGAATACTCCTGTAAAAAAAAAAAAAAGGTGGAGGTTGCCACTGAGACTCTGTGAACTGGCCATATTTAATCAGTGGTCTTGAATTTTATGATAAATCATTAAAGTTTCGTGCCATATCAAACAAGCTTGGTCTAAAACACGACTTATATTAAAGAAATACGAGTGGATCAGACGTACGTAAAATATGAAAATCTCATGTCAAGAAAAGTACCAGTTTGTTCTTTTATGCCCCTCTTTAAAAGATGAACGAGTTAAAATTTAACAATTTCTTACAGAAAGAACTTTTAACACACCTCCAAGAATTTCAAACAGTTATGGCTCTTTCTCTATTTTCTATATTACTAATTTTATTAACTGATTAGATGTGACTTTTATGGGCAATTGGAAGTGGCATTTTTTTTCTTCTTATCTTGGAGAAACCTGGACCAAAAGATGGAGATTTTGTAACATGTGATTCTGATATATATTGCTGCTGAATTTATTTGTATTATTATTGTATCATGATATTTGTAAATAGACGCAGAGAGGACACACCGACCTGTCTGTCTCAAGTTGTAAGGGATTGCCTGTAAATAATATATAAATATTCAAGACAGAAGCTCTTCAGAAGTGCAGACACATGTAAACATGTCAGTCTAAAAGCTACTCATTGTGACCAAGTTGGGTTTTCCCCTTAACTGTTTTTTTTTGTTTGTTTGTTTTTAACGGTGCATCAAGTTCACATTCATATATTTTGGTCTACAAGAAACAAACATTTCAGTTCAAGATAAATACACACCCCTTCCTTCTCAGTGACTTAAACACAATCCAATTTCCAACATAATGTCCTCCGTCAAACTTAATATTATTCTAGGTAACTATCTCATCCTCTTCTAAGAAATCCGTTCCAGTATTACGGTGAATGACATTCTTCGCAGAATTAGATTAAAATTCACCTGTTGACTGCATAATGTTTTCTGTCTTCCCTTCTGGGTTATTCTCACCAGAGTTGGGCACAACTGAGATCACATGAGCGTAGTTTGTGAAATTAAGTTCAGTTCACGTGAACTTGATCTGAACTTAATAGATATTTAAGACGAACTAATTTGGATCTGAACTGTAATTATTTTGGGTGCTTGATCTATACTTTAATTTTCTATCTCAATTTCAGTTCAATTCAGTATATCTTGAACCTCATGCCAATGTCTAAAACCAAAGGGGAACTAATCTGATCTGAAAACTACTCAGCTTTCACAGAGCAGAGTTAAATTTGATCTTTGAGGTTTTTTCCCAATACTGAACTAATCTTGATCTAAATTGATTTTATTGCAGACCACATACTTTTTATAGCTTCTGTGATGGCTCTTCGTATACGCCCGTGATTAATTGGTAATAAGAAAAACAACATGGAGATATTTTTTGTCTCCAGTATGATTGTAATTTTGCTTTTTGCGGTCTTTTACTGTTAAATGGCATTAGTTTTGAGACATGTTTAGCTTACTCCCATTTTATTTTACCCTAAGTATACTTGTAATAAGAGCAGACATGACCTTGAAAATTTTCGTAAATTCCTTTCACGAGGGTGACATTTATATAATTTAATCCCGGACTGAAGAGAAGTCCTTCGCCGAACTTTCATTTTGGACACTCGGGATCGGCCTAATGTTTCTGGAGCTCTGATCACAAAGATCGATCCCGACTACGGGCTTTCTCCCAGCTAGAGCTTTCTTGGTTGCCGTAGCAAACGGTGGCCTTACGGATCGGAGCTCGACTTGAGATCGCTCCAGGCCAGCGTCTACGCCACTCTCCCTCTATCTCACTCCTTACTCCGCTTTCACACACATTCACACATGGTCACGCGTACAAGACCACTTTCTTCTGTTTCGGACGACAAATATTTGTGTAATGTGGGCATTGCTTTGGTTTCATCCCAGTCCTTCCCGCCAAGGACCCTTTAAATTATCATCACCTATACTAAAGCAAACATCCACCATGCAGTCCTTCCAACACTTCCCTGTCTTTGATCATATAATCCTAACACTTTCACAGTTGCTACTAGTTTAAAAATAAGACACATTATGAAAAATAACTTTCGTTGATAATAGTTTTAATGCCTCGCACGATCAGTTGTTGGTCAAGCAAGTTAAGGAACTCACAGAGATCAGAAATAAATTAAGACCGATCCTGAGCCTAGATCCTCGAAAGTTTAGTTATTTAATTGACCCTGGGGAAAAGTCGGCTTGGTCCGATCTTAGACTTAAGCTGCCCAGCTTTAATGTAAAAAAGCAAGGGTAGCCTAACCTAGTGACCGAGGGAGGGAAATGGGCCTGTGTCCAAAAATTAGACTCAGATAAGGGCGTCTCTAGCCTGAGGGAGGATGTTAAACAAAATCAGAGAAGTGAACGAAGAAAATTTAATTTTGAGCCACCCTCGAAATCCGGGATTTATTAAGATAGAGTGACTTTCGCTTAATCGCAGCCCGCATTATTGTGACATCCGCTTAATCACAAAAAATTGTCAGAATGAGAGATGTGCATGAATCAGTGAAAGCGAATGTTTTGAGAGTCAGCAGTCAATCAAATGCCTCAATGAGCTTTGTTTTTAATATTATGATCAGTTTCTTCTTGAATTAAGTGTTGTTTGGTTTGGTTTGGTTTGGTTTGGTTTGGTTTGGTTTGGTTTGGTTTGGTTTGGTTTGGTTCGTTAACTCAAGAGTAGGAAAAGTGTCAACTGTCTTTTGATACATCCTACCGATTATATCTAAGAATCATAATATTCCTCCATATATAATGTGATTACTAGATCTCACTAAACTTCAGTTTTCAAGTTTTAATTTTTAAGTTTCCGCTGGGATCAAACTAAGGAACTTGAAACTTTGAAACTTACAGCAATTATATATTTTATCTTGCAATAAATGGGCGAACAGTTTCACTCCAATTCCTTTCAAGTACATGAAGTAAGTAGATTGGAATTAGGTTAAGTTTTTTTCCTCTGGCCATCCTGTACATCGTAGTGAATTTTATTGCTTCACAAACGTTTTATTTCTGCTGAACTACCTGGTTTGTTTATGTAAATCACATTCGATTTCTTCCTCCCACATAAAATGGCCATTTTAATACTTCAGGGACGAATTACGAGAATCGGATCAGCAGCCTTGAACTCTCATTATTTGGCAGTAAGTGATCATTCGATATCCATTAAATGACCGTAAATCTTCCGCCCACCTTCCCTCAGGTCTGACAAGACAGTCATTTACTGAATAGAAGACAGTATAGGCCAAAGTAGGTCAAATTCACTTTTTGGCGCATAGGTAAAGTCTAGAGCAGAATGTTCTCTATTTTGCCTTCTGGCTTATTTTCTCATAGCGTTTATACTTTTATATTTTCCTATGTATAGTCAAATTCATATACGACTGATCAACTGATAAAGAGAGGTGAAACTCAAAATTTTTGCGCCATCTGCAAACTTGTAATTTTGGCCCATACAATGTTTTCCTTTATAGAGGAGGCAAAATCTCCCAAGTTAGCATTTAATGAACTTGATGACAAGCCATTTTGTGTCTTTTGCGTTGGGCGACCGCCATAATCTTAGATCTTAGATCATTAGTTTCCAATAATTCATGCCGTGCTGTTTTTATGACCGCTAGAAGCTTAATGATTCCAGCATTATGTGTCTGTTTTAGTTTGTAGGTAGGCGGAGACAGCGGAGAAATATGGGATACAAAGTGAAATGGCAGAAAGTTGAGCTAGGCAGAGGCGTCGCTTAACCGGTATTACATGATGTGGCGATGACTGATAGAAACGGACTAATAATAATAAAAATAAAAAGTAATGCTGCGCTTTTAAAGTCTGGAATCCCGGCTAATGACAGCTCACGTAACTTTGTGCTCTTATTACACAAGGAGGCCTGATCACTCTATGAGCTTCTGAACTCCCCGAAGAGGATACAGTGCGACTGCGTTTTAAAGGGGCTGGTTACTAGCATTCTGACAATATCTTTCACTGCCTATAGCCTGATACCCATTTTGCAGACATGTGGAATTGAGGAAAATATGAACCAAGTGCTTTCTCCAAATACTTAAACACATCCGAGGTCGGGAATCGAACCAACCACGGCCTGATATTGAGTCCAACGCCGTAAGCATTTGGCCATTCTAAATTAGTAAGAAAATTTTAAAATAAGCAAAATTGAATGAAATATGTTTGTAACATGCTTTCTAGTCATGCGTGAGAGTTGTTAGATTCAGTAATTAATGGGAAGTCACGCTAGTAAAAAACCTGATGACCACAGACAAAATAGAGACATTCAATGTGACAGACTACACTGATCTAAGATCCACTCTTTCCCTTCTTTATTCCACTGCTCAGCAATAGCCTAAAAAGTATCACCTCTACTGCACTCTTTAAATAAATGAACAATAGTGGTCTTGACGTTAGAATCAGTTTTATCATATAAACGGGGCCTATTTCCGGTGACTTAAAAAAGTGTGCAGTAATTTATTGGTATGTCACGCGTTACATAAAAGTGACCTTTGACCTGCTCACGAATACTTTGGTTGGAAGCTTTGGAAATCTCTAGGCGTATGAATATGTGACGTCATTTCTTTTGTGATGTCATGAATATGTGTAGTCATTTCTTTTGTAACTATTTTCCCTGCCGTGAGATTTCCCTCTGTCTTGATTTTAAAAAAAATCCAATCTGTCTCTCTTATCGCCTGTCATCGTTCTCTTCATACGTTTCAGTTCAGTTAAACGTTTGAATTAAAGTACTTGAAATTTTCACAGTATTTCTGTGGTCTAAAGTTTCATAGATGATTGTCAGCTGTTTGGATCTACTTTGTGTCGCGTAATTCATTATACATTTATAAATGTATGACTCAGTTCATAAATCTAATATAAAATGGACACTCATTACAGATTCTCTGTTAACACACTGCGCCAAAAGCACTGTAGAAGTGTTTATTTCTTCTCGAGAATCTAATTTTTGCAAATTTGGCAAGTTGGGTTTGACTCGCGAAAATTACTTCCCGAGAAAGAAATGTTCCAAATTGAAATTTTGGAATGACTTACTATGGATAATGGTTATTAAAGTCACTACTCCTCATTACTTGGACATTACGAAGCGTAGGATTGTTTTTCAATCATCTCAGTACTAAGGATGTTTGGGTGTTTGCCGAATTTTTGGTCAGTAGTCCTGTAACGTCACTTCGAATTACACTAGACTCTTGTGCTCATACTGCTGGGATCGAGAAAATGAAATTCTCACAACAAAACCATTCCATTTTTTCGAAAACTTAGATCCTTGTGTAAAGCTATTCCGATTTTTATTGAAAATCATATCCTCACGAAAAAAAAACAAACCAACTTCTACGAGCACTTTTTGACCCCCCTCCTCCT
>JAWQUT010000586.1:294988-309164 GCA_033807755.1 Ellobium chinense | reverse complement strand
TGTGTGTGTGTGTGTGTGTGTGTGTGTGTGTGTGTGTGTGTGTGTGTGTGTGTGTGTGTGTGTGTGTGTGTGTGTGTGTGTGTGTGTGTGTGTGTCCGCACGCGCGCATGCAAGCTTTTGTGGGTGTGTGGATGAGTGGATGGGTGGCTGTGTCAATGAAGGTAGCTGTGTGTGAATGATGGAGACAGAAGAGAGATCTTGAGTAAGATATTAAAGTAAGAGACGAGGGAGACTTGAAGACAGACAGACAGGCAGACAGACGGACGGACGGACGGACGGACGGACGGACAGACTGACGGACGGATGGACGGTCGGACGGACGGTCAGACAGACAGACAGACAAATACTTTTGTTTCATTATTATTTTTCTATTTTGTTTGTGCATGTCTTGTATTTGGCCCCCAAAACCTCAAATAATCCTGAAATTTGAAACCTACCCAACTGTTGGCGAATCTTAAAGTTTTACCAGTTGGACACATGACACCAAATGCTTTATGTTATTTTGTTTTTTGTTTTGTTTTGGTTTGGTTTGGTTTGGTTTGGTTTGGTTTGGTTTGGTTTGGTTTATGCTTTTTTTTTCAAACCTTGACACAGCAACCCGGTAAGAACCAAGTAAAAACTAAAAAGCTTATCTTTTAAATCAGGAAAACTGCTGCTGGCAGAAATAAGAGCTGTGCTGCATTTAGCCGAGGACAATCATAAATTTGTTAAACTTGTCCCACTCTGAAGAAGATTAATATTTTTGGGTTGTAGTTATAAATGAATAAAATGTATTTATTGCTATTGTTGAGAAACACCATGATGTACAATGATTATACGCCCCTGGATATTTTGTACCGTTGAAGGTTTTTGATGGCACTGTATATCCTCATTTTTGCGAGCTTTTTTCCCCAGATTTTAATATGTGCAAGGAAGTGAAATACAAAAATGTATTAAATTCTCAGACTAAAAAATATCAGTCACCTGGGGTCATCAGCCTATACGACTCGCATACAGATTTTTAAGTAATTCTATCCGACGGTTTTCAAGATATCGCATTTCTGAGGGGGACATGAGTTTGCGAAAGGCCTGGGAATTAATCACTAGGACAGGAAATTTCAGAAGCATTTTTATTTGTTTCAAAATCTGATATGTCGTGACATAGCAAACAATTATGAATTTTTATGCCGTAAATTGTTTACCGAAATCGGTAATTGAATCGAGGTATGATTTTTTACAAGAGGATGGGGGAATTTCACTCTGTGTTTGAGAGATGGAGCGCTGTGCTGAAGCATAATGAAAGTTGAGAGTTTGCGCATTAACGATGGGATCGCTCATCACCCTCAAACTAACATTAGTGCATCGGTTCTCAATTCATTCTTTGCAGTGTTCAGTATGCAGAGTTATAGTAATTCTTATGATGGTAAGAGATCCTATCTTAATGAGGAAGTTCTCAAGCGATGTCTTCAAGAATGAGATCTAAGCTACGCATTCCTTTGGCCACGCGCCCAGGATTATATGTCACCATCCCTAATGAACCGGTTTGCACTTTGGCGTGCAAACTTCCATGTCAAATCCAAAGAGAGCTGCAGGAGAGTTACACACCGAGACATGTTCGGTGCAAAGTAATTTTAAATATCATTATTTTAGATCATTTTTGCCTTAATTATGCCTTGATGTGTTACTCTTGCACAGTTCTCTTTGTATTTGACATGTAAGACTACACGCCAAATTGCAAAATGGTGCATTAGTGATGGTGATGTATTACCTTTGGCACGTGACCAAAATTGCCCACACCCAGAAACACTGTATAGACCTCATTAGATAAGACGAAATCATCTGTGAACATGTTCATATCCATTTTAGTATGTTAAAAAATATCGTGAATGTGTTTCACATGGTCAAACTCATTTCATATTTGCCTAAGTCATTTTTTTATGACGTAAGCTGTTCATATTATAATGATATTCCATTTATCTTCTTTTTCCTGTTAAAACAGTGTAGAGTTTTGACTTGTTTTTTTTTATCCAATTCTACAAGTTAGACCGCATCTGAGCAACAGATTGAGGGCGCTTAATTTCCCCAAAACTCAAAAAATTATTTAGACAAATGTGGAATGAATGTGACGGTATGAGCTCGCTCTTTGAGATCCCTGTGGGTTGTGCTCACACTCACAGCTACAATATGGCTGCCGTTTGGAATGTCTTGTGAGACCCATAAGCACAGTAACAGCGGAGAATCATGAGTGAAACCAGACCCTAAACAGGCAGGCAAGTCTTCTTGACATCTTGCTGCCATTAATCCAGCGGCAGGATAAAAAAACGTTGCAGTGTCTATTACCAAGCATTTCTTTACATTGAGTACTTCTTCGTGCCCTTTTTGGGTTTAAGCCCAAATGGCTACATGCCACCCTCTTGGCAGAAGCCAAGATCGCCACTAAGATGGCCATAACGTATAACCGAATTCTATATTTTATCCTAACTTCTGTTTACGTATAGTGGGATGATGATGTTGGTGGTGTCTGTGGTGGGCAAGTGAAGGACAAACTATACATCGTGGGAGGCAGCTCGTCACACACAGCATCGCTGAGATATAAACATTCACAGTGTCGTAACTGTCAGGTTTATGGCAGACATTTTGTGCCTGTCATTCCCGCCGTGACTTGACCACAGAGAGGCCAAGACGATTTATAGGGTCGTGATCGATGTTTTACGGGAAAAGACAGCAAACGTCATAAACACAAACTTTAAAGCTTGCGCATTAACGATGGGATCTTTTATCATTGTAAGAATTACATCAGTGAATAGGTGCTGAATGCACCCTTAGTAGCGTTCGACATGAAGAGTTTACGGATTTCTTTTGATAGTAAGAGATCCCATCGATAATGCGCAAGTTCTCAACTTACAAGAGGCAAACAAAAAAAAAATCTAGTCGCACTGGGCCTTATTTAATCTGTTAATCAATGGCATTTACAAAACTATCTGGAAAATTACAAAAGTTAGAGAAGAATAAGCTGAATGGAAAGCACGAGAGAGTTTTTTGTTGTTTTTTTTTTTTGTCCCACTCCTTTCTGATTGGCGTCGGCGTTGGTTAGTTGATTGTTACTTCATTACTTTCATTCAGGGAGTTAACTTTCTGTTCTTATTCTAGAGTGTTATAGTGTTACTCCCTCCCACCGCCTACGCAACTGGGGGTGATCCTATATCCAAAACGAAAATAAATCCAATATTAGTGTTAAACAAAATTCCTACATCTATAACCCTGGCCCAGCTGGGTCCCAGGGGTGGAGTGTTGACCCCATGCCCTGCTCCCCTATCGAAAGCAGCCATATCAAGTTTGTTCCCGTCATTTTTTAGCGGCACAAGAGAGTTGCATAAGCTCCATACTAGGATACCAAAAGGTAAATGTGACAGAATCTGACGTATACCTTTTTTTTCCGTCTTGATGTTGTTGTTTTTTTCGTAAAACGTTGTTATCTTGTCGCGAGGTCAAGGAAAATCTTGCGTAGAAACTGATTCTTGGCATATAAAGAAATTGGTGGTCCAGACTGTACACTTCTGCTTCCTGAGTTAGTATATTATCTTCAACTGATATTATTTTATTTATGCATGCGTAATATTTAATTGTTGCTAAGCTGCTGTAGGAAGGTGGCCCGGTGGCGGAGTGGGGGTGGCGATGGGGGTGGGAGCAGCTAGTAATATTTATTTATTTGTAATCGGATCCCCTGCTGAATCATGTTTATTAGAATGTTCGATACTGGTGGCGGTACTTTTTATTACTCTGACCACTGGAGATGGACCATAATTGTATATTTTTCGGGAAATGATAATGTGCGTTGATAAGACCAGACACTATTGACACCTAGAGGGCTGATAATGTGCAAGCAAAGCTAATCAGGAAATGTGCAGGTGCCAGACGCATAGAATTATTTTTGAAGACATCCGGGAAGCAGTTACCTGTTGTTGCTGTTGGTGTTGATGTTGTTGTTGATGTTATTGTCGCCGTTTTTGCTGTTGTTGTTATTGTCGTCGTTGTTGTTATTGTTGTTGTTATTATTGTTGTTGTTGTTATTATTATTATTATTATTATTGTTGTTGTTGTTACTGTCGTATTGCTGTTTTTGTTGTTGTTATTGTTGTTGTTGTTGTTGTTGTTGTTGCTGCTGCTGCTGCTGCTGCTGTTGTTGTTGTTGTTGTTGTTGTTGTTGTTGTTGTTGTTGTTGTTGTTGTTGTTGTTGCACAGGTCAGTAACACTAAGCATGACATCCGTTTCTTCCAGAGGCCGACCAGTTTCCGTCTCCTTTATCTGCAAACGCCAAGTTCAAGAAAGGTTAGCTTATCAGCTATAGCGAACAGGAAGATTGACCTGTTAGCACCAGAGGGTACGACCACGCAACTCTGGAGAGACAGTTCCTGGTCTCTGTAATGATTTTTTTGCATCCGGTGTGTTGCCGTCGTAGCATGTAATAAAAGTTAATAATGTAGTTGTAATTAGTGTAATAGATATGGTTATTATTGTTGCAGTAGAATTAGTTGTCATGTTGTTCTTATTCTTGTTGATCATAATGTTGGTGGGGACGTGGTGATGAAGTTCTTTTTGTTTTTTGTTGTTGTTGGTGGTGGTGATGGTGGTGGTGGTGGTGGTGGTGATATGATAATGCTGCTGGTGATTGTGGTGGTGATGGTGGTAATGGTGGTAGTGGTGATGGTGGTCTGCTGTTACTATTGTTATTTCTTTGTTGCGAGACATTTTGTAGCAGAATTGTTGGTAAAAAAACCTTGAACAGAGAGGGCTAAATATATAAAAGCTTACTGTATCTGTCAAACAACTACCACTCTAACGTAGTGTCAGTGAAAAGTGAAGATAAATGGTGAAGAGCAAGAGCATTTTTCTGACCTCGCATGCAGCATTTCCCCCATGTGCCCGGTGGAAAATACCCAGGATTTTACAAAATGGATATCTTCTTAGTCAAAGGCAGTTCGCCTATCTCATTTGATTGGGTCTTTTAGTTCAGAAGTGGAGAAAAAAAATGTGTTAGACAATGCAAACGAAATAATGTAATCTCAAGCTTTGTTGTTGGTTTTTTTTTGACCAATGACTCTGTGATTTACTTTTTTTTTCTGTGACCTTTGATGGATATACTGGATTACAGCAAGCACAAAAAAAAAACCACAACAAAACAGCCAGTTTGCAAATTTTCTACCTCTGATAATATAGGCACAATGTCTATAATTTTGATGATATGCGATGAGATGTGTACATTGTTGAGATGATATACTATAAAGAGAAATGAAACGTTTTGGAAAATGTGACTTCAAATACTGCAAAATGTTGCAAGGTACTCTTTCCTCTTTGTATGAGTAACTTGGTGGTTGTGATACAGTGCACTGACGTCGTATATTCCTCAAGGCAATGGAAATATGCGTCCAAAGTAAATAATTCAGGCTCTTCACATATGTGTATGCCTCTGCGGATTTTATTCTAATCAGTATGAAATGTCATAGTTAGAAGGACAGGCCAAAAGACACAACATCAGGAAAATACATGTCCTTACCGCGAATCGAACCCAGGGCCTCTCAGCTTGCAAGGTAGCTGTACTACCACAACATAACAGGAACAGCAACTTCATAGCAACTTAATCCTTATGTCCACCCGCTTGAATATATTGTTCCCTAACTTCCACGTATAAACCTAGTCTTCTTCCATGACTTTAACACATTTTTCAGCTGCGCACGCATGATTCACACCTCAAAATTGCCGAATTTTCCAAAGCTAGATTTAAGCTAGACAGAACTCTTTAACTAGACAGCCAGGGGACTTCTTTGTTAATTGTCTCTGTTTCTTTGCATTACCATGAAAATCATAGATTTTGAACTCGGTTAAATGTTGTTGACTGTACTGTCTCAATCGTTTGGAAATCGTGCCGAAAACAGGAAATAGGAAGGTTCCGCCCATAGCGCACGTGACAAGACCTTCTACTCCCACCTTGCCCCCCACAGTGAATGGACTCTGTCAAGTGATGTTTCCATGGCTTTGAAAGGAGCCCTGTGAGTTATTAGACATGCACGGTCATCCTGACATTGCAAGCACAACTCCAACAATCATGACCTCCGCTCTCTACTTTTCCATTGTCAGTGGAATATGACTAGCTGATATGGTCTGTTACACTGGCTTTTATTGGCTAATGCATCTTTTACCCACTGAAGCGAGTTTTGATGACGTAATCACAATTTTATTTTGCTTCAACCGGAAGTGCTCCTCAGTGGAGTTGACTAATTAAGAAAGGTCTAGAGAACCTCATATCATGGTGTGAAATAAACCTAATTTCACCCCCTTTATATTGAGCGTTGTATTCCACAAAAAATGAGAGTTGTGGAAATCTACAATTGCATATATACAATATTTCTGTCATCATTATGTAGACCCAAATCTACTATCTCACAAAGAGTGTTACCAATTCAAATTCAAAATTCTTCATTTTAGAACGAAAGAGAGAAGGAAAGAAAGAAAGAAAGAAAGAAGAAAGAAAGAAAGAAAGAAAGAAAGAATGAAAGAAAGAAAGAAAGAAAGAAAGAAAGAAAGAAAGAAAGAAGGTTTATGAGCTCGGACATGAAGTCTGGACATGTCATCACAACTGACCCATGTGAAATTGTATAATACGACCTTTTACGTTGACACAGATAAAGTCCACTTGAAGACAACTATCATCAAACGCTTGACCAACGGATGCAGCCAGGTTCAGGATCTCAAGATGAGGTTGCATTTGCACATGGTGTCCTAACCCTTCCGCCATTTAGCGTGCGTAAATTCATAGGGATGTTGTCCCCTAGACTTTCTTTACGAAATTTGCCTGACCTTTGGGGTTGGACCTCTGCCCCTAACAATCAGAACGGTTCCTTCAGAGAGTCCCATGATTTTGCCCTTAAATCATGCTTAAATCTAAATTCTGAAATAAAAGGCAGTTTTTATTAGGCTGCCTCACGCTCGCACTGCGTACATCTCATGACTTGCCTTTCTTAAAGGGCAATATTATTTTTTAAGACCCTCCCGGCTACAGCTTCGTCTTGGGTTAGGAGCAGGAATAGTAAAATGAAGACACACTAAGAGGTTGATCACATTCATAAGCATCTTCTTTAAATGAGAGGACTAAATCATATAGAGAGAAAGAGAGAGAGGAGGAGGAAGAGGCACATAAAGAGAAAGAGAGAGAACGAAGAGGGAAAAAGAGAGGGAAGAGAGAGAGAGAAAGAGAGAGAGTCTGTCCCCACATAGGATGAAAGTCAAACAGTTACAGTGATCATTATGTTATCTCGCAGTTTATAGCATTAAAAACGTTAAGCCTAAGTCATACCTGCGCCAAATCAAATAATTCCAATGTTCGCAACAAAATTGCGTTTGCGAATATATATATTCAACCTGGGGCAGTTGCTATATATAAGGGACAGCGGTGGATATTTGCTTCACAGTCTAAAATTTTAAAAAATCCACATGTTTTTTATCAGAATCTTTAAGCCATGTTCATTTTCTTCCCCCTAACCATTTCTAAGAAAATATCGCTGGCAAAGTCGAATGTTCATTTACTGTACGCCGCCATTACTCGAACTAGCAGACGATAGGTGCAGACGCATGCACAAATTTTACCAATCCTCGACTAGCCCATCCTGGTTTTTGACATCACGCAGCAAGAGTAATGGCGGTACGCAGGATGAAAATCCCGAAATTCCGTCGGTGTTTTCTCAAAAACTGTGAGGGGAAAGTAAAAAATATACACGGTTTAAACTTTATGGAAAACAAATGTGGACTTATTAGGCTGTGAAGCATTAAGCTGTCCCTTTAAGATGGGAATACAGAAGTATTTGGGATGGCTGTCTGCGCCTGTTCGTATTGTTCTTTCACGCCACGAAGCCCGAGCAACGGAGATTTGGACGTAGGTAGCGCATCAGCCGAAGATACAAACAACGTCAGTTCTAGACACAAGCCGGCGAATTGAATAATGCGAATGAGCCTTCTTACGAAATGATTTAGCGGGTCACGCGATTTTGCATGTCTGTCTGTCTGCCTGTCTATCTATTTGCCCTCCTGCCTGCCTGCTTGTATGCCTGACTGCTTGTCTATTTCACTGCCTCCTTGCCTGCCTGTCTGCATGCCTATCTGGGTGTTTGCAGCCGTACCAGCCTGACTGCCTGCCTGCCTGCCTGCCTGCCAACCTGCCTGTCTGCCTACCTGTGTATCTGTTTGGCTGCCTCCTTACTTGTAAGCCTTATTGCCTGTCTGTCTGTCTGTCTGTCTGTCTGTCTCTCTCTCTCTCTCTTTCTCTCTCTCACACACACACACACACACACACACACACACACACACACACACACACACATTCTTCAGTCTCTTTTCTTCCGCCTTCTAAAGTCTTCCCATAGTACGGACTTCACTTTAAATCCCTTAAAACTCAATTTTCTTTCTGCCCTGACAGACCATATTAAAACTCCCTTGAAACGGAAAATTGGGGTATATTTGGCAGGGGCTATTGCGTTCTCCGAGCACCCGCGACGTCACCTTAGACATTATATTCTGACAGCCCTTTCTCTGTGATTAAATATTGATATTATTGAACTTTGACGCGCGGAACGGAAGAGAGAGGAGGGTTCTGCTAATTCGATCAACCTAATTTTCCGGTCTTTTGGGTGCTGTAATAGAGGTCTCCAGTTTAGACAATACCCACGGGACGGAAAGAACTAGGGCATACGCCGCCGTTGTTAGGTTATGCCCCTGTCGCCTGGGGTTTATGTTCTTACTTTTGGTTCTTTATCTCATTTGGTCTCTCTCTCTCTCTCTCTCTCTCTCTCTCTCTCTCTCTCTCTCTCTCTCTCTCGTTCTCTCTCTTTCTTTCTCTCTCTCTGTCTGTTCAATTATTCGTCCATCCGTCCGAAGGTCCATCCCCATCCCGTCTATCCGTCAATGCCTCCGTCCGTTCGTCTTTCTGTCCAAATATCCATCCATTCTTAAATACAAGCATTCATCCATCTATCCATTGAACCGTTCATCCATACATCTAGCCATCCAACTCATCGTCCACTCGTCCGTCTATCCATCCATCTGTGTGTCCGTCCATCAATCCATCAATTATTCATCCATCCATCCATCTAGCCGTTATTCTGTCTGATTATGTAAATCTATCTATCTATCTATCTATCTATCTATCTTCTATCTATCTATCTATCTATCTATCTATCTATCTATCTATCTATCTATCTATCTGTCCGCTCATCCCTCTGCCTCCGCTTGTCTGTCTGTCTGTCTGTCTCTCTGTCTGTCTACCCTTCCGCTTGTCTGCCTGCCCGTCTGCCTAGCCAATTTGTTGCCTGTGTCTGCCTGTCTACCTGTTTCCGTCTGCCGGTCTGCCTGTCTGTCGGTCAGACTCCTTTCATGTAGTTCATTCTCTTCAGCCATTCCATCTCCCTACTGGTACTCCCATTATTACATCTCTCCATCAGTATTGTATTCATGTCATGAACCAGTCTGCCCGTCAACGACTTCTTTTGTGCTCTGTTCAAGGCTGTCTCCTAAACTCATACAGCAGCTGTCACTAATGTGGGCGGGATCGATACCTAAATGTTAGCGCATCACGATACTCAGCTCTCTCGCCTCAAGTGTCGAAAAAGCACCGATTTTGTGTTTTTATTCTGAAAGTCACTGCAAGCCAAGCTTGAGAATCGATTCACATTTTTTTGTACTTTTTGTTGTTGTTGTTGTTTTTGGTCTGTTGGTCAGTGTTAAATCTACTCTATTCTCTCTTCAATGCTCTCCTGGGGGAGATAAGAATGAACCTAAATTACGCAGTTTATTATGACAGTGGGAGACGGTTAAGTCAAAACCGGTTAATTCGAAAAACCGGTCTGTCGTAAATATTTCATATGTCTCTTCGAAAATTCTTCTTTTTCATCTACTTTAACAGAAAGTAAGCAACTAAAAAAAAAAACACATTCACGAATGTTTCGTGACTGGTTAAATTGTTTATGACAGAAATTGGCGCCTACGAAACAACAGGACCATGCGCTGTGTTTCAAAGAAAAGTTATATTCATGGACGGAGAGACAGATACAAGTAGAGCAATGGAGGGATTCGTATTGTTTCATATTGTATTTTAAGTTTAAAACTCACTGTGTTAATGAATCAAAACAGTAAACCTTTGTGGCGTAGTTCTTTTAAGCCATGTCCGAAGTGACAGTAAGAGAAAATGCAAAGAGACAGAGACATTTTTTTAGAACCGTCAGAGAGGCTGGGTGGGCAGTTCCACCCCAGTGCTATATCAGTGTCGCTAATTTCTGAGGTTACAGAAGCCTAATTCGATTTCCCTCTTTGATCCAATAAACTGCTGTCACTTTCGAGAAATACCACAATTTCTTAGCCTTTTTTTAATAGTTTGCCGAGTTCAATGAGCTTATTAAAAAATGATGTTTAAAATAATATAGGTGTTCCTTTCGTTTTCGAGCTACGGACCAATACATCGAAAGATGTCGACAAGTGTTCCGCACAGAATGCCACATCGATACTGAAGTGAATGACCCAAACTTCAGGTTTAGTTCACAAAATCGGGAGAGAATGCAAACTAATTCGCAGGTATGTTCACAAATCTAGGGCCTATTCTCCATAATCTGTTCTTAGGACAGATTTTATGCTTTTCTCCTAACGCATATGACNTTCCGCACAGAAGGCCACACCGAAACCGAAGTGAATGACCCAAACTTCAGGTTTAGTTCACAAAATCGGGAGAGAATGCAAACTAATTCGCAGGTATGTTCACAAATCTAGGGCCCATTCTCCATAATCTGTTCTTTGGACAGATTTTTTGCTCTTTTCCTAGTGCATATGACAACGTGCTGTTTTCATCCAATTAGAAGTCTGTAATATGAAAAACTTTGATTTTACAGCAAACAATTTCCGTTGTTTTTTTCTTTTTTTNNNGGGGGGGGGTGATCAGACTATTCGTGATTTCTATGCAGTCAAAGTATTGTACCTCAGCAGTTTCCGTTTATATTTAGAGAATGAATTAACGCCTCTTAAAAACTGCCAAAATTTATTGCTATAAATTCAAAGCATAGTACTGTGGTACATAATGGTACCCTAACAAAAGTCTGTAAGTGTATAAAGATTATCTTGAGCAGTGTTAAGGACTGATACTGAAATCGATTTTTCCTTTTTGTTAATCGGCAATATGATTTACCCATACCGTCGTACACTCAGTAGCAGTGGCCTTGTGCCGTCAGAATGCATGGATACTCAGTTGTTTCGATAGTATCAATTATCAGAACTCTAGATTTGGAGTTTCATTCGTGTGAGTGTGAAGGTATGTATGAGAGAGAGAGAGAGAGAGAGAGAGAGAGAGAGAGNAGAGAGAGAGAGAGAGAGAGAGAGAGAGAGAGAAGAGAGAGAGAGAGAGAGAGAGAGAGAAAGGGTAGAGTAGTATGAACTAGAGAACACATGTTGGAAGAGTGATTTGGATGAGTGAGCGAATGAACTGATTGAAAAGAACATTATAAACTGATGAAAAAGAAAATTATGTACTGATTGTAAAGAACATTGTTATTGTTTTGCTCAAATTACAATCGGTTGTTGCCTAAGCTAAATAAACATATTGTTATTGTTATTATTACTGTAATTGTCACAAATTTTCGCAAACTAAAGTGCCATTCTGCTGGAACTGCCCGGATGTCAGACCCCTACCGCCCACCCGAACAATTATTCGATTCTGTTCACGACACATGTCGAACAATAAAAAGTAGGGATAGGACAAACATTGAAGCAAAAGTTTCTCTGAAAATAGGAAATAGCGATCGATTGTCTCGGGAGAAACACTAATTTAGACGAGCTCTGTCTGCGGCAGTCTGTGGAAGAAAGTCCGTGGAAATTCTGTGTCACATTAATTAGATCCATCTCTCAGTACAGATACATACATACATACATACATACATACATACATACATACATACATACATACATACATGTATATTCACATACACACACAAACAAACACGCATAAAGACACTCACACACACACACACACACACACACACACACACACACACACACACACACACACTTATCATTCTTCATGTCCACGAAATATATTGCGACAATGTAATTATACAATATAAATATTGATGCGATTTAAGCATTATGTTGTACAACAGTGTCCACGTTCAGCCACTTCTGTCTCGCCAGTCCAGATAGATAGATAGATAGATAGATAGATAGATAGATAGATAGATAGATAGACAGACAGACAGACAGACAGACAGACAGACAGACAGACAGACAGACATAGATAGATAGATAGATAGATAGATAGATAGATAGATAGATAGATAGATAGATAGATAGATAGATAGATAGATAGATATACTCCACAAAAATATCAGATCAGAAGGGTAAAGATTTTTTTAAAATACCCTAAATTCTAATTTCAGAAATCCATCTTTTGATGCATTTTTCTTGATGAAAGGTTTCATATTTCTAAATTACTCCAGATATCATTTTCTAACTAGAAACTGCTCCTTGCAGGTCATTCTTACGCGGTCGGCATCTTTTGATTTCACGAGAGCTGAGATCTGAAATGTCTTGAGATGGGGGCAGGAGGCCAGTAGGGCAGTGTTAATTAAGTTACATACTTCTACTTAGCTTTATAAGAAGACATACTATACCTAGGTCGTTCACACTGGAGAGACAAAGAAAAGCTCGTGCAGTTTAAGTGGAGTCTGAGGGAACTAATGTTAATATCATTGATGAGTTTTGCCTTTTGTCGTGTCCTAATTTTTCTTACAAGAATCTCAAGGGTGCGTTTAATTTGAAGACGTCATGAAAAAAATATATTTAGTCGCGACATCCTGAACTTTAGATATTAATTAAATAGCTATAACCTAGCTTTTACTTTTTCGAAAAATAATATTATACACTTCGAGGTGAAATGAAGAAAAAATTGTTTAGCTGCGGCATTTTTAACTTTCGACAATAATTTAAGAGTGATTACTCAGCAGTTACTGTGCACCTCTTCCGTTCCTTAAACTTAACTTCATCAAAGCACAATTTCCCGAATACTTGTGTGTGAGGTCTTGTTTCTAATTTTGTGTACAGGCAGTTAAGTTGTTAAGTCATCCGTCAGCGAAATTTTGTTTTGTTTCCGGACCGGTATTATCGATAGGCGTAGAAGAACCGGAATTTTTAGTAAAGTAATTGTTTCTCAATTGAGCTTTTCAAATGGCAAACATTGAAAGCTGTCATGATGACGGATGTATCTTGGTGTATCCTCACGACAAACTTGGAGTCTGTAGCTAGATATGATACTTCGTCCGAGAAAGTGATATATGTGTTTCCATAATGCCAAATATAAACAGATGACATGAGGGTAATTGCTTATGACACATATATTTGTATTTGCTACTGAATTTTATAGTTAAAGCTCATTTTTGTTTTCAATGAATTAACCCAGAAATGTATCTTTGAGTACACTATTATCCCATACTTCAACGAAAATGCTTTTACCAGGTTTTGGAAAACCTCTCTTCATTCTTTTTATTTCTTCGTACAGGGACGCAGAATAGTCATTATCATGCTGAAGCATTGCAAAACCCTAACTCAGACAAACCTACGCACCAGCTCATGAGCTCAAAATAATTTGGCAACATTAGCACTTGAAAACATGACGTATTGAAGGGTTCAGTGTCCTCACCCGCTGTTCGGTTGTTTTTTGTTTTTTTTTGGAGGGTTTTTTTTTTACGTTGTTCTTATTGTTATATGTCGGTGTCGTTACAAATCGAGGCACGTTCAGAGGTCCCCATTTTCAGAAGCCTCCTTAGGGTTCATCGACCTTCTGTTCAAGTTCTTTTCGGTCTGCAATTCTTCTAATTGCACCCTTCTACCATTCTCTATTTACCTTTTCCCTCTATCAATACCCACTTTCCCCATTCCCCAGACACTGCTTAATTCTCTTTGTTATCTGTCTAAACCTCATTGCCTGAAGGCTCACCCGACATTGCAAGTCGAATGTGCGTGGGGCAGCAATAGGTTTATCAAGTTTATTTTATGAACTCAGACCACAGCTGTGGTACATAAGCAAGCGTTACAGTACATGAACATTTAACGCATTATGACAACTAGACTCAGACAGCACCATGTATAATGAGGTATTTTCAGACGGGTCAGTTAC
>JAWQUT010000586.1:263877-278658 GCA_033807755.1 Ellobium chinense | reverse complement strand
TATAAATAAGAATTTCTTAGTTTTCTTTTGTGTGGGCTCGTTAGCCGGGAGGCGCGAATGTATAGAACTATATTACACAGCCATGTTGAGAAAACGACAGCGCCTACTCAGATTTGGCAAATGGCGTGACCAAAGGATATGGTTTGACATACCATTTCCTGACTTGATCAACCTTTGTCTACTGTTTAATCAGTATGATCATTTGTCATTATGTACGCCCTAATACTACTTGTGGTCTGGTGCTGTTTTCTCAGTAAACCTTGTTAAGGCGTTGTTCAAATCTTGACTGCGAAGGCTTGGACTAATCCTAAGACTTAGAATTCGCTAAAAAAAGAATGACTATTAAGCGATAGGATTGCGATTAAGTGGAATTGAATGTGCCATCTCTGCGACACACGAGGGTGGAATCTTAAGACCGGCATCTCGATCTCCCGCTTTGTGGCAACTTTTCCAGTGCTCCTCCAGAGGGTGCAAATAAGCTTCCGCTTCCTCAAACATGTGAGGTCGTGAAGAATACCCCCTCCCCCCCCCTCCCCATACTGACATGCCTTATGAAATATTAGAGGCATAGTTTGAAGTCTCCAATGGCTCCATTCTTTTTCTTGGGGGGTAAGGGGGGGAGGGGTAGGTCTTGCGAGCGGAAGCAACCACTCGGGTTTTGTGTACGCTGAAGACTGGCTGTTCCAGAGGAATGTCCATCAACCTGGTCAGCGCATTCGTTATCTCCTGGGCATGTTCTGGGCATTGTATCCACATCAGCTTTTCTCAGACATTCAAAAGCCTCTTTAGCAGTATCATTCACCCTGGTCTTGTCCAGCCGTTCTCATGTGTTCTTAAGGGCGATTGTGAATCAATAAAAAAAATAAAGTGCAAGTAAACAACCAAGCCAACACTGATATCAGATATTAGCCAAACGGCATGTCACCCAAGATCGACTTGTTTGTCTCGGCCTGGTTGATTATCTCACTGCAGTAGATGCGGGCGATACTTTGGATCCGTGTATCGGAATCGATACTGATAGTTTTGTAAAATAATTTCTCACAAGCATAATAGATAATGTTAATCTGTTTCAGATTCGAAATGTGCATTTGTTTCTGAAAACCTGCACTGGTACAGTACAGTACAGTACCATACCATACCATACCATACCATACCATACCATACCATACCATACCATACCATACCGTACCGTACCGTACCGTACCGTACCGTACAATACAATACAATACAATACAATACAATACAATACAATACAATACAATACAATACAATACAATACAATACAATAACTTTCGTACTTCAAGTATTGTAAATTTAGTAATATGAGATAATAAAACAGTACAGATTTACATCTTGAACAATTTAAGGATTAGGGATGCCAGAGCTAGAGTTCAGATCCAGAAAAAATCATGCACAACGCGACGGGCCCTCAACAATCATCAGGCTATATTTTACTTAATGACAATATTGTTATTCGACTCGCATGACTCAAAACTTTTAATTTTGGCTTATTTAACCTGATATTATTATTTTATCAAGTTTGGACCACCTTGGAATTAAGTTGAAAAATATGTGATTCTTTCTTTCTCAAAATTCACACATTCAAACAGATAATGAAATTTATCTCTTAATTTACCTGCACACAATATTATGCACATTTTTAGATTTTAGATTTTTAGATTAGATCCTGTATTATACTCTCTCTTTTCTTACCCCTGTTCCTTTCATTTGCTACCTTCTTTTCTTTTTCTTCTCTCTCTCTCTCTTCCTCCCCCTCTCTCTTTCTTTCTACCCCACCTCTTTCCTTTCATATAAATTAATATCTTAGCTTAAACTATCAGAAACATCCTAAAGTATACATTAAATAATAAAACTATGAAATACCCCGATACTTGTCATAATTATCGGGCAATCAATATCGATATCACCCATCACAATGCGGTCTACTTCGAAGCAAGGTCTTTTCAGTTAGGTTTGTATTTCGTGAAGAAGGAATTGCAAAATAAAAACAAAATTCAGTTGCTTCAGTGTCACAATACCGGTCTTTCAGAGTAACCTCTGCTTGATGTTGCCGTGGAGCTAGATGGCCGAATGGTTAGAGCGTTAGAATCAGGATCTAACGGTCACGGGTTCCATTCCCAGCATGTTCATATTGTTGAGGCCGTGCGAGATAATTTCATTGACTGTTTTCTCAAACCACTCGTCAGTATAATGGGCTTTTAACAGTGAAAAAAAATTGTCAGAATGCTGGTGTTTAGAGACTTTAGATGGCACCGGCGCTGTATACTCCTTAGGGAGTTGAAAATATCATTGAGTGATCTGGTTTGTCAGAGTAATAACAATATGATGTCGCGTGAGCGAGCATTGGCCTAGATAGACCATTTATAAACATTATAGTAATAATAATTATTATTTTTATTATTATTATTTTCTTTATCATGATTCTTACAATTATACTATGATTATTATTATTGATATTAGAATGTTGTTAGTCCCTAAGCTCAGGAATAAAATTGCCATTGATGAATGATTGTGTAAGAGTTGTGTTCTTGTGTGTGTGTGTGTGTGTGTGTGTGTGTGTGTGTGTATATGTGTGTTGTGTTGTGTGGTGTGTGTATGACTGTGTGTGTGTGTGTGTGTGTATGTGTGTTGTGTGAGTGTGTGTGTGTATGTATGTATGTGTGTTGTGTGAGTGTATGTATGTGTGTGTGTGCGTGTGTGTGTGTGTGTGTGTGTGTGTGTTGTCAATACTATGCAGGAAAACAGGGCTGTTTAATTCTTACTATTAGTTGAACAATACTCAAGTTTCGTAAATTATTCATACTCTGGCAATCTCCTGGGACAGGACCGCTCTTGCATAGATGCAGTTCATTTAGTCATTGGTTTAGCCACAAGATCGGTCCTATTCCGTGATTATCCCCATACTCTGATAACAGAATAATAATAAATGGAAAACATTACTGATAAATTACATACATTTGCCGGCTACTCTCTCACACAATTAATGTAACGAAAACAAATCGACTTGACGTCATCCCTTACGGTCATTTAGTAAGAGGAGCAAATGAACGGACAAGATGCAACGATTGTCGCTCAAAAACAAAACAATATGGCATCATTCAGCAATTGAATCTATTATCTCAAACTAATGTGTTATTATTATTTTTTGACCTTTCATGACGTGGCCAGGAACCCTGCTACCCCTTCTCCCTATTGCTTTATTCGACGTCTTTGCTTCTGGAATTTCTCATAATAAGCAATGTTAAGCCAGTGTGTAATCAATCTGGAAAATGTTAGCAGGATAACAACAGCCGTGTGTCAAACAATTAATAAAAGTGCTAGAGGTTGTATCCAGCCATATCTTTGACTGATACAACCTGAAAACATTGGCTGTTTCAGTGTCTCATTAATCTCTTATTTCCATGTTTATTAGGAAAAAAAAACAACTAAATCCGATAGTTAATTTCATTCAAAGGCTACATATCGTGAAATCTGATTGGCTGCTGCCATTTGAAAGCTTAGCTTTCATTAGCCTACACTGGCCTTTCTTGAATACGTGCCCTGTCATTGTTTCGTTTTGGTATGAAGATCAGAACGCCGCTTCAATGAAATAAGTAAGAACCCTGTATGTTTATAAGCAAAAAGAAGTAGATACAGGGCAATTGCAACAAAACGGCAAGAATAAATCCTCCCCGTTGTCATTAATTGTTATTAAAAGATTTTAAAAAATCGAAATCTGTCGACTTTTATCATTATTTCCCTCTGTAATTATGGAGTCTCTAACAATTTGTATACTAGCACAGGGTCAAAATTTCAGCTGTCTCTGTGGACAGCCCCCCGCCTCCCTTCTCGCTTGCAAACCTCCCTGTCTCTTTAACCCGAAGAGGGAGAAGAAAGCGATTTTTCCATCTCCCTCCAGACTCATGAAGTCGACAACATGCGACACATCCGATCTGGCTGCGTGTCTGAGCATCTGGCTTAGTACTCAAAACATGCCCAATATTCCATTCCCCTCACCTTGGAACCCCCCCCCTCCTCCTCCTCCTTCCTCCTCCTTCTCCCCTAACCGTCCTTTCCAAAGCCAAACTAATGTTCATGGCAAACTCAGAACACTAGCACTTCATTACGGTTGTCATGACAACGCAATAAAAATGGCGGGCTTCACTCTCCATATTTGCATCGCGAATTAATTTATTTATTAGTCTAGCATTTTCCAGCGTCGGTGACTCCTTTCGAACGTTAATTTTGTCTTTGTCGTCATCGTTTTACCTGCTCTCTCTAAACACATAATAGATATGCTTCGACACTGCCTGTTTCTCGTTCGTCATCTTCATGACCTGTGCGTTTTTGTGCTCAAATATATTTTATATATATATATATATAGAGAGAGAGAGAGAGAGAGAGAGAGCGAGAGCGAGAGATAAATCATCTTCATCCGGATCATCCTTTCTGTCAGGACATTCATTGAAGCATATCTGCATTGCACAGCTATATTGCACAAGAATAGACATGAACTCGTCATTTTCATTTTGGGACGGTTTGAAGATACTGACCGTAAAGCTTAAAAGTAATAATGTCCAGACGGCCATCGATGAAATCTTCACATTTTAAAAAGGATCTACAGGTCGTTATGAACCATATAACCTATAAATGCAACATCTTTAACTCAAATGGAACCTGTCCAGAAAAGTTTAGGCCAATAGATGCAGTGCTCGCCGAGTAAAGACTGTCACGCAATTGAGCGAGGTTTGATTTTCTTTTATATATTTATATAAGCGTATTTTAAGAGAAATAAATGGATCCAGACGTCTAGACTCAATGCGACAAACGTGCTTTTGAATGTTGTATAGAAATGAATTTTCGTCGACCCTCAAGCACAAAAACTGGACGGTAAAAATCCTTTAAAAAAAAACATTGTTTGTATCTAATCCTTCTGCTTTGCACTTGTGCACATTCTTTCGTGATATGTTAGCCCAAGAACGTCTATGCTCAAACAATAATAAAACAACAGCTACAGTAAGAAATGTCTGCGCTGAAGAATTTTTTTTCCCAAATCATGCATTGCCCTTGTTATGTATATATGTAGATCTATGTTGAAAATTCTATAATCAGTCACATCAATTTTGATTTTTAGAGAAAGGATAACCTAAGTATGTATGTGTGTGTGTGTGTGTGTGTGTGTGTGNGTGTGTGTGTGTGTGTGTGTGTGTGTGTGTGTGTGTGTGTGTGTGTGTGTGTGTGTGTGTGTGTGTGTGTGTGTGTGTGTGTTTTGCTGCACTTGTGTATGTTAACTCAACTGTTTTGTTTTGTTCTGTTCTGTTTTGTTTTGCTGTCGTGTTTGTTTTCATTTCATTTGATTTGATTTGATTTCGTTTATTTTGTTCTGCTTTGTTTTGTTTTGTTTTGCTGTTATTTTTTTTTTTAATTTTAGTTGATTTGTTTTTGGTTTGTTTTGTTTTGTTTTGTTCTGCTTTCTTTTGTTTTGTTTTGAAATCTTATGTAAAGCAAATTACTGCTTGTTGATGAGGATGGAGCACTATCATTAGACATTTTGCTTGTTTGTGTACTTAGTTTACAAATTAAAGTGTCCAGACTTAATTTGTGCCATGCTGGTCTAACTAACCTCTCTAATCATGAAACCAGTCTTTATGGCGCCATTTGAGGTTTCGCTCTCAGTATACTCCATTTTGATCAAGGTCAGTGAGTAATTAGTGAAACAACAGACATGGTGGGTTAGTACCCTGGACGCCGATTCACTGTCTGGCCAAGGAGCGCATGGGGATTACTAATTGTAATTAAAGGGATGGTGCGATGAGGTTTGCTTCTATCTATCCTTCCGTCCGTCCTTCGGTCCATCCGACCGTCTGTCCGTCCGTTTATCCATCCATCCATCCATCCATCCATCCATCCATCCATCCATCCATCCGTCCGTCCGTCCGTCCGCCCCTCTCTCCCTCCCTCCATCCACCCACCCACCCACTTTTCATCCATCCATCCATCCATCCATCCATCCATCCATCCATCCATCCATCCATCCGTCTGTCCGTCCGTCCCTCTCTCCCTCCCTCCATCCACTCACCCACCCACTTTTCATCCATCCATCCAGCCAGCCATCCACCATCCATGCATCCATCCATCCACACATCCATCCATCCATCCAATCGTTCCATCCATCCATCCATCCATTTGTTGGTCTATCCGTTCGCCTGCCCATGTATTTATCCATCCATTAAAAGCTTTCGAATTAAAAGTAAAAATCAACCGCATTTTTTTTGTCAACACATTTTTTAAAAAAAATAATCTTTGGAGAGTTCCTAGAATATCTTCACTTTTTGTTGTTAAGAATTCATAATGGAAGATTTGAGAGCCCACTCTGTTCAGTTCTTAGTTGTGAAACGGATCACATTTCCTTATAATGAACAAAACAGCGATCTGGGTCTTGGAATACAGGATTATCCATTGTTTTCGCGCCGCTATTTCTATCACTGAATTCTATGACGTCCAGGTGGTGCTGGGCAAAATCGAATAGGATAAACGATTAATGCGATTACTTCTGAACATTTCTTGGTAATCGGTATTTTGGAGTAATCGGTTACTATCTTGCTGTAATATTAAAGTCAACAAAAAGTAAATTGACTGCAAAGAAAACGATTCAAACCAGTTCGTACCAAATGTTATTTACACAAAAGAAAACAGGCAGATCATTTCTTTTGTCTTTTCGAAACCCGTTTCTTAGCTCATTTTTGTGTCTTAGTTAAGACAGTCTGTGTGATTAGGATGTTATGACTTACTGCTCATAGCTGACTCTCTGACGGATGTTTGAGTAACAATCATTGTTAAAATAAGTAACAGTACCCCTCTTCGAACGTGTTTGCCATGAGTAGACAAAGAATTTCTGGTACGGAGCATAACCCACTGACAAAAAGATAACAGATTGGCGCTACCTTTGACAAGGTAATTTTAGCAAATTCAGAACAACGGCTGACGGTTACACAAACCATCCCGGCATCAACGAAAAGCGTGGCATATCAGGGTTTCATAATAGCAGGTGACTACTTTATGAAGCGCATAGGCGTTTGGTGAACTTGATCCCATAGCTTTATGTTAATCTGATAGCCTCTGCTAAGTGATGTTACCACGAAAATGCAAATTTGTTCATGGAGACGTGACAGATTTCACAAAACAAAATAATACATAAGGAAATATAAAATGGAGGAAGAGAACTGAATAGTCTAGAGTATATCTCTCTCCTTCCCATCAAAAGCCTCACAATTCTGAAATTAAAGGTTTACCTAATGCTCTCTTGTAATTGTTACGAGTAATCTATTTGTATTCGATTACTACTACATAAAATCATCAGTAATCAGGACTAAAGAATGCAGACATCGTCCAGCACTATTTTCAAAGTTTATGAGGAAACGTGGCGCCCTCCCGTAAAGTTTCATGTGGCTGCCCAGTCTGCACCGGAGGTGCCCTCAAAACACTGGCCAGCATGATGATCATTGATTGAGGATAACACACAAGCCCAAGCAGGTTAAATTATGACCCAGATGCTTGGAGTTTGGAATTTTTGATTTGGCTAGTCAAAAGGCCAAAATTATTTTCTGGGCATTAAAGTCCGTAACGTTAGGAGACACGCCTCCGAATTTCATGTACTCAAATAGTGCTCACTTCAGTTTTAGTTTACATCTCGTATGCCAATGGCTAATAACAATTCAATACAATTTTTGACATATAATGATTATTATTTTAATTATAGGGCACTTACCATGATCGTTTTACTCATCCAGCTTAAACAGCCCGATAGACAGAAAAACAGATAGACAGACAGGCAGACAAAAAGACAGAAGACACATACATACACAACACACACAAACACAGATATATGCACATGCACACATAGATAGACAGATGGACAGAGAGACAAACACAGACTGTGTACTCATTAGAATTATCTGGCGTCGAGTGTTTTATCAGATTCTATTCACAAACTTGAACAAAACAGGAACTTGAAATGATGGAAAGGTCCTCTGCAATGTAAGATCGCCAGGAGCTGATGAATATGGCATCACGTCGTATGAACGAGAGGTGGGGAGCGAAATGGAGGAGGGGGAGAGATCACTTAGTTCGGTCATATTTCGACTGCTAAATACTGAAAAACTTTGGTGTGCAATTCCCGTGCACTTCTCTTTGGATTTGTTATGGAAGATTGCATGCTACACTGCAAAATGGTGCATTCGTTATGATTTCAGTCGAAATTCGAACGCTTAATTGGAACCGTGTGAACCTACCTTAATGGTCTCACAACACTGGGTGCGACTGAAAGCATTACTGATTCGACCAAATCGCATGCGGTGCTCGGAAAAAATTGTCAACCGGAAAAAAAAAGCAACAATAAAACAGTTAGTTGCCATCTTCTCCGCTACATGAAATAACACGTCTGCTGAAGACGCTATTCATAAATTTGCACAACAGTTAAGAGGCGTCCATGGTGAAGTTATGTGGGACTTTGACAAGTACACATATTTAGGTTGGGACAAGAGAAGTGTGTTCACTCTGCACATTAACGATCTGAAACTAAAAATGGTCGGTTTTACTATGTCTTGTTGAAATTTATCTCATGAAAATTTGAACCACGGATTACAGGAAGACTGGACGAACTCGAATACTGGGGTTTCACTTATCAGTCTACAATTTGGCCTCTATATGTATTCGGTTACGTTGATAGAATTGAGATATTGAAGGACTTGGAACCAGAGCATATTCACTAGAAGCATTTTTTTTTTTGCGAGTACGTGAGATGCCACACTGAGAGGTCTCACTGTATTATTAAAGGGTTCTTGACCTGTATTATGCTTTAAGTCGACCTTGGTTCTTTCTTCGAAGCCCGAACTTGTGAGGTATAGGTCAGTAACTCTTTTATTATACCCTTCCCTTAGTCCTGAAAACGAAAATACATCTCAATAGGAAGGAAGTGGAAAAACAATATTATTATTGTTTAATCAGATAGACCAAGACATGCCGCTCGGCATCTCCGTGTTATTAGTGAATGAGTACCGTAATTTACTTTCCATTTGTGGACTGCGCCAGCACCAACGCACTACTTAACACCGCGGTGCGCAATGTTTAAATAAGTGAGTGCAATATAACCTGGAAGCGGAATGATATGGTTGCCATTTGACGTCACAAGAGATTTGAACGGATATTCCCGATGAGGGGTATAATAATCCCAAAAACGTCTCCTCATAAATAACCCCATACTGATTCCCACTACCCAAATGTTGGCATAATTTATCTTTTTGAAGAGGCAAGACGGTCATTATGAGAAAGCAATAAAAATACTCAATTGGCGTGTCTTCTACTAAAAATATGCAAATCGACAGCCGGAAAATGTTGGAGTAGGCAGACAAAATCTTACTTCAGAGATAAGCAAAGCTATAAATCCTCATTTTTTAAAGTCAAAATATATGCTTAAGTTTCAAAGCGAGACCAGTGGGGCGTTATTTGTGACGGGCAGTAAAACCCGAATGCGCACATTATGCACATATCCAGCATCAATGTCAGTCTGTTTCATGTCATGGTGCCCAAGGGAGAGAACCCCTATTCACCCATAATGCTCTGTCTGGGTCAGACATTGTGCAGAGATAGGGTTCTTGCCCCTTTGCTCATTGTTCTCGTCATAAAGGGATGATGACGCGTAACCTCTTGTCTTACTAAGAACCGGACGCCGTACACAGACATTGTGAGACAGGTAATATTTCAACCAACAGGAGAAGAATCGAAGTCATAGTTTATTTGTTGTCTTAAACTGAATGACCAAAATACCTGTATTGCAGTGCAGCTGAGGGGATGCTCTTTTGTATCGCCCGTTAACGCACTTCATTACGACGAAACCGTCATTCACAAAGTTTGGCTTACATGTATTACTGTTTTCCTAAATGCCGAATGGCGTGGTGATCATAGTCTTAAGATTATCAGGGGCCACATAATCTTGATATAACAATATTGTAATGTAATTGTCAAAATTCCGAACAAAGACCGGTTTTCGTAGTTTTGTTGTTGTTGTTGTTGTTGTTGTTTTGTCGAGACTAAAGTTCTACTAATGCATTCGCCCCAGGCTTCGCTGTCAATGTCCTTTGTCACAATACGCCCGTTTTACAAACCAGCTATTCATTCAGCATGGCAATGTCATAGGAAGAATGGGTTAAGTTGCTAGATTATTCTATATCTACTATCTAAATACAAAAACAAAAAACCTGTTGCTCTCTGGCATTTATAAACTCAAAAATGAACGAATGTATCCACTTGAGGAGTCACACATCCGACGATTGTGGGATGAAGGCCATTACTCCCAGCTATATAAACATACAACCGCTGGTGCAATTGCTCAGGTATTCCAAAAACGCGATAATAAATGATAAGTTAACTGGCTAGAGCTATTGATGTAATCCGGGATGTGCGTTCAGTAATGAAGCCGGGTTGCCAAGTTGGCCTCGCTCTCAATTACTCAATTATCTTTTTTCTGTCTTTCTTTCTTTCTTTCTTTCTTTCTTTCTCTCATACGTTTGTTCTTTCTTACTTTTTTGCTTTCTTTCTCTCTTTTTTCATCTCTCTCTCTCTCTTTCTCTCTCTCTCTCTCTCTCTCTCTCTCTCTCTGTCTCTCTCTCTCTCAAGCAACATGCATTATTATATACAACCCACCCCACACCCCACCCACACACACACACCCACACACCAACACACACACTACCAAAATCCTTACTCATCTTTTATCCCCCCCCCCCCCCCCCCCNCCCCAACCGTTATCACACAAACTCTCGCGCTGGCCGCACGTATCAACAAAAAAAACCACCAAACCAAGTAACGCCCGTAAGAAGATGGATGGCCGCAATGACATGACTCAGTGTAGATGTAATCTTGGTGGAAATTTGGGTCGTCACGGAGCTAAAAGTCCGACTGACCCTGATTTTATCTCATACATTACATCCTGGCATTCCATCACCCTTTGTCTCTCTTAACTCCATTGTGTAAGCCTCTCTGGGCACTCACGGGTACTTTTATAGATTGGGTTTTTTTTGTTGTTGTTGTTGTTGCTGTTGTTCATTCTGAAATATCTTCCAAACATGAAATCCCAGCACATTGTTACTTTTTGTGTTGTCCAAGTTTCGCCATTGATGCTTTTGTTTTTGTGTCACACAATCAAATACACAAATAAAGGAACGGCATTTTTTCCGTGCCTTCAGAGCCATTGTGGGTACTTTTATATATTGTTGGGTTTTTTTCATTCTAAATTATCTCCATATTATCAAATTCTAGGATAGTGATACTTTTTGCGTTTCCCACGTTTTAAATTGGCAATACATTGATGCTTTTGTTTTTGTGGCACAAATACACAAAAAAATTACGAGCAGCATTTTTTGCTTGCCTTCAGAGGCATTGTGGGTACTTTTATGCATTGTTTTTTCATTCAAAGTTATCTCCTAAATTTTAAATTCCAGGAGAGTGATACTGTTCGTATTCTTCAAGTTTTGTTCTAACAATGCACTGTTGCCGTTGTTTTGGTGTTACATGGACAAATATACAACAAACAGCACTTTCTGACCTGCCTTCAGAGGCATTATAGGTACTCTTATGCATTGTTTTTGCCATTCTAAAATATCTCCAAAATATCAAATCCTAGAGTATTGTTATTGTATATAATGCCCAAGTTTCTTCTAAAGAACATATTAATATTGATACCTTTATTTTTTGTTCGACAAAAGCAAACACCCAAATAGACTAAACAAGCAACACTACGGTGATGTACTCCGTTGTTACTCACCAGCCCGCAACTTAAGACAACACTGTGCTTACGGCTTCTGCTATGTTCAATACCACAGAATAATAATACGTTTTGCAGTCAGTCAGAATCAGATTTATGTCGCTAGACTAGGAATTGAGATATCGGGCTCTAAAAATGAATGAAAACATCACGCATCGAATTTTTATTTGTTCTGGAAATGGAGAGTAGGAGTATTTCTTTACACACAAAAAAAGTATTGATTTCATGGGCAAATGGATAGCAATGTTAAATAAATCTGCGATTTTATGAGGCATATGAGATGAATTATATCGTATAAAATTGTTTCTCAATCACGACTTTCTCAGAAAGTTTTCCATTGTTGGGGATGACCCCTTTTCATTTTAAACAACTATATCTCGGGCAAGAAGTTAACTAGGCCCAATCTTTTTTTCTTTGCTCATATTAAAATTATCATACCATAATTGGATTAAACCAAACAGCGACTTACGCCTCATTTTGACTAGTTCCAAGACATATGGAAAGAGAGTACGAAGAGATTTCTCTATGAATAAGCCACATACAAACAAGCACCACTGTCTAGACACAAAATTGCTACCAACAAAGAACGCACTTTGATATGAATGAAGTTATTTTTTGTCAAGACAGAAAGTTCAGGAAAAAAAAAAAGAACCCTGTATGAATATGCATAAATATATCTAAGAGACATGGATGAAATCTGGTATCAGATGACAAGTACTTTCCCATAATACATGTATAACTGTTGTTATAAGATCATTATCCTCAATAGAGGAAAATGCACCAATCTGCATTTTGGTGTGCAATTTTGCATACAAACCCTAATGCATTTATGATGCTAAGTTGCGCACCATGTTTTCTGCATTACAAATTCTGGGATCGGACTGCGTTTCCCCTAAACGCTGCGTAATTCACCATGCAAATAACCGGAGTCGGATGTACTTTTGTTTTTCATCAATGTGGGCTGAAATACATAACATGATCAATTCTTCAAACAATCCCTCTTTGTATCTCTTACTTCCCCTCATGGAGCTATAAAGAGCACTGGAGTGCGTACACCCCTTTTCGCGTACACCGCCGGCGCGCAACTAACATGGCGGACTACCTAGGGCAAGGTAGGCCTACTCTTATCTAGCGCTCCCTCTCTCTTTCTATCTCTTTCTCTAGCTAGGCTTTCGTTTTGTGGTGGCGATTACAAGTGGTAAATAAAATAGTTAGGAAATTAAAGAATAAATAAACAATTACAACAGTAATAAATAAACAGCAGTTTTAGTACCGTACTGTGGTGGTGGTGGTAGGTTCTTTGTAAAGGGACAAGTAATAGGCCTATCAATAGCCTACCATCAATTCTAGGTGAGACTAGTGAGACATCTGCTCTATCTAGAAATCAAATGGATTCGTAGCCTTGTCCAAGTCCAGAGAATTTACTAGGCTATATCTAGTCTAGACTTACACTTACAGAGGGAAGCCTTCCCTCTTCGTTCTCTGTGGATCATGTGGTCCCCTCCCTCACAAAATAAAACATGCCCTCTAAAGGATTTAACTGTCTCTATAAATCGATTATAGTTTAGCCTAGACTAATGTGTCGAGCTATCCACCAATCCTCAGTAGCAGTTAAGACCTCTTCATCAGAATCAAGTCCATCTTCAATAATGACAATGGCCTCATTCATTCGGCACGGACACAGCAATATTCGAATAAAATCGGCATTCTTCTTATCTATGGAATGAAACTGGAGTTTCCTTGGTACATCTGTTGTTGAAGTTCACAACACAGCAGGTCTGTACCATGGTTACGACGTAGTCTGGTGAAAAACAAAATTGAAAATCCCTCTCTCCGCCTTCATTCGCCGCTGCACGTAAACACTGACTCATCCCTAGCCAAGATGGCGTCTATTGTCTTCAACCTCGCACGGCCAAAATCACGTGATACGCACTCCAGTGTTCTTTATAGCTCCATGCTTCCTCTGCGTCTTCTTGGCTCCAGTTACTTCCCTTGTCTGAGAAATGTGGCCCCCATCACGCATTACGTAATAATATTCTTCTTGTTTTTCACCAGTTTACAACAGAACGAAATCTTCGTGGGTGGGCAGACACCTGAATTTTTAAACACCGCCGTACTCAGCCTTCATGGGCTATAATACGACAGTATCGATTCTATTTCGAGTCTGATATTTTGTTCCCTGTTGGTACCTTTCGGCATTTGTGCATTGTCAGGCAATCTAGGGAAGATACTCGTAGACTGTCGTAGTTTACATCAACGGTATCAAAACTCCAAAGCTTAAAGTTTCATAGCAGCATTAAAGTTGTTTGAATATTAAAAGTATCCATTTCACTGTAAAACAATCAAGCTATTTTTCTTTTTCCCGGAAATTGTCTTTTTTTCATTCCTATGAAACTGCCGTAAATTTGCCTATGGCATTTATGTAGAACTAGGGTCGCTGCCACTGGGACAATTGGTCTGGTGCCACGAGGTCATAATTTTTGGCAGAGGCGGAACTGCAGCGTATTATATTCACTGGGGTCAAAGCTCCTCTCCCCCACCCCATCCCAACCCCACTCCTTCTGTAAGCTCCAATCATGTACAATTTTGTGCGCATCAAAGTGCACTCCTTTTCCCGTCCTGTGCAAATTTTTTACTTGCTAGACAACGCAGCATTTCCCTATTTCTCAGTGTTTACACTGTCGTCCGGGCATTGTAAGCCACAATTCCAACAATCAGTACCTCGGCTTTCTACTTTTGTACTGGCAGAGGAATAATATGATTGACTGATATGGCCCGTTACATTGGTTTTTATTGGCTGATGTATCTTTTATTTTCGAAAGCGAGATTGAATTATGCAGCCGTCCTATTATTTGCATTTTGCTTTAAGCGGATTGGGTTTTCGTGCAGCTGACGAGTTGGGAATGATCTGTAGAGACCACTGTGACATGAACAGGGCCGTAATTAGCACCTCCCGCAGT
>JAWQUT010000586.1:245910-261127 GCA_033807755.1 Ellobium chinense | reverse complement strand
CCCGATTCGCCAATCGTCCAACTTTTTCACGGAGTCTAATGCATTCGTCTATGATGCCTTGCGGTGCGCTAGGTATTCTTTCGCCGCTGGTGCGTTGCCTGCCTGCCCATTTGTAAAATGGGGTGTTTGTCTTGTTATATATAATATATGTATATGTGTTTGTGTGTGTGTGTGTGTGTGTGTGTGTGTGTGTGTGTGTATTATATATCTCCCTCTTTTCACCCACCTCTTTTCCCACCTGAAAACATAAACCATTAGCATCTTCCACAAGATGAGGCGTAATTCATTGTTTTAAATTTTATTTATATACAGACAACCCCTTAAAATCGGGGGAAGACAGCTCGGGGTGCCCTGTCTGCATCTATTTACAAATATCATCATGGTAAAATAATAAATATTAGAAGTAAATTAATCAATGTTAGAATCACTTATTATAAAATTGCTTTCTCTTGGCTCAGGCTTCACTAAGATAAACAGAAAATGCGTGTGCGGCATTTGCTGTTTTTTTTTAGGAGAGCGTTTTAATGATTCCATAGGATTTAGAATTTATAACATACGCCCAATCAGTAAATGCCCAATATCTCCGAAAATATTAAAGCTATCGTCACACCACCACGTGAGAACATAGATCTCTCTCTGGTCGTTCGAAAAGTAGCCTCAGCTCTGAAGACCCAAAATGTTGCATACGCCCTTTTGTGAGATGGGCGATGATAGGAGCCCTGCCTTATGACCCATCAAGCTCACCCTAAATCCGTCGCAATACAATGTACATTACTTACAGCAAGCTGAGATCAGTGTATTGTCTTAGTTATGTAGGTATCTGCCGCAGATGTGCCTTTTCTGTCTCTAATCCTTGCATAACCCACTGAGTACTATTCTTGCAGTAGCAAACGACCGCTCTTCATAACGAAAGACCGGAGATAGCATGAATAGTAGAGCTAATCTATTTCTGGTTACCATCTTTGGGCAAATCCATCCAGCCGATGACTAACAAGGTTGAATTAAATACTGAAAATAAGCACGTCGTAAGTTGGGCCAGTCCAAGGTGCCCACGCTTTCCAGCACAAAAAAAAAATGGGGGAGAGGGGGCTGTAGTTGTTTTAGTCTTCTTGTGAGAGCAATGTCTAAAACGCAGGTGAATAACTATAGACCGTTCGTGAACAGGCAGCTCCTATGGATCTCACTCCTGGTTTACGGTAAAACAGTAGTGTAATTATCTCGCTTACGTTAAATGAAAATGCATTTGCCAGTTAAAGAATTCAACAGATCCTATCAGTAGTATCAGCCAATAATAATTCTCTGACAATGGAAAAGTGAAAAGCAGAAGTAATAATTGTAGGACTTGTGGCTTGTGATGCCTGGTTGATAGTGTACCCATAATAACTGAGAGTGGTCTATTGTTTCATCATAAAGCATGCCACTGATTTCTACATAGTTCGAAGGAACTTCACGGGTCATATTTTTGAACGGTCGCCAGTCATGTTATTTTGGCTTGTGGGCCAGCGATTGGGCATCTCAAGGGCGTAAAAAAATAGCGCAAAGTTCAAGTATTTGCCGCGATCAGAAGTGCAAAGATGTGTTGGATTGCTGTAGACCTTAATCTCAATGTCTAACATAAATCTTCGGGGCTATTGCTAACCCCCTCCCATCCCACATTTCTTCTACGCTGACAAGTGTCTGATTTTTGTTTTAACTTCCTTGCCTCGTTGTTTCTCTTGTTATCTAATTGTCATTCTCGCCTCTTTCTGCTAACACAGGAGAACAATAAACAGTGAAGCTGACCCATTGTGGATCGGCATTAATTGCTTCGTTTGTCAGTAGTTGTAACGTATCCAAAAGTGTCTACTTTTCACTAAATATGGAAGTGGTACAGAAAAATCAAAATGCACCTTCCACTTCTCCGCTGTGAGAGAGGGGCAACAAAATTATTGTCAAACATACATCCTATCTTTTTGGACAACAGTAGAGGTGCACTTTTCCTAGTAACATCTAGAACACATATCTCTAAGATTAAGGTACTGTCCAGTTTTGGGTGCCTTTTTCCAGTCCCCAGTCACGTTATAGTTGCACGATGTTTGACAGCTGATATTACGCCATTTTTGCCTTCACCTGGGCATTTCTGGTCAGCTGGTCAGCTATACCTCTTCATAATATCATCGTTATGAGACATGAACATCTGTCGCGAGCACGAATATTATTAAATCAAAGACACAAACAGGCTCATGGACAGTTATGTGACTTGGACAAATCAGCAGTCTGCTCTGGTTGCATCATCTGAGACGTCAATATGGCGTTAGTCTCTAAATCCAGATGACCCAGCCTTCCCCTTCCGTGTAAAACGTTGGTTTTGTAATTATTAGAGGTATAAAATGATGACGTTTTACTTCTGAAGATTTTAGGTCATTAATTATACAACTGCCGAATATGGCATTCGCTCCACCATCACAGCGCTTCTGTTTGTAAAACTTTACAGTGGTTATCAATAAAAGCCAGATTTGAATTGTTGATATAAAGTAGCTATATTCCGTGTCTTTACTTGTGGGTGTCGACTGTTCTTGCATTATTGTCTGGCAGAATTGTTCTGTAAAATGCACTCAAAGCACCTTTCCATCCCTCTTTCCCATCTGAAAAAAATGTTTGCTGATAGAGCTCTCGTTTGCGGAAGACCAAAAAAAAAAGTTATTCGCAATTCAACATGTCTTGGAGCTTTTAAACATTAGCTAAAATCACACTTGTTTATTAAGCATTGTCTGACAGTTTCAATTAGTCTGAGGTTAATGCGACATTTTAAAATAGCATGGCCAAAAACATGACATTTTTTATTTTTTATACGCATGGGTTTTGTAAGCCAGTCTGTGATGTCAGCATTCACCAACTCCAGTAATGACTAAAGCTATGAAAATAATCATAAGCATTATTACCAGGAACTAAAGCTATGGAAATAATGAGATTGGTATTACTGTTAGTGACGTAAGCTCTGAAAGTAACGAGTTAACATTTTGGTGTTAGTACTGTCATGTAGTGCAGAATCCACATGATTATTATCCCTGAGATAGTTCATGACGTCGTTATATACTAAATTCGGCCAATCAGCGGGGTTCATTATTCAACAGTAATTTCAAAACTCTGAACTGATATTTCGAAATCTTAGTTTGACCCGCATGTTTTGTCTCCTGTAAGAAAAAAGGGAAAGACGAGGTTACGAAAAGTTTGATCCAGCTGTTGTTGTTTTTTGTTTTTTTAACATATTTTAATTTTCCCAGTCTTTGGGGGACGAGAGCCAAATAAATAAATACATGTAATTACTTGCCACTATCACCGGGTCTTGGGTTATCCCGTCACGTCTTGCCAACGAGAGAAGCGTACGACGAACTAGACCAACAGCTTTCAAAATAGTTGCCAGCTGCTTGACAGCGAGGCAATAATATGGCGTAATTCCAATCGGCTAAACGCTCTCACGCTGATGGAGGTGTGGCATTACGAGAGTTTAAGCCGTTCACGCAGGTCCAACCATGTTCATTATTTAACAAATATTAATTCTTAGTTTCTTTTTAGGCGTTTTGTTTTTGTTTAAAACAGAAGCGACGCATTAGAGTAGAAAGATTTTGCTCTTTGAAGTAAAAGAGTTATCTAACACGAATAGCTTGCATTGAATATTATATTAGGCGACCATGTTCGTTCCCAGGGCTGTAGACTCGAAGTCAAATGACTTGGACTCGAGTCTAGTGACTCGACTTGACTTGACTTGCCACGCTTTTGCCAATGACTTGGACTTGACTCGACTTGCTGAAATTGCGCTTGTGACTTGGACTCGACTCGACTTGCTGGAAATTTTCAAATGACTCGACTTGACTTGACTTGCTGATAGTGGTGACTTGGCACAGCTCTGTTCGTTCCCAATCCAAGGTGATGGCAATGGACTGATGGTCTCTTTGCGCAAGTTCATAATTTTGGCTCTAGATATCGAAAAATTAATTTTTGTTCTAATTGACATGTTACTATCGCGTAACCTCAAGACTGAGATTGCCATAAGCACATTCAAAATACAGGTCGTACATTAGCTACATTTCAATTAAGAAAAAAAACCACCAGATTTTAACTCAATGATCGATCTTAAAGCCCTCAAAGCGCCATTGAGCGGTTTTATATCAGCCAGCGAACGGTCTTTTTTTTTATTGTTTTATCTTACACTTTATAATCATATACATGTCATTAGGAGCATGAGAAAGGGAGGTTCCGATGGCATTGCGAAAGTGATTGCGATACGGAGAATGGAAATGTTTATAGTCATCCCTGACACTAGGTCGCCTTGACAGGTGGTCGCGGTATACAAAATGGTTGCGATATACGGGTGGTCGCTAACTAATTTTAACTTCATTAAGCATATGCGTCAACAGCCACAAAATCTCTAGCAATAAATGTGCAAATATTGATACCTTTTATAAATTATCAATGTGATCTGGCTCTGTAGGAATCACTTTGATTATTCTGGTGTGTATCGAATCAAACAGATGGATTTGTGAGATCTGTCCGTTTGATTCGATACGCTCCAAAATACAGTGATAATGTTCTTTATTGTCACATCCAGCTAATCTTTTCATTAAGTTTTATGCAAACAGGATAACAACCTTTTTTTTTTACATAATATGAGATACGCTATATTGCTTTGAAAATACCAAAATTTTAATCTTCTCGTATTCCAATCATCCCCACCTCTTCCATGAAATCTCATACAAATCTGATGGTAGTGTTTTTAATTAACGTGTCCCCAATGAAGCAAATAAACAAAACAGACGAACGAACGAACGAATGCCACGTGTAAAAATATACCTTCATCAGCGGAAATAATAATTGCAACAGCTGTTAGGTGCAACAGCAAGGGTGTTCCACTTCAGGAAAAATTTAGATTAAATCATTAACACTGCAGAAGTGGCAGTCCTGGGCCAGGCGTTGAGATCTTAAGAAGCCCCGCCCCAGATGTGTTATAGAGAGAAAAATAGGTGGGTGGATGAGTGAGTATGTGAGCGCGCGCGTGTGTGTGTTTGTGTGTGTGTGTGTGTGTGTGTGTTTGTGTGTGTGTGTGTTTGTGTGTGTGTGTGTGTGTGTATGGGTATGTATAATATGTGTGCATGTGTTTGTATTTATGTGTGTGCATGTGTATGTGTGTGTGTCTGTCTGTCTGTCTGTCATTCTCTTCGTCTCTCTGTTTCTCTGTGTATATGTGTGTGTGTGTGTGCGTGTGTGTGTGTGTGTGTGTGTGTGTGTGTGTGTGTGTGTGTGTGTGTGTGTGTGTGGTTGCGCGCGCATAGGATGAGTAGATAAAGGTTGGATAAATCTCACATTTTATGTTAGATAATAGGTTGCAGGAGCCTAATTGGTAAAAAAAAATGGACTATCCGAGTCGATAGTAGCAGAGTACAAAATCTTAGGCTTCGGACAGATTGCGTAGAAATAATCATATAACATGAAACCACACCGCAAAAGTGGTGAAATTCAGTTTTGAATTTGTAAAAAAATAATTGTTGCAGGCAGTGTTTCCCAACGGCTTCAGCGGATTTCATTTGTGCGAACCTGTGATCTGCAAAAGAAGGCCAAATTTTTACCCCCTTTTCATGTAATTTAAAATTGTGCAAAATCTAACCAAAGAGCCCCTACCGTAAACAGTATATAATATGAGCACAGTGGTGGCACCAGACCTGCAGACTAGTCTTGACCATCTCGGAACGTTCCTTTGGTTAGAGAAGAAATTTATATTAAATGGCTCAAAGAAGCTTTTACAATTAGGCTCCTGCAACCTTATGAATTGCGTTGGCAGATTTTGCTCTAACAAACATGGCCGGCTTATGGTACCTCGTAACCCAGAGCAGAGCCTTCTTGCTAAGACCCTTTACTTACGGATGTACACCAAAACAAAGGTTTTTTTCTGGGCAACTATTTAGAACATTATTATCTCTCTTTGTCTTTTCCGTCACCACATTTTTCTACGGCTGTAGACCCCACCGACCCTAGATCCGTCCATAACACAGGTGGTGCCTTGGTTTAAAGGCGTGACACCGCTGCACCCATTAGTCCGCTCCAAATTTTTAACATCACCACTTCACAAAGCAAAAACAGCATCCACTTTGCATGGCCTCTGACTGCGCAACATCGTCGTAAGTCGTATGTCAAATACGACGACATACTAATGTCTTTTTACGCAATACAAATGTTGTGTGAGTATCAAGTGTCAAACTGCCGCAGATAATAATTCAATTCTCTTGTGATGTTTAGTTGTGTTTGTTTCGTTTACACACTGCCACAGTGAGTGGGTTTTTTATATGTGTCACGTTATACCTGGAGCGGTCTGAAAAGTACTACCGGTACTATACATGGAAAACGAATTAAGATGGCATGTTGGCTTGTGAAACCCGACCTAATGAAAGCATGCTTCACTTCAAAGCGGTGCTAAACTGAACCAGAGCAGCAGGAAAAAGCGGCCGGTGATGACGAAGGTACCAGTGCTTCCGGACAGGAAAGGGTTAATCAAACTAGGCTAGGTGGCAGAATGATGCATGGACGTACACTTTGTCATGAGATCATGTGACGATTGCAGGCGTGTGTCTCAAAGTTCATTTCCCAAGATTCAAAATATAAACAAGAGACTTTTGAAGGGTAAAAAAGAACTTGAATGAACGCAGTTTGTTCCATCCCCTTATTTTATCCTTTGAACTGTTGATACTACATATAAATACAGCAAAATACGTCATAATACGCCAGCATGAAACCGAGAAATGTAGAATGAGAATGAGAATTAGCGAGAATGAGAGAGAGAGATAGAAAGAGAGCTAGAGAGGTAGATAGCGAACGACAAGAAACAGGGGGAAAATGAGATGAAAACTAACACAATGCTGTAATATTATAACTGTGAGCTGTAGATGCTATTTCAAGGGAAAAGACCCTCTACGCCAATATTAATTTTTGCAGGGTTGCGTTTGTTTGGTCACTGTAATTTGACAGGATGGAAAGCCTCACCCCTGAGGAAAAGAAATAATAATCAGTCTCTAATCAAGCCAAAATGACTGCGACAAATACGGAAGAGACAGAAAACAATGCACTGCCTTGCGAGTGGTGTTTGCTATACTTATGTCTTTGCCTCATCCATTAGAATACACATCAACGTTGATTCCCTCATCTCTTCCGAAACAAAGTCGTTGATAAACACGTTCCACTAACAATTTTGAAACTGTAGATGGTTGCCGCCATGTTGCCGAGCTTTTTCTTCGAGTTTTGACAAAAGACGTCATATTTCTGACAACTCTTAGTAGGTATACATCCTTCTTTACTGTGACTAGCGCAAAACGAACCATTTGTGAAGGACGACCACAGAATACAAGGAAAGGATGTGGCTTCCCATGTTGTCAAGTAGCCGGGACCTAACAAAAGCAGCCCACGAGACGCAAATACTTTCGCGTTGTGCTTCACTTTGATTGTCTGTTGATTATCTCGGGAACTATAAAATAAAAGCGGCGAGAAGGAAAAGAAAAAAAAATGTTGAAGGGATGCAAAGGTGCCGAAATATGCATTTGACCTATTTTATTTTGTCATAAACGATGTTTTCCTGTAAAATGGCAGCGTAGCATTTTCCACGAGCATGAGATGATCTATAATATCTGTATTATTACGTCAACTGATTGTTATCGCCCTGGTAGTCACTTTTGTCACATAATGGTGGCGGGGCGGTGGGGTAGAGGGGAAGGAGGGGTGTTGGCAGCCAGTAAGTTTCTGTATAAACACCAAAGTCATCTTTATTTTTCTTAGTTCTATCTCTTCCTTTTGATGGCGGTCTTTGTTGCTGTCTCTCTCTCTCTCTCTCTCTCTCTCTCTCTCTCTCTCTCTCTCTCTCTCTCTCTCTCTTCTTTTTGTTTTCTCTGTTTCTGTCTCTCCCTTTAACTTCTTTTCCTATTTCTTTCTCTTTCTTGTTTTTTAATACATCTCTCTCTTTCTTTCTCTCTCTCCTTCTCTTTTTCTTTCTCTATCTCTTTTTCTCTCTGTCTGTGACCCGAGGGCGACGCCTACACTAGATTAGATATTATGTTTCCAAACGGTGACTGAGGGAAACTGGTGGTTCCAGCAATCTCAGATTACATTATTTGTTTGGAAAACTATTGAGCTGATAAAGTTGTTGTATTGTATTGTATTGTATGGTATTGTATTGTATGGTATTGTATTGTATTGAATTGTACTGTATTGGATTGGATTGGATTGGATTGGATTGGATTGGATTGTAATGTATTGTATTCTATTGTTTTCTATTCTATTGTATTCTATTCTTTTCTATTGTATTCTATTCTATTCTTTTCTATTCTATTCTATTCTATTCTATTCTATTCTATTCTATTCTATTCTACATTCGACGTACGTTTGGTTGTATTACATGACAGCCACCAAACATAACTTCATCGAACAAAAGAGCCATCGTTACTCATATCTCAAAAAGAGTCCCTAAACACCAATACTTTCTTATCTCCATGCTCTCACTTCAGAAAATATGAATTTAATATACTTTTATTCATTGTTGGTTAACATGAAAACAAAAATTTCAGCAGACCCTTTTGCCTATGAGGTAAAGAAAAACTGTACCGAAATCAATGTTGATGCTGATTCAGGGAACCTTTAAACATGACAGTCAACACCCCTTAACAGCTTTAAGGTGGTTCCTCATTTAAAAAATAGCTCCCACTCGGCGGTTAACGAATTAGGAGCTGGAGCTAGTATAAAAATTGTCCTAAAAATGAGTTACGATTACGTTGTAGTTACTCTTCATTAAAACTAAATATGATTCTGCCCAATGACACAAAACTTTTTTTTGAAAACTGTATAATGATTTTTTTTTAAATGGTCAACGTTTCGGCTTAAACACTTTTTCTATACTGACAATACAACTTTAAGACGTACAAAGACAGACAAATGAATACATGTCTGAGAGCCAGAAATAGAAATAGGAATAGAGCAACTGAGAGAGATAGTGATAGGATGTTGGTACTCTTTATCATTCCCCACTTCATCTCATCCTATTCCCTTTTCAAATTGTCTCCTGCTGACTGAGTTCGTTGTAAGACGAGGACCTTAGAGACTGCATGCTGGCTCATAATAAAATAACCAATCCACCCAACATGGGTTTTTCTTTTGTGTGTGTGTGTGTGTGTGTGTGTGTGTGTGTGTGTTTGAGTGTGTGTGTTTGTGTGTGTGTGTGTTTGAGTGTGTGTGTTTGTGTGTGTGTGTGTGTGTGTGTGTGTGTGTGTGTGTGTGTGTGTGTGTGTGTGTATGTGTGTGTGTGTGTGTGTGTGGACAACAGGACTGGTAATCCGCTATTTAGTGCAAAGAAATGAGATATTTTGAAACTCCTGATTAGCCAGTGGCTTAAAGGGACGGCTGTCTGCCCCCCCTGCAGGTTTTTACAACTTCTGTGGAGAATTACTAACCACAGTCACCTCAATTTCATCCACGCATGCTGGACCCGAGACACAGTTCTGAGTCTTAAAGTAACCGAGTGCCTAAAAGTCGCCAAGCTTAGTAAGATTTTATGACCTCGAACTTCACGCACTCGGAAGAAAATTACACCTTGCATTTTTTGTGACACTTCCGTCAGATTCCCCTCATTTGTACAAGCTAGTGCCCACGCAAAAACTGCGAAATGTGTATCTCAGACAAATACCTATTCACATAATATTATGAATTCGACAACACCTCCCGCCTTTTCTAACGCACTTTGTACTCTTTCGCTGCCACATGATAACGAACGGGCTTCCCGAGACTGATTTAGCCAATCAGGACATAGCTTGATTCGCACTGTGCGTTACATAAAATTTTGACCGCGGCAAACGATGGGAAAAAACCCGAAATAATCAGATACTCAAAACTCATACATGACATAATAATATATATTTTTCTTGACACCAGCCATCTTAAAAAACCCGCCAACTTTGAAGTATTTGGTTTCATAACGCCAATTTGGCGGCAAACAGCACAAAAGTTGCTCTCGTCAAAAAGGACGCCAATTTAAGGAATGAAACATCATTCGGATGTGGACAAAAAAGTAGTTTTGCTATAAATTTGGAGACACCAAGTACACTGCCGCTATTCAAAACAGAACCATGTACACTAAATGTGTGGGCGACACAGCAAATTTTAGCGATAACGGTGGGGAAACAAACAACTCATACGGTGTGTGTGTGTGTGTGTGAGTGTTTGAGTGTGTGTGTGTGTGTGTGTGTGTGTGTGTGTGTGTGTGTGTGTGTGTGTGTGCGCCTGCCCAGGGCGTAGCGAAAACAACTTGTTTTCTTTTATACGATGATGATACACTAATGTTTAGAGATGGAGAACTAATGGGGAGTTATTTATGATAGACAGCATGTATTGTCCAAGTGCTGAAAAGTCACTCCTTAAATCCAATACTTCTGTCCTCCTGTCATGGTGGCTCTAGCTTAGGTGACAGGCATTGATCGTGTACTTAGGTAATTTTATAACTATTCCTCCCCATATTCATGCTTGTCGTGTTTTGACCACGGTGTCATTTGAGCTTAACTCACTTTCCACTCAAGCTCACAATGAAACAGCCATTTGTAGCCTGCGAGATGGAAGAAAACTCAAGACAAAAATGGCGGTGGATTTGCTTTAAGACTTCGAGGCATGTCTGAAAAACAACTAGATCTAGTTGAGGGTATCGAAAATAAACGTGCACTGGGAGAGCCATTAAATCTCGTTTAGGCACGAGAAATCGGTGAGATCTTACGAGAAAAACTGGCTTTCAGGTGTTTTGGGGGGTTTTTTTAACACTAAATCGCCTCCCGAAATGAAGGATTTAGGGCAGTATTATTTCCAGGCGGCGATATGTAGCGATACCACTGGTGGTTACAGGCCTGTAATGGGTTTGGAATCTTTTTTGTCCTCTATGGGCTATATCAGCATTATGAACTACCCTCTGAACCCAAAGGTTTAGCTTTCACCCTGACCCATATCAGATTAAAGCTCATTGTGTTGCCTAAATTTTAAGACTGACCCAACCTTAGCAAGACCACTGAAATTTTGAGCTTTGTTGCTATTTGTAAACACACCCTACCTTTTTCCTGGTCAACGGCAAACACCTCCTCTTCCGCCTGAGCATACCTTTGGCCTGACAGTTCCAGCCCAGGGTTAAATACTGTAGTGCCTGTATATAAAATAAAATAAAGTAAAATGGACAGTTTCCCATTAAATCAAATTTTACCTCCTGCAGCCCTTATCTCTGGAAGCAGGGCATGCCAAAGGAGGGGAAAGGGCAGGTAAATATAACCCCTAAGTAGTAAGGCCCAGTAGTGAAAGTAGAATTACAGCCTGTCATCTGGTACGACGCTGCTTGGGCCGTATATCGGCAGCAGTACGGCAATGAGCTGGCACATTTTATCGGCGTAATTGAAGAGGGAGTTTTCTTTTTAAAACTCAGGAATTCCACGTTCGCTGAAAAATGAGTTGATGGTATATTGAAAGACACATATTATTATCTGTGTTAATTCACTCAAAACTTAATTATTGAGCTCAAAGCTGCACTCCATCAAATTTTACGACAATTAACAGGAAATAAAAATATATGTGTGAAGAGCAATTACCTTAATGTTATTGCCCTTTATTTCAAAAATATTCAGAAACCACATACCTAGTTGTGGAAAAACGCTCTTCGATTTGACTAATGTGGGTGGAAGTTTTTTTTTACATATCGTTATAATTATTATCATTATATATTAAGACGTATAAACAGCCTGGCCGGTCTTATGCGAAGACCGACGATATGCCGTAAAGATCTACCTCATTTGTGATTCCTGTCTCTATCGAGAGGCCGATTAGCTTTAAAATTCTACTTCATCCAAAAATATTTTAAATAAACAATTTATAAAAGCGCTAAAAGTATTAAATCATAGATCAAGACATTTCGGCTAAGAACCGTCATCAGTGGAAATGTGGAGAATACATAAAGGTTCCTATCTCTTGATACAACATTTTGGCGAAGAAGGAAGACGGGTAAAATAATGATAGCGTATTGGTGGGTTAGAGAGAGAGAGAGAGAGAGAGAGAGAGAGAGAGAGAGAGACTCTCAGCGATCGCCTCAGAGTGCGGAAGAGATAGGGGAAAGGGTTCCGAAGGGTTTTCGTGTGTGTGAGTACGTGCGTGGGTGTGTGTGTGTGTGAGAGTGAGTATGTGTTTGTGTGGGTGGGTGTGTGTATCTGTGTGTGAACTAGCGTGCGTGCTTGTATACATGTGTGTACGTTTATGTGTGTGAGATGTTGAATTACCTTGATGTTAACACATAATATTGTATTTATTCGAATTGGCTGAAGGCCTATAATAAAATTAAACTTGAACTTGTGACAGAAATAGCTGGTGGTAATACCTATCCGAAGCATCAATTACTCTCTGCTAAAATACAGGACAGAAGACTGATTGGATCCATGTTAACATAATCTTGATTGCTTCAAGATGTGGTTTAAATAGACATAAAGTTTACGGCGTTTCTCGTTCTTTTGAGTTAAAGCGTCTCTTTAACTGTGCGTGTATTGAGACACCTTCTATACAGAATATCCAAAGGAAAGAATGATGCTGTTACCAGGAAGTCATAAAATAAGCTAACGCAAGTACAAGAAAGAGCCGCGTGACATCTGATATATTTAATACGCATAATCTCTCGCTTCAGGAAGTAACTCGGCTCTTTGAAGGTCTATTGACCTAAATGTTCATGCGCACGTTCTTCGTGAATTTTGAAGATTTTGTTTCGTTATAGAGATTCCAAAGTTCAAAGTAATCTTCAAAGGCTCTACAGTTGTTATTAATTTCAAGCTTTCTGAGCAGTAGCTGCAAGTCGTGCCAAAACAAACATGATGAGTTTATGCGTATTTAGATTGCAGGAGCCTAATTGGCTAAAAATGGGTCGACTATCCGAGTCGTTAATAGCAGATTGTGTAGAAATAATTGTAGAACATAAAATTACACCGCAAAAGTTGTGAGATACATCAGTGAATTTGTTAAATAAAGATTTTTGGCAGGCAGCTTTTTTTCAAAGGTCTAAGCGGTTTCAGTTTCTGAGAGCAGCTGGTCTGCAAAAGAATGCCAAATTTTGGACCCCCTTTTTACGTAAACTGAAATTGCGAAAAAATATTCCAAAGGACCCGTACTGACAACAGTATAGAATTTGAGCACAGTGGTGGCTCCAGACTTACAGACTAGTCCTTGCCTGTCCGGAACATTCATGTAGTCTGAGGAGAATATTTTTTCAAATGCCTCAAAGAGGCATTTCCAATTAGGCTCCTGCAACTCTAGACTATTGCTGTCTTTGTTTCCAATATTCCGTGCACTATGGATGTGTTCCGAAGACTATTATGACAGTTAATAGTCATAATCGGGTCGAGGAGGACAGAACAAAAGTAGATGGTTGAACAATGAAAATGTCTCCTCAAATTTGCGAGATAGGCTTAGCTAATATCTACACTTACAACTATTCCGAACGCCTACAGAACTGTTAATAATAGGGCAAGTGAGAGCTCATCATTGGGATAAAGAAAGAGAACCCCAGAAAATGAAAGATGATCGTTCTTATTAAGTAGTGATAAATGCCTCTTGTGTCATCTTCATCAGCAATGTGACTGAGAATATCAATTTTCTTTCGTGTAGAATACGTGGGCTGAGATGTGGTTTTTCCCTACTTGCGCAGCTGACAACGTATATTAACACAGTTAGCAAATTTGACAAGTTGATTAAAAACCGTAAGTGCAAACAAGTACACAAAAACCATGAACCTGAGCAGTTGCGTGTTGAAGCTGTGACAACGCTAAGGTGCAGGGTTACCCATGTTATTGTTGTTGTTGTAGTTGTTGTTGTTGTTGTTGTTGTTGTTGTTGTTGTTGTTGTTGTTGTTGTTGTTGTCGTCGTCGTCGGCGTTGTCGTTGTTGTTGTTGTTGTTGTTGTTGTTGTTGTTGTTGTTGTTGTTGTTGTTGTTGCTGTTGTTGTTGTTTACACAATACATTTCTTAAGTCTCGCTCTAAAAAATACGCCTCTAGCATCCCGAATAAAAAAAAAAATCGTCCGATGTATTAGCCTTTTCCTTGTCTAAGAAGCAGCCTGGCCAAGTGATTGGACTCGGTGTCTAAAGGTGCTGAGTTCGATTCCTACCATTGTCAAATCTTACTTGCCTTTAAAAAGCAGTGTCCTCAGTCCAGCCGTCTGTAAAATGGGTACCTGGTAGTGAAAGATACAACTTGTCAGAATGCTAATGATCAGGGCTTGTAATGACCATGGCACTAGTTGAAAATAGCCTTGAATAATCTTGGTCTGCCAGGATGATAAGAATAATAGACTGNGGGGGGGGGGGGGGGGGGGGGGGGGGCATTACCTGAAGACGAAGCTTACATCCTTATAATTTGTTTCAGTATTATTGTTATTGTTGTTGTTGTTATAACAAATATAATTATGGTGTTTGCTGTTACTTACGACTCATATGTCTGAATGTAATATATACAGTAATACAATATCGCGAAATTTGGTTGATAATTCGGTCATGTTTTGCTCATCAATTGACTCGTATTCTTCAGTATTTCAAATGTTGCATATTACGTCTATATGCAGCAGTTTCTAAGTGAACTGACAACGAGTTGTAGTTGTTTTTGCGATACGATTTATCCAGCTTAGCATACATCTACATTTCAAAAATGGACCGGGGGTATGGGACGCTGTTTTCCATCCAAACAATTTCGAAATTGTCATCGGAAAATAAATATTTTGCTAGTACCATCAATCCTAACCAAACGGGCAGGAGAAGGTTTACGGTCAATGAATAATAGCCGAAACGTGCAAGATTCAGTTTAAAATATGGGCAAGTTTGTACCGCTTCCCCTATTTCTTCTTCTTCAAAGACTAGGCTAACATTTCGAAATTTGAAGTTTGTAGCATTAGCAACGATATTCATAAAATATCCAATAGAAAATATCCAGTATGCTTCAAAATTCCGTTGTTTGAAAATTAATTTATCAAAATTCATTGATCTGGAAACTGAGTAATTTTTCTCTTTGGATTGGGGGTAGGGGACAGCAGAGGGCTCACCCGATATTATTATCGTATTGTTACTCTACTGTAAGGTCAAATACCCACGGTCTCATTTCCTCCCTCCTTCTCCACCCCCCCCTCCCCCGGTCCACCAGATCCGTTCCACCTCTTC
>JAWQUT010000586.1:210638-221368 GCA_033807755.1 Ellobium chinense | reverse complement strand
GTCCAGTTTTCAATACTTTGATTATCCCGAGTGTTACTCGTAACATCCAGAGATTTCACTAGCGCAGTTAAACATTTGATGCAATCAGCCTAAAATAATAAAAATCAACCTGGCAAGGTTTGCAACTGTTCCTATTCTCCTCTCTCACTTTACATAGGGAGTTTATGCTCATCACTGTGTTTTCAGTTTAGGTCGCCAAGAGATCTCAAAAGGAAGGCGATATTATGTAACATTTAAACACAGGGTAGGGTACACCAGCAAAGAATTTGGTAACCCATGTTTTTGTATATCTATTCTGTATAGTGCATCTGCCTGTTTGGCTCAGAAACACCACATCGCACACATGCCGCAGAAATTGCTTAGCCTTCAGGTGCTAACTGCGCATTAATCCTTAATGACCGACCAACGGGGTACCCACCATGTAAACAAACCGTTAAACCTTGCCGGGCGAAAGCTAATTAAGTCGGTAGGAAGCTGCTTCGCCTCCCCTGAATGTGTCTGCTGGCCCACGGAACTGGCTTTAATTTTCGTTCTTATCTCCCGCTTATGCGTCATGACTTCCAAATGGTCAACGGAAATGACTGCCGGAGTATGGGCCATGGGAATTCCCGATAGCGAGCTTTCACTTCACGCGACATAAAGAGAGATTCAATAGCACTTTTTTTTTGGAAACCGTGCAGCGGGAAAATTATGCAGATTGCACACAAAAGCGTGCAATTATCTACTGAATGGTCTAACAGCTCTTGATTTTTACGGGGCTATTATCACCTTTTGTAATCTCTCGTCCAGAAACGAAGCCGGAGAAGTTTCATCATTGATTTCTCTAAATCTTTTAGTTCATGGTTTTTTGGGTTTTTTTTTTTTTTTGAAACCTTGAACTCAATAAAAAGTTTCGGTTGAAAGAAGAGAGAGAGAGAGAGAGAGAAAGAGAGAGAGAGTCTAACAGAGAATCTTAAGTCAAGGGTAATAATTTAAAATCTCTGTCAGTCTGTGCTCTTGTCTCATTTATCTTCTCATTTTTTTTCTTAAGTCTTGCTGTTCACTTTGTCTTACTCATCTTTCTTTTGATACTCTCTCTCTCTCTTTCTCTCTCTCTCTCTCTCTCTCCCTCTCTCTCTCTCTCTCGCTATATCATCAGAGAGATGATCACAAACTATACCCTAAAATTATATAAGTTTAAGTTTCTAAGTCTTGTATCCAGGCTAATGCCCGCTCACGCGACTTCACACTATTATTTCCCCAGCGGGCTTGTTTACTCTAAGACCTTCTCCACTCCCTGAGGAGCATACAGTGTTGCAGCCGTTTCCAGGCGCTGATCACTAGCATTCTGATAATATTTTCTACTGTCTATAGCCAGATATCCATTTTACAGGCGGATGGACTAAAGAAAATGTGAAAAAAAAAAGCTTTCTCAAGGCACTTAAAACATGACTGTGGTCGGGAATCGAATCCTCGACCTTTAGATCTTGAATTTGATGCCGTGAACGTTCTGCTACGCTGCTTCACAAACAGGAGATAGCTAAAAGAAGAAGATACTGTGTAACATTAAAACAAGAGTACGCAACACAAGCAGATTATGAGTAGTTATGACTGCAGATTAAACACTAACAAGCACCAATTATCGATACTCAGCTACGATACGGCCCCCTCCTGACTAGGTAATGCAAAACATAGTCCTGCATTTCCATCATCGTTATTTCTGCTCCTTCTCTCCTGACTCTTTTTCTAGATTACAACGTCACCGAGTACTATTCCTATTCGTGCCAGTTACATCGAATGATCCTTAAAGTGCATGTTCTGAGTTTTTTGGTTGTGTTTTTCTTTTAATCTGTGACAAATATGGTAATGTTTTCTAACTGTTGGTATGAGTCACACACGCAAAGGCTCGTTTGCCGCCACCCATGAATCACCTCATTCAATGGGCAATAAAGTTTTCAAATCACAAAATCAGGGTCGTAACTACCTCGTCCACCGCTCCCCTCCACGCGAAACTATCACATCGGGTCCTCGACCGTCATATATCTTTTGTTCTAGATGTCTAAATCCCATTTTTTCTTCTCCGTGACCCTTAAAATTTGTGTCTTCCTCCTTCCCCACACTGCATTGGCGAGGCTAGTTACGGCCCTGACCAAAAGTGTTTTTTTTTTTAAATTATTACTATTTGGGGTGAACACAGTTTTTCAAAGCGACTGCCTGAACTCTTACAGTGCTCTTGACCCCTTTTGTTAGGAAGTTCTGGCATCTTTCTTGAGGTAATCCGTAATATGGCTTTGTGTAATGTCCCCTAAGGCAAAATGTCCTTATTTGGAGAGCGGCTGTCTTGAGATAGAAGTTATCAGGTATTAATCAGCGAATCCGTCGGAATTGGATAGATGTTAGGCAATCACCTGATATTGAAGTTCACGCGGTTCTACGTACTGATTGACCGCGGCGCTTGATGTCGTCTAGGGCAGGGTAGCCCTATTCACCGAAAGGTTCAATGTATTTTATATGTATGCGCTGCCCTCGCTCCATTCATTGTGAGGAGCAACGAACATGAAACAGACGCATCGACATTGACGTTAAAACGGAGAGAAACTGAATTTGTTAAAAGTGCATTTTGGCAAAAGAGGGATGGCGAGACAGAATTCATGTGTGTTAAGGGATAAAATTCGAAAAAGAAAAAAAAATACCAAGAGGAGACTAATTAATTTTTGGCAAGGACCAAACGTAGACTAACTTTATATAATTATCATCCTTGCAACCCGATAATGGATGGGTCGATCACTATTCAATGTATGCAAAACATCTTTTGTTGGTATCTGAATCTACATGCTATACATCATTTGTCTTGAATTGCTTTTCATGAGGTTTGAGAATTTGGAAAATCCGTGGGCGGTGTGGGGTGGGGGGAGGAGGAGGAAGGGGAGGATAGTGGGGAGTGGAAAAGGTCATATCGATATTTCAAGTATCGCGATACTGAGTTGTCATTCTCCAAGACATTGTTGTATTTCGGTTCTGCTACTCAGGACAAGACTAACCAGATACTTTTTGGGTACACAGGTAGACCTTATACTGAAGAAAGAAGGGAAGCGAAAGTCGTTTCTATACGACATTGAAACTAAGGGTCTCATGCACACAATTCTGTCTTAATTTACATGCTGACTGTACCTAAAGGACCACTATTTCTTCCCCCCCCCCNAAAAAAAAAAAATATGTGATTTTTCTCGTAGATGCCACCAGCGAGCAAAGTTAGGTAACACTGTGCATGTGACCCAAGATCACTACTGGTTTCGGTTATTTCTATGCTTGCCTGGCTTGTTGTTGCGGCATAGCAAGCAAGACGACACTCAATATAATTATCACGATGTTGTGGAGCGAGCAGCGTGGCCGAATGGTTAGGGCGTTAGACTCAGGATTGAATGGTCGTGGGTTCGATTCCAGGGATGGTTATGTTATGTTATGTTATGTTATGTTATGTTATGTTATGTTATGTTATGTTATGTTATGTTATGTTATGTTATGTTGAGGACGTTGTAGTGTCCTTGGGAAAGACACCTCACTTCCATTTCCTCACTCGACTCAGGTGTAAATGATTACCTGGTTTTAGAGCTGGACAGACCAGGGCGCCTTTAAATGACAGCCGCACTTTATGCTCCCCAGGGATTCAGAACGTCCTTTATCTGGTCTGCTGGGGTGGTAATAATGTGCATGAAGGCCCGTGAGTGGGCAATATTGAATGCTTTACTTATAAATATTATTATTATCATTATCATCCTCATTATCATCAGCAGCAGCAGCACCATATCGCTCTGACGAATTTTATTACGCTCGTTTTATTTGTCGATCACGTCGTTTGTTGGAGTTTAACAATTATGAGTTTTTTTAAGTCAGTGTGTGAAATACGACTTTCTACGACTTTATACATCATCGTAGACGATTTCTTTTTGTACTAGTTGGTTTTCGCCAAGCTGCTATGATGCTAACATCCAAAGTACCAAAACCTGTCGATAGTAATCAGATAGGACCAAAATGGTATGTGCCAAAAGCCTTCAAATACTAGCAGCAGGATCTTGTCATCCATGGGAACAATCAGATATATCCTGGTGTTCACAGGAAAATGATTGTTTAGAGAACTGTTTAGTTCTGATGGCCTGCGTGCGAAACATCATTGAGAAGACGTGGTATCGTTCGTCTTGACATGGACCGATACCTGAAGTTTTAGCAATCACGATACTTACTATTATGCTCTAAGTATCCGTTCAAATTTTATTCTGATTTTCCGAACAGGGTAAGCAATTTTGATACTTGTCTATATATCTCGATACTTAAGTTACCTTTCGATACCGCTGCAAGGGTATGCAATCAGCGCTCAACATGCTGTTGTCACGTACATCGGAAGTATAAATATGGTATCGAAACGATATCGAAGTTGCTAAATATCTAAATTATCATTATGGAGAAACGACACGATACTGCCCGCTACTTAAGACAACGTTTTCCACAAAATCGATCATTTTGGTATCATTTTCTTCAGAAAATCCAGGCCACTTATGATGACAGTTCCGGAATTGATGTACATGTATATGTCTGAATCCTATAAACGTGGCATGCATTTTATGCCACTGTGACAGTTCGACGTCTTTACGCTACTGAAATTGTTCTTTACAATCCGACTTTTTCTATAAACCACTTTACGACCTTATATGTCAATACAGACGACCTGTAGCTGACCCTTCTCTGAGTATTGTAATAAGGAAGTATTGTGCTGTCACTTTGCAGTAAAGGCATCATAGCTTCATGTCCCAAAGGAGTTCGCAGTGTATTCCTTCTGATCTAAATTTACAATCTAGAACATTTCTGTCACCATTCCGTTACCCTCTCCCGAGAAATACTCTGGCGCTCAATGAATATTTGCCATTTGGGACACTTTTTTTCTGTCCCTATCATTTCCCTTGAGGAAGCCGTGGTATAAAAGGACCCTATTGAAGCATGTCGCCAAATGACCATTGCGGTGCCGTCTGTGGAAACGATTAACTTAGATAAAGCACTCTTTCATTGTCTCCCGAAGGAAGTGGTCATGACAACGCGAAGCCATGCTGTCCATTTCATTCACAATAAAAACATATAAATAGAAGAAACGCCACACAGTCCCAGATGTCATTTATGAAAAATGGGCTTCTTTTTTTTTGTGCTTTGTCTTGCTTTGTGTTGTTTTGTTTCGTTTTGTTTTGTTATGTTTTCTGGCTTTTGCCGAACGTGCGTATTTATGTAAAAATGAAATGTTGTTTGACATCGACGTGTCGCGTGAGAATTCAGCCCTGTTTCAGCCCTGTTTTAGCCCTGTTTTAGCCCTGCTAACGAATGTGCAGAACACTGTTTTCTTTTATGTGGAGGTGACTTCTGGAGTTTTCTTTTTAAAGACCGTAAACCCATCCCACTAACCTGGTGTGGTTCTACTTTTTCATAATGATAAAATCTCCAGACTTTTTTACGATCAGCCAGCAGCTTGCTTTACAGTCGACTCTGCTTAGTCACAGTTCGTTTAATAGCAGCACTATTTAGATGACAGTGTGATGAAAAACTCTTGACTTTAGAATTCAAGCTGGTGCATCCTTTACGATAATATAAATGCTGTCCAGCTAATCATGACTCCACTGCCCTGTCTCAGGGCTGGGGCTACCACACTTGATGTAACTATGCACAGAGAACTCATACCCACTTCACTTCCGATTACACCTAGATGTGAGAATGGTCGATGATTGTGTCTCTTTTTCTGAAAAAAAACTATAGCACTTATGAAATTTCTTCGAAACGAAATGATCAGCACTGCGTGAGTTCATAAAACTCAGAAGCTTTTAACAGTCTAGCTTCTTCTTCTTCTTCTTCTTCTTCTTCTTCTTCTTCTTCTTCTTCTTCTTCTTCTTCTTTTTCTTCTCATCTTTTTCTTCTTCTTTTTCTTCTCTTCTTTTTCTTCTTCTTCTTCCTCTTCTTCTTCTTTTCTGCTTCTTCTTCTTCAGCAATCTTGTGACATGTCCTAAGGAATCAGCTGTTCAAAGCAGATCGACCACCTAGTTCTATGGCGTGGTTTCAGAACTGGTCTCTGTAGGCCAAACCTTCCTTCTATAGCTCTCAGGGTGTGGTAAAAGATCTGCTTCCTTCCTCATTCACACTCTAGTCTAAGTGGTCATTATTGCTGTGTCCCGAAGGAGAACAAAAAAATCAAGTTTCCATGCGAAATTCCATAGATATGCAATCTTCAAGGAAATGTCACTAGGCACAAAACTGTCGTGAATCAAGGGACGAAAAGGGATCATTCATTTCTGAGAAACATGATTGTGACCTGAGAGGATGTGGGATAGTCAGAGGCAGTTCCGTTACCCGTGCCTTTAGGCTGAACTACAATCTTGTCAACCCAAAAATACAACGCACTTTTCTGGTTTAGCTCTCAGTCCGCTACAACTGTGGAGAAGGTCGACATCTAAATTTGGCGTTTATATTTATTTATATCATTTTATTTTAGTTCTTTGTCTGGCGGGTCATAGACAATAGTAGACAGTGTCTAGTAAATATGAGAGTATTGTTGTGAACACTAATAGGATCTAGTAAATATGAAGGGGTTGTCATAGTGTAAACATAGTGTAAACTCACAGTGAGAATGGCCAGAAGTGGTGGGGGAGGGAGGAGGGGGTATGAGACTNTCTTGTCAACCCCAAAATACAACGCACTTTTCTGGTTTAGCTCTCAGTCCGCTACAACTGTGGAGAAGGTCGACATCTAAATTTGGCGTTTATATTTATTTATATCATTTTATTTTAGTTCTTTGTCTGGCGGGTCATAGACAATAATAGACACTGTCTAGTAAATATGAGAGTATTGTTGTGAACACTAATAGGATCTAGTAAATATGAAGGCGTTGTCATAGACAGTAATAGTCAGTGTCTAGTAAATGTGAGAGTATGTAGACAGATTAATTTGGTGGATTTTACGTTTCCCTTTAATTGCCTAAAGTGTATTTGGAGTTAAGCTTATTTGCCGGTTGGTTATACTGCCGCTCTCAGCCATATACGACGCTAACTCAAGATATCTGTTAAAAATTCCGAGAGATCCAAGCAACATAGAGTCAAAAGGTTCCCATCTTAAGTTGCAAACAACTTTATAGATTATTATTATGATAGGCATTTTTCATTATTTTCAAGAATGTTTTTCTTATATGCAAACTTTTGTCACAACCTTAACTGATATTGTTCCGACCCTATTATTCCGATCGACTTTTACATCCCACCAAATTTCTAAAAAACATGGAACTTCCGTTTGGACATAGAAAGGTTTATCATTTTATTTTTATTGGGCTAATTGACAGATCTCAGTCAAGTAAACTAACTCACAAAGGCGTGGGTTTGGCTTGTATACAATAACTGTGACATTTCATTAGTTGTTTCCTGGCTTGAACCCGAGAGAGTTTGTACATAGGAGGTCGTATTAGTGAAGGAGCGTTGTGGCCTCATATTTCCGAACAAATTTATTTTTACTACGTGCGATGGGCACGCTAAATAACAAATTGTCTGTGTCACTGTGACAAACACAAAGAGAGAGAGAGACAGAGAGAGAGAGAGAGAGAGAGAGAGAGAGAGAGTTTTCATTCTTTAGCAGAGGTCTTCAGGATAGAAACACCCCTACCCGTCTGTCGAGTATGCTGGAAGAGTGCAAGTATTCCCCTGAGACAATACATATCGTTCCATTATTGTCAAATATTCAGTTGTCGCTGCTATACATCTTCCTCCATCCGTTCCCGACAAAGATATGAACTTGAAATGTTTGACAATACATTTCGTCTTATATCTTAGCTAGCTCTTGGGATGCTTAAAACTAATCATTTTGTGACTTTCAACTCCTGAAATTTATAGTTACTTTGTGTAACTGTTTTGACTATCCATCTGCGACACCTGGATCATACTTATTTCTTAGATGACAAAAGTAATTAGCACTTCTTACTTCGTGTAACATTCTGTTCAGTAGACTCAGGCCTGAGACATCTTTTTCACATCTTCATAATGAGACATCCCAACTCGTTTAAAACACAAAATATTTAGAATTTTGTAAGAATTGTTCACAGTACCTGTGACCGTATGCATAATCGATACGTTAATTAACGTATGGTGTTAACCACAGTGAACGCTACTAGTGTTTTGGGAGTTTACAGTGGTAATTGCAATGCGTTAACTAACGTAAAGATTATGCAGACGGCCACTCTAGTGTTTTGTTGTTTTTTTTCTGTAGATCGACGCATGACATGGAGTGTACCTACAACGTTTGGTGATTTGAGGTGTATTTGCTTGACAGAAGGTAGAGCGAAATGTAAAGCGAGGGTTGCAAGTTACCAGTGGCCGTATGCATAATCCTTACTTTAGTTAACGCACTGCGGTGATTACGGGAACGTCCAAAAACATTAGTAGTGTTCACTGTAATTAACGCAAGATCTTAATTAACGTTTGGATTATGCATACGGCCACTGGACATTTAATTCCTGGGGGTAGTTAACATGGAACGAAATATGATTTAACATACACGGCTGGGCAACCTTGGCATTACCAGCTCCCAAGCAATTATACATTACAAAGAAAAAGAGGTCGAGCACTCGGTAAATTCTGTATGTTTTGTCTACTTCCATCCTAATCCTGTTCTCCCTTCCCCGTCTCCCCCACCCCTACCCCACCCTCCAAAATGTCTTTGTTTAATCTTCAGAAGCACCAATAGCTATTTCCCAGACGTCATGAAACGCCATTATCGGCAGGAGACTTATATTCTCAAAACACAGTAATTACCCCACAGCAACACGCAGTCAGCAAGCACGGTTGCCATTCTGTCAGTGATGGCAGTTACAGGAATTAGTCCTTCATTAGTTGCTTTTTTTTTTTTTATTCTTTGAAGATTTATACTCTCAAAATGCAGAAATGAGTACGTAGCAACACGCAGTCAACAAACACGGCTGCCGTTTTGTCAGTGCTAGCAGTTACAGAGATTAGTGCGCCTTTAGATTATTCTGTGTTCCCCCCCCCCCCCCNCCCCCCCCCAACACAAAAAAACCACTACCATCCACCACCACACCCTTTCCGAGGGGACACCTCAAAACACTTGCAGACAAAAAAACACACACACATACAAGCCGTCACATCTGACCCGAATGCTGTGTACGATAACCGGTGACAGAGTAAATTCTAGACCGGCCAGATTGTAAACAGAAGGGCCAAAATGATCGTGTCGATGATTCTCCGTTTGGCTGTACTAGATCTGCGCGTCGGCCACTGGATCACAGATTGACCCATGCGCACAAATACAATGCATGAGATCAGGAAACTCTTGACTGATCGCTTGGCAAAGTCCGAAGAGTGCACAGGCAATAAATATCACGTACAAAACAAAAACAAAAAGAAAATATGTGAGAAAAAAAACGATGTGGAAAACCTACAGTATCGATATTGCAAATTATATTTCGGGAACGATGCCGAAGTCAATTACCGCATAATCGCAATTTACTGAGTAACATTTTGTACTTAATAGCAACTTTTTTCCTTAAATCAGGAGCAAAATGAATTATACATGTACATTAAAGTCATAAACAAACTGCGATGGTCAATATAACACTCTCAGCTTAATGACAAGCCTCACTGTTGCGATAAAGCAAGATCAAAAATAACAGTGTTGGATCCGTCAAAGATTACTGGCGGTATCGATATCATCCATATATTATTGTCGGTGCCTAGAAAGTATGTCAGTTGACATAAACGTTATTTATACAGAGATGGACTGGAGACGTTCAGAGGAATCGATCCCTTCTTAAAACATTTGTAGAAGTCAAACTGGATGTCGTGTCAAGATGTAGACACACAAACATTAGCTTCGTATTAAGAGGTCATTCACCTTACTTCCTCCTACGCACCATCAGTCGCGGGTAAAAACAATAAGCTTAAAAGCAAACTCGACTAAATCACAACACTTCTGGATAGCTAAATGGTGTTTTGCGTGTTAATGTTACGAAGCAATCACACACCCCTTTTAATCGCCACGTTTTCTTTGTCCTAAGTTTAAGCAGAGTCGTAATACGACGATCACTCTTCGTTCCTTGCAAAACAAGACCACTTCGGCTGGTAGTGTCCTAAATGCAGGTTAATATTTTGTTTTGTTCCGTTGAACTGTAAAGATAAACTTTTTTTTCTGGATTCCAAATGATTGAACCTCGATTATATGCCTGAGGCTGCCATATGCTCCAGTAAAAAGACATAACCTCATTCAAGCAAGAGAATTATGGGATGGCCTTGAATGGCCCAAAACAGGTTTCAGATTATCCAATTCTGGAATGTTTATAGTTTTTAAACAAACAAAGAAAGAAAAAAAAGCCTTTAGAACTAGCTTATGGAGTGTATATTTTGTTCCTTAAATTATTATTAGGCCTATATGTTTCGTACTAACTGAGACATGAAAATGGGCAGTCGTGGTCGCGGTAGCCAGGTGTTTGTGTTATGCAGATTTGTATATAGAAATATAAAAGTAAGTCGCCTCAGCAGGAGACTGTGACAGACAGGCGGTCAACAGAGAGGAGTCCTTGTTATACTCATAATAGTCTCATTTCTTTCCAGAATATACACTGGGCTGTCGTTGCAAACCAGAGATCTGTGACATTACAATTTGCTCCAAATCAAGAGATCAGTCACTGGCTGGCATAACGTAGAGTCTTGCAAACTCAAATTTTG
>JAWQUT010000586.1:173175-184023 GCA_033807755.1 Ellobium chinense | reverse complement strand
GGTTTTACTAGGGAACTGTGATCGAGTGAGGTAGTCACCGGCCCTGTGATGAAGTATTTGTACCGAATAAAAGTCAGTTAGTGAATTTAGTTTCTATCCCTTATAAACCCTCTCTCTCTTACCATCGTAAGAATAACATTAGTGCATCGATGCTGAATGCATCCTTAGTAGAATTAATGTCCATTTTTCCGATCTCATCGTTATTGCACAAGTTCTCCATTGTTAAATTAGCCTCTTTATAACGGGACTGAAGGACCGAAACTTCCGGCTTTTACGGCATAAGTGCGTCTATGAGTTTTAGAATAGATACGGTGGTGTAACAGTCGAAGAGTGAATGAAAATCGTATCACTCAGTGCTCGCATACTTGCTTTGTAAGCCTTACTAATGTGTTACAAGACACTCTTTTGGCGATGACCTCATGTAGCAACACTACCCCAAGTCTTCATGCCACTGACATGACCTATGAATACAGAATTTTAGGTTACTTCCCTTGTCCCCATACCCCATTTCAGAAAAAAATAGCACGGGTACTAACGGTATCAACAAAGTTCCGATCATCCCGTTATAGCCGATGTCCACTGGATATGGCTGGGCAGTGTCTGACACACAGATCTCTCCAGTGCCACATGACGGGATGAAGTGTCAGCCCCCATAATCCAAGGATATCATGTTCCTCCGCCACTTTCTCTTGCTGGCGTTGAGAGGAGTGTAAGGATGTGTCCGGAAAGGGATTGGGCTGTGAAAGCGAGAGATGATGGACGGAAAGACGTGGGAGTGAAGGGAAGATTAGTAAGTGGATGGATGGATGGATGGATGGATGGATGGAGGGATGGAGGGATGTATGGATGGATGGATGGAGGGTAGGAAGGAGAGAGGGAAGGAGGAAGGCAGGAAGAGAGAAAGTAACGATGGATGGATGGATGGATGGATGGAGTTCTGACTGCTGCAGATCCCCCAGGTTATTGAGAAACACTATCCATCGGTAGCGACTGGTTCCCCACTAACAGAACAACATTAGAGGATGCTGCTTTGTTAGAATTTCACCGATACCAGGGGTCTAGCGTTCATGTAATCTATGAATCTGAGATTACCTAATACAATTTAAGTAATCTCCAATTTTTTTCTAAAATGTTCAAATGTTCCTCCGTCCTCTTTTCCCTATGAGCCATTTACAAGCTTTGGCAGTACGATTTTGTCATTGGTAGTCAGTTTTCATCGTCGATAATCTGAAAGCCTATACACTGTCTCACTGATTCAACGCTTCCATATCCTCAGTGCATTGCATCCAAAGATAATATAGACAGATAATTTTATTTTTTTTTAAATGGCCAAACATTTGAGAAAAATATCAGCTTACCAGCTGTTCTGACGGTGTTTTGTTGCTTCTTTTTAAGCAAGATCCTTTCCGTGCACGACTTCCCGTTTTTTTTCTGTCGCCGAAGAAAGGCTGGTGGTCTAGAGCGTGCCAAGGCTGCCAGATCTGGCTCTTTTGGAACCAGTTTAATACCAAATGTTTTCCTTTTTGAAAACCATTGACTCCCACCAAAGAAAAAAAAGGACGGGGGTAGGATATAAACGCTAGATTCCAAAGAAGTTATTCTCGCTACGCCCCTGTCAGTAACAATAACAATGCCAACAATAAATTTATTAGCTCGGGTATACATAGCATACATATGAGCAAACGATATAAAAAAATGCATAAGAATTATAATTTGACGACCATAACATGCAGAGGCGCAAAAAAAAACAAAACACACTCACAGAGGGCACGCACATACTTTCAAGCTATGGTTTTACACCAGACATTATTAACTTAATAAATGCGCATAAATTCTCTAAAGTTTTTTGATCCCGTAGTTTTTAATAATTCTTTATATTCCATCATGTGTGGATTATGTCTAAAATAATCTGGTAAATATTTAATTCTTTCTTCTTTGAAGTTCCCACATTCAGATATATAGTGCTATTCATCTCCTCGACATTTTTTAACATAATGGACATAATTCCGTCTTTATTTTTTATATTTTTAAATCTCCTGTTTCTACTGGTATCCAATGGTTGATTTTTAAAAATATCTAAATTTCACCGAGCTAAATACACATAATATTTCAAAGTAACTTTCACGGCTTCATTCATTTTTCAGACAGTTTCTATATTTATCACTGTCGCCCTTGTTTTCATAGCACTTTTGAACAGCCTGGCCTTAAATTCTTGTCACAGTTTGATTTGCTTGTTCAAAAGAATGTACAATATGCTGTTGAGTGGTCAAGATATAGTAAAATTCTGAATCGTGCAAAATCTCCTCAACATAACTTAGCCACTTATGATTTTCTAATCCGTTAACATTTTAATTTTGCATATTTTTGTGATAACTGTATGAAAATTTGTCTTTCTCACCGTGTCACTCGCCGACTGCCCCCGAGCAATGCTAAACTGAGATAGAAATTCTCGTAACAGCACCACTCAGACAAAATAAACTCTTCTGAATAAAAGCACTGATTAATCCTCCCTTCCGTCATAGGAGATGTTTTATCTTGTGCAGTCTTTATATAAGCTAATTGTATTTGATAGACAGGCATATTTTTAATGTTATGAGCATCTTAACGCGCACATACATACTTTTGATTGACGTGATGTTTCAAGAACTGTTAAAAGAAGATGGAAATGCAATCTTGACATAATGAGGTTAAGCAAAGCTCCTCTGCTGAGCCCCTTACAGCCCGTCAAGTTTTTTATGAAAAATGTGTGACGGCATGGGAAAACAGGACACATTTGCAATATTGATATTTGGTATTGTTGGAAAGGGAGTTCATTGCTGAGTATGGAGAACTTTCAATTTTTGAAATATCTTTAGAAATTACCCGAGTTATGGCAGTTTTAACGAAGTCATCCCTAGAATCCCAAGTTTGAGAAATCGGGCTTTAAAGTATAGCGAAAAGGATGGAATCCGGGAATCGGGTCGCTTCACAAAATTAATAAAAAGACATATTTATCGGTTGAATTCATTCGCGCACAAGACTTTATCCATAGATTCGAAAATGGACAAAGACTGTCAATATGCAAAAATCTAAAACTGCATGAAAGTTCACCTACGACCCAAGCTTTGCNGGCTGATAATTAAGTTCCGTTTGATCATAACTTTTTAATTTTCCACAGCATATACATAAATAATACATCAAACGAAAGCTTAACAACTCAGCTACATACTTAGCACTCTATTTTTCGACGTAGTCACCGTCGCGATCAACACACAGCCTCCAACGTTTCACTAGTTGGCGCACGCCGTCAGCGAAGAATTCAGACGACTGCCCACGGCACCATCTGCGAACATCTGCGATAACTTCCTCATCATTGTCATAGTGATGGCCCTTCAGGTACTTCTTGAGTTGGGGAAACAGATAATAGTCAGAGGGGGCAAGATCAGGGCTGTATGCAGGGTGCGGTAGGGTCGTAAGTTCCAGCTGCCTTAAGGCGTCCTGAGTTTGGCGACTGGTGTGCGGGCGCGCATTGTCGTGTTGCAGGATTGAGTTCTTATCACCCCGAACACGTCTTAGTCTGAGTTTGAGAGTTCGGAGTGTTGAAATGTATCGCTCAGAGTTCACAGTTTGCCCTTGCTCCAGAAATTCCATGTGGACCACCCCCTCCATGTCCCAGAAAACGGTTAACAAGACCTTTCTTGCAGAGACAACAACCTTGAACTTCCTTGGACTTGGTGAGGTTTTGTGCCTATACTCCATCGATTGGGCCTTCATTTCTGGATCGTAGTGGTGGACCCATGATTCGTCTCCAGTCACAATGCGTTGCAGAAATGCCTCTCCTTCTGCATTGTAACGCTCTAAGAGTTGAGTACACATGTCCTTTCTCTGCGCTTTCATCTCTGCAGTGAGCGGTCTTGGGACCCAACGGGCAGAGACTTTTCGGTAACCCAGTACAGTTGTGACGATATGGTGCACTCGTTCTTTCGAAATGCCTACTTCATCGGCAATTTCCTTTTGTTTGACCCTTCGATTTGCCCTGATCATGCAGTCAACTTTCTCTCGATGAGCCGTGTCCGATGCGGAAAGGGGCCTACCCGAACGTTTCGATCACGCACAATTGTCTCTCTCGGGTCTTCCCCTTTAAAAATTCTCACCCATTTGCGAACTGCAGAGTCTGAAATGCACATTTCACCATAAACTGTCTTCATTCTTGCATGAATGTTTGCAGCAGAACATCCCTCAGCTGCCAAAAACTCAATAACAGAGCGCTGTTTGATGAGAAGGTCATTGGAAGTCGCCATTGTCTCATGAACATGGTTACCCCACCACGTGTTGCGCGTCACTATATTATGAGCACAAATGACGTTACACAAACTTGTTGTTCTAGGTGAGCCTAGAAAAATGGTTCGAGAGTATTAATATGTTGGAAATTTTAGGTCGATGTGACGAAAATTGACTGAGTTATTAGCAAACGGAACTTAATTATCAGCCTGCCCTCGTATTTATCGGTTGAATTCATTCGCGCACAAGACTTGATCCACAGATTCGAAAATGGACAAAGACTGCCAATCTGCAAAAATCTAAAACTGCATGAAAGTTTACCTACGACCCAAGCTTTGCCTATATCCCCACTATGATGATTGCGTCTTCCGCCCGGGTTATCCCATGCCGCCACACAATATAATCAATGTCCCAAAACTCCGAAGCGTAACGCGCTCCGCAACACGATCAGAAACAAACGGCACTGGTAAGCAGCCCTTCCTATAAACTAGGACGAAAGTCACAACTATAACTCGGGTACCCTTTGATGTTTTGGAACGAAAGAAATACCAGTGGGGCTGTGACACAGTGCAGCTGTTGCACATATGCCAGAAATAAGTGACAATGATTACTTTTATGGCTGTCTGCGTAGGCTTCCTTCTTCCCGTTCTCCGTCACTTGTCTCCGTTCTGTATCATCGCTTCGATCCAGTACCTTGATAAACACCACCCTGACCGAATTTCGGGTTTTGACGCATTTAGACTGCCAATAACGTCACGCATTTTGTATCGAAACCGCAGACTTCTAACTTCAGATGTTTCGTGGTGCGAAAGAAAACTACGAAGTATTCCTTAATATAATTCACATATTGGAAAACATGTCGGATTATTGTTGGTCATGCACTTTCCAAATTGTCACTAATGACAAAGTTAGTGCTCTTTTTCAATGTCGGTCATACGCACCAAGCAAGGTCAGTGACACAGACAGAATTTGTTTTCTTCAACGTAGATCAGTAAGTTCTAACCTAACAGGCTGAATTCTATTATGCAATACACTACTTTCACCAGCAGAGTCTATTTCGAGAGAATCGCTTTGTTAAGTGCAATGTTACAAAAACGCGATAGTTTTTTGCTTCTCCTGTGATGTAGAATGGATTTTGGCGTTTATCGGACTAATGCACCCGAACAAGGATACACTTCCCATCCTCTATCAACCCTTCCTTTCTTCCTTTCTTCTCTCAATCTTCAATGTCCTCTCCTTCCTCTAATTCTCTCCCTGTCTCTCTTACACTTATTCTTTTCATCGCTCCCACACTCGTTTCATCTTCTCCTTCCCTTCTTGTTTACCCACTCTTCTCCTTCCATCTTTCTTTTGTCAGTCATTTCATCCTTCTTTTTTTTTGTTCCTTCTGTTTGTCTTGACACATTATTCCCCTGATCCAACCCTTGGTCCCATCCTCGTCGCGCCAAGTCCATCCTAAACACCGTATGGACCAGCACGAGTTCATTTTCAGTATGGAACGAGGCCACGGGACGGCCAAAAAATATCCGAGCGCTGGCTGGTAATCTCCTGAGAAAACAAGAAAGTTTCCAATAAACAAATAACGCTTGCGTAAGGGTATGTCGAAACACCGAAACCAATCATATAACATGAGCATCAAGAATGAATATCCCGGCCTTGCCTTTTTTCCAGTTCAAGATCCGATCCGCTTACAGTTTTTTTCCCTACTTTTTTTCCCTACTGCGACGTCATTCCTGGACTATAATACACAGCACAGATGGGCCATTGCCAGTATTATTATCTGTAGGCTATATTCCAGTTTTATAGGGGTGAACGACCCCTTCTGACCAGCAACGCCAAAAAAAATAGTGTAGTGCACATGTCTCGGTATTATGTTCCTTTTTAACCGAGTCCCACTTGGTCAAACCCACACTAAAGATTGCAGGAGGCTAACTGGTCAAACAAAATGGACTATCAGAGTCAATAATAGCAGAGTATAAAATCCATCCTTTGGACAGATTGTGTAGATATAATCATATAATATGAAACCACATCGCGGAAGTGGTGAAATTCAATCCTGAATTTGCATAAAAAATAATTGTTGCAAGCAGTGTTTCCCAATGGCATCAGCGGATTTTATTTGTGTGGGCCCCTAATCTACAAAAGAATGCCAAATTTTTAACCTCTTTTCATGTAATTTAAAATTGTAAAAAAATCTGAAAACAATATATGATTTGAGAACAGTGCCGGCACCAGAGTTGCACACTAGCCTTGGCCATCTTGGAATGTTCCTGTGCATCGGGGAGAACTATTTACTAAGTGGCTCAAAGAGGCTTTTACAATTTGGCTCCAGCAACCTAAAGTGAATGCTGCAAATATTAGGCAGCATGTGCACAATACTGACTTTGCGCACTGGTGGTAACTTTAGGTAACATCACCGATAATTTGGGGCATTTCCCATTGTAACTACCAGCAAGCAAAGTTGGACAGCATTGTGTATATATTCCCAGATCTATTTTACGAATTCAGCAAATGATGTAAGATAGGCTTCGATCAAGTTCAAAACCTAGAACCCATTCTTTATTGCAACAAAAATCTGGTATAACAGGTCCGTGCCCAGCTGACAAAGCAGAGATCATTAAGACTGATACTGCTAGCAATAACCTCCAGGAAGTCCCTTGTACACAAAGCATAAAGATAGTTGAACATATCCACTGAATGATGGCTCACTATTAGATCGATTTATAATTAATTTATATTGATACTTCCTCCATAATTTCGAGATTTAAAAATTGGATTCCTCAATACAATAACTGGAAACATAGAGGCATAGAGGCATACTTATCTGAACCCAAAAAAAAATATGTTTATCAACTTTACTGCGCTTCCCTGGCCATTTTATGTCCATTCTATTATCATTGTTAATCACAGAGAGCTGATTCTATTAGTTCCACCACAGCATGACACCACCTCATACAATCATGTCTGGTCTGGCAAACACTATTATATCACGACCGTCTGCTAGGGCGATTAGGTTTCATGGACGATCTTTGATATTTCCTATGAATTCAGAATTCAACCTCCATATTTCCTATTGCAGTTTTGACCCCTCCTTCTCATGCCCCGTCATTATTAACCTCTTCACTGCCGAGAAATTCGTGGGTCTGAGATAGGTTTTTAATGAAAAATATGGAGAAAGTTGCAGTATTAAAACTACATTTCTGTGTGTGCAGCACTGTCTCTTCCTTAGAAAAAAAAAATAATTGTAGACTCTAGTTTCTAAAACATTTGGATTTTTTTTTTTTGTATGTTCATGTTTTGGTTTGATAGATCTAAGTGTGATACCTGGTAGTGAAAGGGTTAAAATAAAGAACATCGCTGTAAACATCTATCACGAATAGGTACATTGAACATCTATAGGGCTATTACAAAGATTTGGCGACAAGACTTGACCAGAGGCATCTGACGTTATTACCAGGCTTTGGAAATCTACTCGCGGACCTGCAGGATTCAGTCAAATTCAGCGAGAGTCAACTTGAAGCCATGACGGACTAACACAATCGCGATCAGTTTTTCTAGTGTCCCGACATTATTAAACATAAAGAACATCATTATGTGCAGATATCACCTACTGGCAACTCCGAAGTCTATACACTTATTACGTAAGCTTGGCGACAAGATTTGACCACATGCACCTGATGTTGCTAGGCTGTGGAGACTCCCTCAGACCTATAGAAGACAGTTAAATTCATCATCAGAGCCAATTTAAAGGCATGACAGACTAACAAGATCGAGACCACGTCTTCTCATATTCCGACATTTTCAGAGAGAAGGAACATCATTGTAAACAACTATCACTTACTGGCAAACCAGAACTCTATAAGGCTATTACTAAAGTTTGGCGGCAAGATTTGACCAGAGACACCTGTCATCGTTACAAGACTGAGGAGACTCTCCCAGCCCTGAAGAGGACGATAAGATTCAGCAACAGAGCCAACTTAAAGGGATGACAGACTAACGAATTCGAGACTACTTCTTCTCATTTCCTGACATTTTACAACATGAAGAACATCACCACGTGCAGATATCACCTACTGGCAAATCAGAAGCCTATAAAGCCATTACGGGTTTGGCGAAACGATTTGACCAGGGACACCTGACATCAGTACTATGTCGTGGATACCATCTCGAACCTGCAAAAGACGGTCAGATTCAGTAACACAGCAAATTTAAAGGCTTGACAGAGAGCACAGAAGCTGGAGAAGGCCAACAGGGACCAACTATGAAACCAAGTTATGGAGTTCTGCGGCTGATATATATGCGAAACATATCTGAGGCCCTGGAGCAAGTTAGCACCAGCATTGTCTTTATAACAAGTCCTGGGAACACCGAAGATAAACAGGAGAAAGAAAAAACAGATCTTATACTCTGTACTGTCAAAACTGGGGCATGCTCATTTTCCGATCATTCCCGTGACATCTCAGCCATCTTGATAATCACCAGCCGGTAGATGTTTACCTCTAGATTATATTTCAAAATGGCTTCCGGACATGTCCTACAAATCATTTACAATCCGTAGCTTCTGCCAAAGGGATGAAAAAGAAATCCCTTGATTGATCCGGGCTGAGAACTATGGTAAGAATTTTCTTCCAGCAAAACAACAACACTCACTCACTCACTCACTCACTCACTCACTCACTCACTCACTCCACTCACTCACTCACTCACTCACTCACTCACTCACTCACTCACTCACTCACTCACTGATTTTGTTTTATTTAATGCCGGCTAGGCCAAGTGGCCCATTTTCCAAATAAATAACGCTATAATGGATTTTGTAATTTATAAACTACGTAGAAATTGTTTATTCTGATTTGCATTTTCCATGGCTACATTTGTTTGGTTCCTGTAATTTGGCAAAATGGGAAGCCTTCCTGAGCAAAGGAAGTGTCAGTCCTTAGGCAAGCCAAGGTGCGACTAAAAAGAAAGAGACAGGGACCAATGCACTGACTTGCCAATGCTTTTTGCTATACCTTTGTCATAGCATAATTCAGTACACACAGACCACCGTTGATTCTTGCCACATTTTCCTTCGACACAAGGCCATTGATAAGATGTTCACTAACAAATTTGAAACCGTAGATGGTTACTACCATATCGCCAAGCTTTTTCTTCCGGTTTTGTACAAATGGCGACACAGTTCTAACAAAACTCTATTAAGTGTGCATCCCTCTTCAAGTAACTGGTGCGCATCAAGCAAAAGCATACCCTTTGTTAAGAACTGCCCACTGAATACGAGGAAGGAGTATGGCTTCCGATTTTCGTGAATTGCAGGGACCAAATAAATACAGCTCTGGCTAGTTATTTGGCGGGTTTTTGTGTGTGTGTGTGTGTGTTTTTTTAGCCCCCCAGAACTGTTGCTCCATTCGGGGAAAAAAAAAACAAACAACAACAATCAAGAAAATGTCCCTTTGATGAGGACCATGATGTTAGAGTTGGGGACTTTCCACTTATAAGGCACATTTCTGTGACCATTAGATTATCTTTGCTTTTCATTTAGTGCATCCCAAACAAGAATGTTTCCATGGCAAGATTTAATCCAAACTAAAGTTTAATGTACTTAATCATCAGGCTTATCAAAGAAGGGAAGACAGACAAGGACTTAAACAAACAAACCCAAATAATTTTCAGAACTGAAAGACAGCCCGTCATGTGGCAATAGTAATCTTCGATTAATTGTTTCCCTTTCAATCGTTTTTACCTCCCCTAACAATGTTTATTATCTTTGTTCCAGATTCCTCTTTCTCCTCGCGGTTTACTTTTCACTCTTCCGTATACATTCATTAGCGTCAAAATTCACGTGCGAAAATAATGTGGCTGACAATGGCAAGTTTGTGGTAACAACATTCTGATTCTAATTTTAAATAGAGCAAATAATTTATTGCCTAATAGCTTTGATGTGGTCCAGCCTTCACTGACGCCAGAAAGTAAAAGGCTAAACTGACATCACAAAATCATAAATTAGTTTCTCTAGCATCAGTTACAAGCCATTACATAGCCACTTAATCTTCTTTATTACTTTACAGTATTCAAAGGGCTTATAAAAAATGCAGTTTTAAATATAGCTTACGTCGTTCATTTTGTTTTGTTTTTTAGCTACGAAATGATATATCTTACACCTCTACATAAAAGCGTAAACAAGTTAAAGAGTTTCTTTAACAACGTGTCCACACTGATAGTCACAAGCCATCTAAGATTACACCGAACTCTCTACACTACACTTTGAGAGTTAACTTACAAAATAAAGAACGAACTTCTCTTGACTGGTTGACAAACATATATAGATACGGCTCTATTTTCATTTAGTTATGACTTTGGAATCTTATAAGATATAATGTCGTTTTTTGGGGGAGACCAATGTTTCTATAGATAATTCATTCTGAATGTAGATTTATTTATCTATCTAGATGTAGTATAGCCGTAATCTGTCACGATAATAAAATATATTAAATTGTCTAGACTCGAATGTATGTTTGTCAGACGATTGTTCACTAGGCTGCTCTATTTCTCTCTTTCTCTGTCTCTGTCTCTGTCTGTCTCTCTCTCTGT
>JAWQUT010000586.1:159926-173151 GCA_033807755.1 Ellobium chinense | reverse complement strand
TCTCTCTCTCTCTCTCTCTCTCTCTCCCTCTCTATCTGTTGATATTATCTCGGTCTTGTCATCCTTTTTCTCTCTCTCTCTCTTTCTCTCTCACCCTTTTCCTCTCTCTCTCTCTCTCTCTCTCTCTCTTTCTCTTTCTCTTTCTCTTTCTCTCTCTTACTCAAATATCAAAACTCTTCTAGAAACCTGTAAGGAAAAGGAAGCAGAGATGAGCAACGAAACAACAATACGGTTAAGTCGTGTGGGCACAGGAAGAAAAAGAACCAATTCAAAACAAAAAGACCTCGCACTTAAGAAAAGTACGAGTGAGAATCAAGTACCTGTCCAGGCACTGCTACAAAAACCCTTCACAATTATAACAAGAGCACTCACTCTCACCAGCGGAAAACACTACGTCCATTATCGTCTTCTTGCGTACATTTAATGGCGAACATCGGATCGAGGCTCTTAATAGCCTAGGCAATTGTATAAAACACGGATTGTCCGTGCTGAAGAAATTATGTGGTTTCACGAATAAAGACAGTGTATGCCAAATTAGGTCAAGTTCACTTCATAGTACCTTTCAGTTTAAAGCAGTTGAATAATTTTTTCCTAGACTTTAGTTACATAATAATAAATATCGTCATGCTCATTCCACATTTGCCTAAGTTATTATTTTTTTAATGATTTTGGTTATTTGTATTTCTATGATCTTTCATTTATTTTCTTTTGCCTGTTGAAACGATGTAGCGTTTTGACGTTAATATATCCCATTTACAATCTAAACCACATCTGCCGCATTGTTGTGTCCTGAGCAACTGGTTGAAAGAACTCGAATTCTCATCACCTCAAAAAATGACTTCGGCAAATGTGGAATGAGCATGACGATATTTATATCAAATACATTCCATTAAACCAACAGAGAATCACAGTGAAGATTGCACAGCTGCTGTACATAGCCCAAATAAACAAGAAAGATCACTATGAGAACTGAAAACTACACGCACTGACTCGCTTCACCTTCTTATGCCTTCCCTCTCTCTCTCTCTCTCTCTCTCTCTCTCTCTCTCTCTCTCTCTCTCTCTTTCCAATTAGGGTTTAATTATCATGTAGCCTTTATCTATTGTTTCCGAGGTAGTTAACCATAAAATATTCATCACTGATCTAAGCTCAACACGAAACGGCGATGTGCGTCTTAATGTAAACTGCGACTCTGGCGCGTACGGTATTTTTACGTAAAATCGTAGTAGTAATGATTCCAAAAAGCATGAAAATGGGTTTAAGAAGAAAAATATAGACGACGATTATATCTTCCCATAAATATCACAGGCCAATGATCTCGATCTTAATAACGTCGATCGTGATAGCGATTCCAAGAAACTTGAAAAGGGTTTTAAATGAAAGAGTATAGACAACGATTATTTCTTCCCAGAAATATCATAGACCAGTGATCTCTATCTTAATAATATTATCGATCATGACCAGAGTGGATGTGTGAGGTAATCAGCGTAGGCTGTGTCCAACAGGTGATCCACGCCTACAGAGGTGAAACCAGTGAGGAAATTTCAACGACGCACGGAAATTCAGATTACAATTACAGTGTTTACGAAAGCACCGGTTTGTCCAAGGGAAATGACTGTGGCTTTCCAGTAGAACAGCGACACGTGTTGGGTTCAAAATCCTCTACTGACATTTTAAGGCACAATAACAACAACAACAACAACAACAACAACAACAACGACAACAACAAAAATGAATGACACTTAAGAGCAAGATTTTGATGTGATCTAGTCTCCATAGATCTGGGAGTCATGTAGCTAAAGAAAAACAACAAAAAAAAACAAAAAAACTCAACTGACGTCATTTATACACTGGAATGGACAGTAACTGTTTCCGGTATTTCGAATCGCTATTCATGTTTTAAGAAAGGAACGTCACATTAATAGGTCTTCTTTAATCCGGTAAAGGAACTTTGATTACTGGTCATTTCCGCTTTCATTTTATTTTCTAAGAAATAGCTGTCCATTAATCTATACAGTGATAGTTACTTAGACGTTACGCAACCGCCATTAGGTTATGTTAAGGAGATCTATGAAGTTAATGCTAAGCAGGGCTGGGCAGAACTGAGACCATATGATCACAGTTCGAGCACAAATTTTTAATAAGCTCAGTTCACATGAACTTGATCTGGACCTTAAAGCTATTTTGGAAGAACTGGTCTAGATCTGAGCTGCAACTATACTGGGTGTTTGATGTGAACATCAGTTTCAGTTCAATTCATATCTACCTTAAAAATCAGAACCGAATCGGAACCACTATGTCATGACAATTTAACTTGGCGGGGGAGGACGGGATGTCATAATCTCAGATGTCTTTTTGTTAGTTTGTTTCTAGTTATCTATTTAATCTATGTACATAAATCTATTGAGAGCTTGAGCTTTAACCATGGGATCATTTACCACCGTAAGAAGCACATTATCTCTGCATTGAGAGTGCATGCATTCAGCACCTTTCCACTAATGTAATTCTTACGTTTGTAAGAGATCCCATCGTTAATGCGCAAGCTCTCATATATCTCTACAACTTGCTGTTCTGGGAAGGAGATGGGCGCTCTACAGAGTCAAATTTAAAGCCCATACATTTTTGAAGTAGGACAAGCCTACCTCTCTAATTACAAAGCAGAAAACAGAAACCTGTACTTTGGAACGAAATTTCCATGAGAGATTCAAACTTAAGACTGATGAACAGTGAAAAACAGGTTTTGTTGGCGAATAGACTACATCACTTGGATCCGGATGTATTAGAGAACATAGTTTCTGCGAGGAAATTCAAAAATCAAAACAGAACTTCGTGCGGAATCGGACTGGCGGCTGCGTTGGAAAAAATTGCATTCACTGGATGCCACAACTCTGTCTCTTTACTTCCGGTTTTATGACAGACAAAGCAAAGGCATGATATAAGGGACAACTAGCTGTTCGCGTGCTTGGCTTGTTTGTCTTTATGATGGAAAGACATAGAACAAAGGGCTTAAAAGGACTCAACCCTATCCCACACCTGTCTCAAAAGAGTCTACAAATAAATCCTCTTCTTCTTCTATCTCGGATTTGTTGTCCACTGTCATCATCTTCATCATCATTATTATCACCATCACCTACTTCTCCTAATACCCCAATTCCTCCTGCATCCTCATTCCTATCTTCTTCTTTTTCTTTCTCTTCCCTTTCTTCTTCTTCTTCTTTTTTCTTCTTCTTCTTCCTCTTCTTTTTTATTTTCCCCTTCTTCTTCTTCTTCTTCTTCTTCTTCTTCTTCTTCTTCTTCTTCTTCTTCTTTCTCTTCCCCATCTTCTTCTTCTTCTTCTTCTTCTTCTTCTTCTTCTTCTTCTTCTTCTTTAACAACAACAAGCTCGGGTCCGTCCAGACGCCATGTCCCTGAAGGCCTGACTATAAGCTCTTCTGATCTGGAGTGTCATGTATCGGTCTCCCTGTCACTGTAGCGCTTGTGATTAGTGTCTTCTTTATCTCTTTTTCCACTGCCTTCTCCCCCCCCTTTCCCCCTCCTCCTCCTCCTTCTTCTTTTTCTTCTTCTTCTTTTTCTTCTTCTTCTTTTTTATTCTCCTCCTCCTCCATCTCCTCCTACTTCTTCTCTTCCATCTTTTCCTTCTTCTTCGACAAGTACGTGTACTTCCACAAGTTACCTATTTGGAGGCCTTCTTCTTCTCCTTCTTCTTCTCCTCCTCCTCCTCCTCCTGCTCCTTCTTCTTCTTCTTCTTCTTCTTTTTCTTCTTCATTTTCTTCTTCATCATCTTCTATCTTCTTCTAGACTAGTTCTTCTTCCTCAGCAGATGCGGGTCCTTCTAGAAGTTGCATTCCTAAAGACGACAGACTCTTCTGTTCTGAAGTGTTTCTATGTCAATCTCGTGTTCGTGATTGATGTCTCCTTTTTTTTTTTATTTTCTACTTCCCTCTGGGTCTTCCTCTCCGATCACACCTCCCACAGGTCTCCACACGGAAGATTAATAAGTATTATTTGGGTTAAACTACAGTCATTATCTCTAGTCATTTTCAATTCTACGACGCAGTGTAGTCTTCGGACCTTATGACGGGTCATTACTTCACCTGTGAAATAACATTATGACTTTGCTTTAACCTCAAGTAGTTTAAAGGTGGTCAGACCTGAAGTGGTTTAAAGATCGATAGATATAATAAAACACCATATATGAACAGAGAATTTGCAGTTTTTGTCTAAACTCACTAGGAGATGAATTTCATTATTTACTAGAATGCCCGCATTTTACCTCAGAAAGAAAGAAATATATAGACAAGAAATATTTTATTAGACCTAATATGTTAAAGTATAAGAGACTGATGCAATCAGAAAATGTCCTGGAACTAAATAGATTATGTTTGTTTTTGGATATCGTCATGAAATGTTTTGTTTAGTCCTATTTTTGGATACTATTCTAGATCTAGATCTTAGCGCTATTTGTTGATTAAGTTATGAAGTTGTGTGCTCATTTTCAGTGTAACCCGGTTAGCTTTTGTGCCATTTATGTTTAGACTTGTCGTTAATCATCGAGTGTATGTCCTCTTGTTTAATGCTTTTTTGTACTGTAAAGGTACCATAAGCTGTTTAATAAACTTGTTAAACTTGTTAAACTTGTTAAACTTGTTAACCTCAAGTGGTTTAATGGTGGTCAGACCAATTTTCTTGAGTACAATCGGAGTAGTTGTTCGAATCTTTGCTTTTTCTCAAATTTATCTGTGTTACGAAACTCTATTGTTGCCTTTATTTTATATTTTATGACTCTCGCCATGATCATGTTGTAAGTGGATTGTGGAAGCATTTTATTCACGTCGTCTTTAGTTCAAATGTCCGTGAAATAGGTACGTAGTTTAACCTGTGAAAAGCTATCACCAAGGTGTGAGTCACCACCTGTGAAATGCGAATTCGGTTACCTACTTTCTTGGAGTTGCGAAAATCGGTGGGTGACCTTTTTTGCCTAGATGTGTATGATAATCTAAGATCGTTTCAGCAGACACTTAAATACTTGCGCATTAACGATGGGATTTCTTACCCTCGTAAGAACTATTATACTCTGCATGATGAAAGCTACCAAGGGTGGGAGAGAGAAGGGGGAAAGGATTCTAAACGTTTCTTGAAAGTTTTTTTTTAATGTATGTGTCTCTGCACTTCCTTTCCCTCCCCACATTTCCCTCGCCCTACTCATAACAATAGTTGTAGTTTCTGTCAATGAATACTCCCGTGTACGCAAACTTTGATGACGTCATCCGCTAACGAAATTGTGTTTCTTTCCCGACAGGGATTACTAGTAGCCTTAGGAGGGCCGGAAATTTTTTGTAATAATTGAATATTCGTCTTTTAATTAATTCTTCGATTCCAAATGGCAAAAAAGCGAAGGCCGTCATGATGGTCGATACATCTTTTTGTACTCTCACGCCAGATTTGAAGTTTGTAGTCTAGTTGTGATAATATTATGTTTGGAAAAGTGACATACGTGTTTCCAAGTTGCCAAGTATAAAAATGATGGTAGATTAATCAATCACGATCTATCTATCTATCTATCTATCTATCTATCTATCGATCGATCGATCGATCTATCTATCTATCTATCTATCTATCTATCTATCTATCTATCTATCTATCTATCTATCTATCTATCTATAAGAAGACGAACACTCCGTATTACAAGTTGTATCTTTAATTTCTCTCTCTTTCTCTCTCTCTCTCTCTCTCTCTCTCTCTCTTCTCTCTCTCTCTCTCTCTCTCTCTCTCTCTCTCTCTCTCTCTCTCTCTCTCGTGTGTCTGAAATTACATGTATATGCCAGACTCGATGCCTCGTCAATCCTTGGGTTCCAGCCATACATCGCGAGGATTATTAAGTGTCATATATTTCTCATACTAATCACCCGCTCGCGTGATGGGTTCATCCTTCAAAACTGGCTCCCCTCTGCTATGTCTGTCTGTTTGTCTGTCTGTCTATCTCTCTTATCTCTCTCTCGCTGCCTCTCTCTCTTTGTATCTCTCTTGCTGTCTCTCTCTCTCTCTTTCTTTTCTCTCTCTCTCTCTCTCAGGATTTAGCCGAACTGAGATCATATGAACGCATTTAGTGAAATTAAGTTCAGTTCACGTGAACTTGATCTGAGCTTAATAGCTATTTTGAACGAAGTGATCTGGATCTGAACTGTAGCTACTGTGGATGCCTGATCTAAACTTCAATACTCTACTTAAATTTCACTTCAGTTCACATCCACCCCGAAAATCAGAACCGAATGCCAGTTTCAAAACCCAAGAAGAACGGATTTGAACTGAAAACTATTCAACTTGAACAGAACTATGCTAAACTTGACCTTAGGGCTTTTGTTTCCTTAACGATCTGAACTGAGTTTTTTTGGGTGAACAAGCACAACTCCTGCTCTCTCTCTCTCTCTCTCTCTCTCTCTCTCTCTCTCTCTCTTTCTTTCTCTTTCTCTGTCTCTCTGTCTCTCTCTGTCTCTCTCTGTCCAGTATTGATTCCATCAGTAATTTTCAGTAATTTTGTTCGCATGCCGATCGTGAAGTAATCGTTCTTTAGGCATGGATTTCCGCCCAACCATGTCATAAGGTCGTCGTTATTATCTAGACAGACAGTACGTCAAACCAGTTCAGTTTGGTTCATTGTACGATGAAACAAGGACGCTGTACTAAATCCTGAGAGAGAGAGAAAAGAGACAGCGAGAGAGATACAAAGCTTAGGGTTACACAATTTTTGTTTGTAATGTCGCCTTTAAAAATGAAGTCATTGGAAAATAATCTGGATTTTCTTTGGCTTTTTTTTTTTCTTTGCATAGTGAATTTGCATATGTTCCCAGCTTCCAACGAGATTCTAGCAAAATCATGACACTGAGAACCACGACGCCACTTAAGTTACGCTCCTGCCAATAATGACCTGGTAGTTAACTGTTACTTAACTATAATGGCCGCGACACTAGTGCTGCATGTTATAGGCCCATTATAAGGCAGCAATGGTCACGTGATCCCAACTATTTCATCATAATGACGTCGATACTGAGGACTGCATAGACTGCATGAGAGAGTGACGTCTCCAGATAGTGCCAGTTTGTCACAATGAACGTAAAATAAAACGAGATAATATTGAGCTTGCGTATTAACGATGGGATCTTTGTAACCACCGTTACTGCAGGAGTGCTGATTACACCCTTAGTAACTTCAAAACTCAAGAGTTAATTAAAAAGAGCGTGTGGATCAATGCTGAGATCTCTTATCATCATAAGAATTACACGAGCTCTGCATGTTGAACGCTCCTACGGGTGCATTCAGCACTGATGCACTTATGTAATTCTCACGATGGTAAGAGATGCCATCATTATTGTGCAAGCTCTCAATGGTAAAAGAATGCATCGTGAATGCGCAAGCTCTCAACTGTGATTCTTGCAATAGTAAGTGACCCCATCGTTAATGCCCAAAAGCTCTAAGTTGCAAGCTCTCTAATAATGATGAGAAAGTACTGGAATTCCTAGCGAGTAGCAATCGTGGCTATGACCTTCCTGCCATGGAAATCCCCGCGATAATTACAAGCCACTCCATCTAATTTTGAACATACTTCACCCTAACATACGTTACTGGACAGTTATAATCAAGGTGAGGTCGCAAATAAATTACTTATTATCTCCAGAGGTGCAGTTATGTACTTGGTCACCGAAGGTCTACACTTAGCACAGGTCACTTATTGACCTAAGCAACAGAATTTCGATGATAGACTATACCGGTGGTAAAATAGCCGGAAATCCGCTGGCTACTATTAAAATGTTGTTAATTAATCACTTCCAGCAAAGCTTACTTTCGGTTTGTGATATTGCCTCGTCAAATCTGACTTCCGAAAGTTAAAAAAAAATGCATTAGCCAACAAGAACCGATCTAACAAATCATATCAGCCAGTCATATCCCTCTGACAAAGGAAGAGTAGAAAATAGAAGTAACGATTGTTGGAATTGTGGCTTGCTATGCGCGGTTGAACGTGAGTGTATAATAACTAAGAGTGGGCTATTCAGCAATATTATGTAGAGGTATCGAGTAGATACGGAGTTTTCGCCATTGTCCATTGCCTCGGTTTGGAGACAGATCTAATGAGAGGTTATTCTAAGTCACAATGACGCGATGAGTCAGAAGTCTTCAAATTTTCACCCTTCCTGATACACCAGAGGATAAATCTGATATCAAACAAACACACATTACAGATCTTCTATGTAGTTAGAGGTCCGCAGTACGATACGCGCGACGTTTTATCCGTCCAAACAAAAGCATCAAACTCTGAATTTCAGTCAGAATGGCGTTTATCGAGTCACTGCAACCTAGCAACGATTAGTTTATTGACATGTTCAATGTTCTGAAGTTTTTGATGCCAATTTTCTATCTCCTACTTTCAATCTCCTACTGTGTGAATCAGCTGAATGCTGGGCTCATTCAATGGACGAGGATATCTTCTTGTGACAGTATAAACTTTGTCGCTAAAGGAGTATTTCCGTTGAAAATTAATTACATCTGTGTGTCTATGAATGATGTTTACTTTTGTATGAACCCACCCTAAACATCTTTGCTCATCCCCGACATTAAGGGTTAGCGTGGCCCGAGCAAAATGATTAGTTGGGAGGGAGAAATGCGTACTGATCCTTGCAAAGCCCTTTGAAGCCGTTTGGTAAATATACATTCTCATCGATGTGGGATGCTGATGCTTCGAGCGGGGACCTCAATCCTGCAGATAATACAAGAATATTGGCGTGTTTAGGGGGAATTCCGGAGGGTGGAGAGAAGGAAGAGAGAGGGAGAGAGAGGAAGAGACATAGAGAGATCATGTATGATTTAATTTGTGGAATAAGCCGAATTTTGTTGCACTTTTCAAGCATCGTAGAGCGCTTTGAGCGAGTGATGTCTTCGAAAAAAAAAATTAAATGATGTTTTTGTTTTTCAAATCCGATGCATAGAATAAGTAGATATAAGAGAAAATTAGGGAAAGTCATGGTATCGAATAAAAAGGACTTAAATCTGCAGAGAAGTACAACCTTTCTCCAAGCTGTGATTTTTTTCTGAGCCATTTTGTCGTGAAAAGAAATTCTTGTTTATGTAGAGGTAGGTTTGACTTGCAACCTGTCAGTTGCTTGTTGTTCTTCTTCTTGTCATAAGTTTCATGAAACTAGTCCATCCATCCATCCACCCATCCATCCATCCATCCATCCATCCATCCATCCATCCATCCATCCATCCATCCATCCATCCCGCCGACCTATTAGGCAGCCACCACTCATCTATCAAACCATCCACCCATCCTTCAATCTATCCGACTATCCATCCCAACCGTCCATCAGCAGCCATGCACACATCTAGCCATCATCCAAGCAGTCTTCTATTCATCTATGCGCTCATCCTTCCATCCATCCATTCATCCATTCATTCATCCATCCATCCATCCATCCATCCATCCATCCATCCATCCATTCATCCATCCACCGATAATGTCTCTCCAGTACCCCCTCATTGATTCACGTGACTTCTCCCAACTCGTTTACAGACAGATCAGTGACACCCACCTAATCTCGTACCGGAAGCACGCCCCTTTCACCTGCTCAAACGCCGGAATGACCCACCAGGCAACCCAGGAGTGTTATGTCAGATTTTCCTAGCTCCGGTGACCACAAATTGCAGGCCGTGAAATTCTAGATTTAACAGCTGAAGAGGAATATTATGGCCCATTAGATTCACAGCGGGAGACAACTGGGAAGCACATGACTATAGAGTTATCTTCCTTAGCGTCAAGGGAGGTAAGATTACGCGCTTTAGGATCTGATAATATCGAACTGACGTTCGTAAAATGGAGTTCAAAGGGGATGAATATTTAATGACGTTGGTTTCGACTTGTGGATGTAGTTCTAACAGCTGTGGTAGTGGTGAAATTACAAGCACTGTAACTATTTGGCCAACTGCTTCAGGAGGTATTCTGTGGCCGTATGTATAATCCATACGTTAGTTAACGTATTGCCTTAAACACAGTGAACACTACTAATGTTTTGGGAGTTTCCCGTGGTTGCGTTAACTAACGTATGGATTATGCTAACGGCCACTGGTCCTCACAGTGTTGTCCAAAGTTCAAGGGTTGCTGACCGCCTTCATTCAGAAACTTAGCAACTGAAATCAAATTAAACAGTTTATATTCTGAAACAAAAAGCTTCTCAGATAAACAGAAATAATGTTTACTTGTTTTTCTCTTATACTTGAATACGCTTGTTAAGAGAAACGTTTATATCAAACACTTTGCCATCCTCAATAGTAATAGATGGGTTAGTTAAGTCTTATGGATGTTGTGAAATATTGATATTAATGCGAACTTGTTAAGAGAATCCATTGCATTTTCAGTTATTGTGTTCGACTCCATTTTTAGGGACATTAAAATGCTATAATTCAGGTATTTATTATATTCCTGATTAGCTAACACACCCACATATTTGTGTGAAACAAGCAAGCAAATCACGTCTGCCCCATTTCACACAGACCCTCTTGTAGTATTGATTGCTTATTAAGCCTTTTATTATGAGTAAGCATTTATAACGGTTAAGCCAATATAACAATAAAACGTCACGCCAGCCACCTTTAATACTTGACCAAAAATTGAAGAAGTTTGCATCGTCACGCCAACTTGGCAGCTGAAACCACAATAGGAAGTGACGTCATGCATTTGACAGGTCACCCGGATGTGGGGAAATCCATTTTCTGTGAATTTGGGGAAATGAGACACGCAGCTGCAAACAAAATAAAAGGACCAACTATAATGAATTTGGAACTCGCACGGGAGGTTTGAGCATTATCGGTAAAGAAATAAACTAAGACTACTAAAATCTTTTTTTTATTTTTTTTATTTTCAATACTACGATTAAATGTCAGAAACTTGCGTAAGGAATGAGTGGCGAGTGATGGAAGAAATGCATTTCCAACTGCCTGACTATCTATTAACAATGACTGTGGTATAGATGTGGTCTCTGATAGTACTGTAGTGATATGTAAAATGTGCACCATTGTATGTATTACCGTGAACAAACTGTATAAAACCAAGTACGGCATTGTAAGACATAATGTCTTCAGGGTAAATAACGATTAATTTTCNGTCAGAAACTTGCGTAAGGAATGAGTGGCGAGTGATGGAAGAAATGCATTTCCAACTGCCTGACTATCTATTAACAATGACTGTGGTATAGATGTGGTCTCTGATAGTACTGTAGTGTTATGTAAAATGTGCACCATTGTATGTATTACCGTGAACAAACTGTATAACCAAGTACGGCATTGTAAGACATATTGTCTTCAGGGTAAATAACGATTAATTTTCTCTTTTTGTCTTATCTTTAATAGTAGGTTTAGATCTTTACCTCGTCTATGAATATAATAATATATATATAAAATAAAATAAATAAGGAGGGGGGGGGGGGATNGGGGGGGGGGATAAGGGCGCTGATCTGCGACCATTAATAATGATTCCGTAATAAATTGTGATAAAGTAGCAGTAATATATATATATATTTCATGTGCCTTGTTGTATGAAAATGTACACACTTCACGGCATTGGAAAACATGTTTCATTCAGAGTAACTATGATAAACACTTTATTTTTATCGTTTGGTTTTGGTGTTGTTGTTTTTGGTGGTTGTTTTTTTTTTTTTTTGAAACGTTATCTGATGTTCATCCCTCCCACTCTAAACATGGTGTGATTGATAGTAATTGCTCGTTGATGCATGAGTCCAAAACAGCCAACAGTGCTCATCAACAATAAATGCAAATGCACAGCCAAATCATCTTGCTGTCATTATATAAATAGATGTGGGTTTGCGCATGCCATAGGCTCACACCATCACAGTTAATGAATGGCCCAAAGCTAACTCACCATGCCACAATAAGGCTCAGACTGTGTCACCTATGACTTGACTCACCACGTGACATACCCAAAATAGAATCGCAGTCTATTGTTCATTTACATGCAGTAAATAAACTGACTGACTCACGTATAATAATATTTGCCACAATAAGGAAACAAATGAAATTCGGTAGCGAGCAGTATCTTTCCTAAGTATTGATATTTCCGATTTCTCAGCAATGTTGATTCTATATCAAAATCCAACTCTGGACTTTCGATGTCTTTACGATGCCAACTTGCGATGTAAGCAACGGCATTTTTTTGTTTCTTCTGATTTAGTTCATCCAAGCTTTCAAGCACTGTTGAAAGGTATCGAAATTCCCAAATGTTATTGAAGAAACTTGAAATGCCTAGCTGATACACCGAGAATCATAACCGTAATGGAACTGATACTTTGAATATTAAGTCCGAGTATTGCGATATCTAAAGTCTCAGGTATCGGTCTGCCACTGGTGATTACCGTCCAGAACCCTCTGACACGCAAAGACAGTATTTGTCATTGATTCATATTGGTCCTGGGGCGTTCACGTTTGGTCTGTGCCTCGTGGGAAATCAGCCCAGCTGGGGGAAAAGGATTATTCGTAAATCTTGCCGGATTGCACTACCCAAATATTACAAGGGCCATTGAACCGCGGGATGATGTTCTCAGATTAGTTTGGCCTCCGTGTTTTTGATCACCGATTACGTCTGGCCCTAGAAGCGAGTCCATTAACGAGCACAGAATTAATAATTGAGAGCTTGCGCTTTAACGGTGGGATCTCTTACCATTGTGAAAAATTACAGTAGTGTATCAGTGCTGAATGCATCTTTAGAATCCTTACGATTGTAATTGATCCACTCGTTAACGCGCAAATTGTGAAATATAATGACTGGAAGTTGCTTATTACGGGTCTCTCGGGACGATTTTGTCCAAGATTTCATAGCACCATAAGATAGCCATGATATATTATCTTGTACATAAAATTGTCATACGTGTGACCTCTCTCGAGATCTCCACTCCTCCCTTGCTGTCCATTCTCTTTTTGTCTTCGTTTCTTTCATCCACTTCTTTCTCTTTCCATAAACATATATTTTTGTCTTCCCCCCGGCACAGAGCCCTATGTAGACAGCGAGACTTGGAATTGGGCCCATCGGCCATGTCTAAATTGCCTGAATTGGCCACTGACTTAAAGACATTCTTAAGTCTGTTTCCTCCGGTTATACACGATCCAGATAATAACAAAAACATTCTCTCTCTCTCTCTCTCTCTCTCTCTCTCTCTCTCTCTCTCTC
>JAWQUT010000586.1:138571-150876 GCA_033807755.1 Ellobium chinense | reverse complement strand
AAAAAAAAGATTATTACTAATATTTCTGAAATATCTTAAGTAAAGCAACTGTTCCAGAGCCCTAATACCGAATACTTACCTATACAGCAGAAAAATGGGTGCTATACCATCTGACGACTGGGGACTGACAATTTTATTAAGCAGTTAAGCCCAAATCTCAATATAATCCTATGGTACCCGTAGCCCAATCTTTCCATCTACAGCTGCCAATTCCACAAAATCTAACGGCAGTACAATCGTAATTGATTTAAAGTTTCGCAAGGTAGGAGACGATAATATGCGTGTTGCTCTTGCCTGACTTCCAACAGACGTCTTCTGTTCCTTAATAGGGGGTAGCTTGCGTGTAATCTATGAATCTGAGAATACCAACATGTTAACTACTTGTCTAATATAATTTAATTAATCTTCAATGTTTTCTAAATTATTCAAACACCATCTTCGTTCCTATTTCACCGATGCGCCGTTTACAAGCATTGGCAATACGATTTTCTTATCTAGTAACTGTTTTTTTTTCGCCGATAATAATCTGAGAGCCTATACACTTTCTCACAGATTCAACGTTCCCATATCCTCAGTGCAATGCATCCGGTCTAGACTGTACCAGAGTTGCCAGATTTTGTTCTTTTGGGGCCAAATACCAAATTTCTGACTTCTTTTAAAATCCACTGACTCCCATCGAAAAAAAGGGATGTAAATGCTAAATTACAACAACAAAAACATCATACTCATACTTCCAGGCACCCGAGTTCACCCAATTTAGTGCATCTGTCAGAAGTAAGACAATAATCTCAACAAAAAAAAAGATTACGCCACATACTCCCAAGGTGAAGGTCAGTTTGTTTTTTTGAGTTCTGTCTCACTTCCGGATAGCCTAAAGCCAGCAAGGAGATACAAGATATAAGGCAAAGGCCGTTCAGTGGAATTTCCACTCGGCGCTTTGGTCTGTTCTGATGACGTGATTCCTCTTCCTTATGAGATCACCGTGACCGAGACTTTCCACACGCAGACTTGATACGATTGTTTTTAGGCCCTGGAGGGAGTCCGTGACCTAACCGACCTCACTGTCAGAGTGGCAGACAGTAATGATTAAATGCCATACCTCAGGCTATGGGCTACAGACATCAGTGCTGTCTCAATACAGCACCACTGGCCGTATGCATAAGCCTTACCTTAGTTAACGCACTGCGGTAACCACGGGAAATTCAAAATAGTAGTAGTGTTTGCTGTAGTTTACGCAGTACATTCATTGACGTATGGATTATGCATACAGCCACTGTGTCCGTGTGTATAATCTTTACTTTTGTTAACTCACTGCGGTAATCAGGGGAAACTCAAAGCATCAGTAGTGTTCATTCTTGTTAAAGCAATACGTTACTTGACGTATGGATTATGCATGCGGCCACAGTGTCAGTATGCATAATCTTAACGCACTGCGGTAACCACAGGAAAACTCAATACATTAGTGGCGTTCGTTGTAGGAAGGCAATATGTTACTTGACGTATAAATTTTACATAGGCCTACTGCCACAGTGTCAGTATGCATAATCTTTACGTTAGTTAACACACTGCGGAAACCACGGGAAAACTCAAAACATTATTTGTGTTCATTGTAATTACGTTTATTACTAAAATATGGATTATGCATACAACCACTTTTACTATTAGTACTATTGACTTCGTTCAGTCGCAGTTTTTCGGGTAGCGTGGAAAATGTTGAGACTGAAAAGAGATAAGATTATTTTTGTGACGTCTACGTAGGCTAACAAAATGCGCTATAGTCATTTGAAAAGCTGTGTGATGAACACTCTGTGTACCACGGCCTAATCAACTTAATTAACATTTCTAGATCTGGCCAGCCGGGGCAAACAATCACGTATTCGCCATGGCGTCATAGCTCTAGAGGCTCGAAAACAGCGAATGACCGAGTAATGTTTATAGTTTGTGGTAAACAGGCGTCGTGATTGGAAAAAGGAACTTCCAGGAAAAAAATATGTGGACGTAGGCTTGTCTAGTTTGACTACGTGGAAAGCTCCTTCTTCGTATTTTCGGAAAAGATAGATTACATGTGCAGTCCCAAAGCCCCTCTTATGACGTAGATTCGTGGGGAGCAGCACAGTCGCATAAAGTCAAATAGATGCAATATCGCGACTATCGTTTAACAATATGTTCAACAAGTTTATTATTCAGCTTAAGTACAAAAAAAGAAACAGGTACAATAAAGCGGTCAGCACGAGATTACAGACACACAAGTACCATTGACGACATTTTACTACAAAAAACGACACAGGCAAACGGGATTATTTAATTTAAGCAGCGGAATTATTTTTGTAAAGTAGAAATATTCGGAAGACGCCCTAATAAGCGGGTTGCCGCGACGCGTAGTCGACAGTAAGTTAACCTCCCTGGCATGGTGACAGAGCCCACGTAAATTTAATAAGCTCAACATGCAAGATTAATCTTGACGGGACTGCTTATTTAGGTAATATAATGGAGGCATCGGAACCCCTGGGGAAAGAGGGGGAGTAGGTTCCCTGAGGGATCCTGGGCTGGGCCATCGTTTTGGCTTTGTTTACTGTCGGCTAGACCGCTAGCCATAATCGTCGAAGGGGTTCTGGGCTCTGGCCCTATAATAGTTTTAAGGGAGTGCGTATATTGACAGGAAAGCCAGAATACGCCCCACGGAGTATTCTGGCCGGATTTTAGTTTCACTGAGCCAAACATTTTGGGCGAGTTATCTCCCCCAGCTGATAGCCAGGTCTTTTATTTTTTTGTTTTTGTGCTATTCTCACTCTGACTAAAAACAGACTAAATTTTCACATGAACCGTCCAGTAACACTAGTAACCGATTCCTCTGTGTGTGTGTGTGTGTGTGTGTGTGTGTGTGTGTGTGTGTGTGTGTGTGTGTCTGTGTGTCTGTGTGTGTGTGTCTGTCTGTCTGTGTGTGTGTCTGTGTGTGTGTGTATGTGTGTGTGTGTGAGAGAGAGAGAGAGAGAGAGAGAGAGAGAGAGAGAGAGATACCAGTTAGTAAATGTGTCAGTTATGCACCCTTTTTTCCGTTTTCGTTGTTTTTTTTCATTTTTCATTTTTCATTCTGGATTGTTAAATTTATAGTTATGTTATTGGCTTTTGCCTAAATACACAATCTTGAATCTTGTAAAAAAGGTACCATATTTGCCAGTATAAATTCCCTCCAAAATTGCAGTTTTGCGAAGGATATGCACCAGCTGTTTTGCTTTGCGATTACAGCTGTTTTGCTTCGTTTTGACTGAATTGCAAAAAAAAAATTATATATAAACCATTATAGAAGACAGTGACAAAGTGGGTATTGCGAGTACATGGGCTTTCAGTTCGAGAATACTTATTATAAGAAGTTTCCTATAGACGATAGACGAAGTGGATAGACAAAGGGTGAGAGAGAGAGAGAGAGAGAGAGAGAGAGAGAGAGAGAGAGAGAGAGAACGTACCTGTATAAATCTAGATGCAATTTGTTGACTCATTTCAGTTTGGCTGATCCATGTATGTACAAAGCGACCCCAGCTCAGATTAGAAATAACTTTATATTACCTTTGTCCAACGCCTCGGTATAAACAGATCATGAGGGCAGCAAGCTAATCGCAGCAAGCCAATCGATTGTCTACCACCGTAATACATTAATCAGCACCTCATGATCTTTGTCTTTGTAACTAATCACGGTGGTATGTGCGCCGTCAGAGTTTTAATCAACGTCAGAAACGGGGCTGTTCTAATGAAATATTTTGCGTAAAGTTCAGTGCAGTGTGGTGATTTAGTTACGCAAAAACTCTCCCAGAGAACAGTGCATTCAGAGAGATGATGCTGAAGTCTCCAAGTTCAGACTGGCCGCCATAATGACGATGACCTAGATTAGAGTTGATTAATTATTGTCATTCAAGGTGTGGGCCCTTCTTGACGGCAACGTAGAGGGGTTGACAACAAGCAGCCGACCAAAGAAGAGAAGGAAATAGGACATCAGCAACATGGCTCAGTGTGGAGCAGAGAATAACAAAATATACAAATGGGACAAAATCAAAGTTAGACATTTTGAAAAAAAAAATGGGACCCCATGCAACCATGCCAATCCCATTTTGTACCCACAGGTAATGGCGGCCGCGTTTTGATTATGATCACAATCTGACTGAAATGTTCACAGAAAAAAAAATGCAGGTTCAGTATTCAGAATTAAGTAGTCTGTCTTAGAGTAGAAAAATTACATTTCTTGAAATATTTTTGGGACAATGTGAAAATACACGAGCCAAGAAAAAAAAATACTAACCTTTGTACAAGTGTCTTCTCGAACCTTCCCGCATGTCTTCAAAGTATGTCTATTACGGCTATTCCAGACGTTCAAGAATATAACGATTGTGCGTTGATTCACAAATCACTGCTTACAGAAACATTGTCCTGCGTACCGTTTAATGACAGATGTAGTGTTACTCGCAGTCAGTACTGTCTTGCCCTTTGAAGTAAATTCTAACCCAGTTTATAATGAAAGCCTTAAGACAATTCGTTAGTGTGTGATTAGTCTGTGGTATAGACTATGTTTTCTTCTACACGTTATAGACTAATCACTTCGATAATTGTAGTGAAACAGAAGACTGTTTTGAAGCTGTAGGCTATAAAACTTTAATTGTGCACGATAATTTCAAGTAGTCCAGTATGACTGAAGCATGATTATAGGGACACAGTGGTTCTGACCTTCTTTAAGTTGCTAATGTTCCATCTCTTTTGTTGTTTTTTTCTCCTCTTATGACCTCTGTGTTAGTACCGTATATAGATGCCTGTCTAAAGTACATCTATATATCATCATTTTGTAATCTCACAAACAGCTGCCCTTAACTTATCAACCTAATAGAAGGCTTAAACCCCAGAACGGGCTCTGATCAGGGCGAATATTGGAGGCTGTGACTAGTGTAAAAATGATAGGACATGGAGAGATAAGTATCGTATTTTTTGCCTTTGAAGGAAGATCACAGGACGAATACTTCACACGTTTTACTTTTTTCTGCCTTCTCTAGCCCAGGAAAGTGCAAAATGATAATACTATAGAAATGCTAATATCCCTAATAACAAAGCCGATTACATTGTACACTTTAAGCAAACAGCCCGATAATGAGTGTAAAATTTTCATTTAATTTCCTCAAATTGAAAAGGCCCAGGGGTTGTTGTAAATCTTTGTGTTGGACTGAAGCTATTATTATGCGTTCAATAGTGTTGGATGTCCCTGTTCATCCACATGGGTGTTGTTTGTGGTCGTTGGCGAGCATCAAATGTTATTTTGATGATGTGAATGCGTCAGACACAAAGACAGTCAATCGATTGTAATATCATACTTTCCCTGCTCAGTATAATGTTGTAGAAGATTTACTTTGTCATTTCAGACCTATTCACCCCCTTTAGTTGTGTTTGTATCCAACTTTGTGAACCCTAGGGGAATGTAGCACATATATGTTATAAGACTAAATGTCATCTGGTCCTATTTTTAATCCAGCTAAAGTCTGTCAAAGACACAGAAACAGAAGTAATATATAAGAAATAGATATCCTGGTCAAACAACTAAATTAAGATGGAACATAATTTGTCCTCCGTTTGTTGTCAAGGTTCAAGTGCCGATGCAGGTCTCGTAAGCTATGAATTCAGGGCCTATTTCACATTTATCTTTATCGGTGTTGGTAGCATGTTGCTATCGCTTCTAGGTCTTTTCACGAATACGATTAGCCTCATCGTCTTCTACCGACAAGGTTTGAAAGACGGTGTGACCATATCCCTTTGCAGTCTCGCTTTTTCGGACCTTCTGATTAGTGTGGGTACAGCTATCATGGGGTTGACTATACTCTTCGATCGAGGCGGGCTGTTGAAGGGTGTCGTTGACTGGACAGGTCTGATGGGGACCACAGGTTGGCCTAGGTCAATGTGCGTGAATATCTCGACTTACACAACAGCTTTTGTTACGGTGGAAAGGTCACTTTGCGTCATTTTGCCCTTCAAGTTCAAACGTCTAATCACACGCACGAGAGCAATAATTTGCTGCGCCATAATCTACGTTGTTTTTGTAGCCGCTTATTCTCCCCTCTTAGCAACTGTTGGTCTCTCTTGGCAGTGGAACGAATCAACCAATACCACCATGCTCTTGCAGTGGTTCAGTCCTGACAGAATGAAAAGTGAGAAATATTTTCAAGCGATCGTAGAAGTAACGGCTCCGCTTGTCGGATTTTTCGCCATCATCTTTGCGACCTATTTTATGATCTCCAGGCTCCGGATGAGTGCAGACTTCAGAAGGGATATGAAAAGAGCGGTATTTCGACCAAGAGGTGAGACCTCCACCGCTGGGAACGAAATTCAAGACTCAGAAGCCGACAACAAACTTGTAGGCAAGGACAAGAAGGTGGTCAGAATGGTGTCCTTGGTCGCAGTAGTGTTCATCTTGTGCACCACGCCCCTTGTGGTCGTCGTCATAGCCAGGCGGATCGTCGTGGACCTCAGAGCCGGAGGAAAGTACGAGAACTTCATGTGGGTCATGTTCAGTGTGGTCTACCTGGCAGGGGGTGTCAATGCCTCTGCCAATATGTTCATCTACATCAAAGCCAGTAGCAAGTTCAAGGAGATCTTTTACCAGACTTTCTGTCGCTCGCCCAGGGTAGTGTCGGCATAATACTGCGGCATGGGCTGAAAAGCTACGATTCTAGTATTCAGGCATTAAGAACGGTTGCACTGTCAGAGTCTCCATGCCATAATCAGCGATAAACTACGAAGTAGAAACGTACCGCAGCTTCTGTATGACAGCCGATAAGTTCCAGTGACTTTGACTAACAGTTCCATTTAAAAAGCATAAGCCTATTTGCTGGTACAACTTCTGTTTCCCGATTTTTAGAAGCTGAACTCCAGAGAAACATTCAATAAAATTTTAAAAAACCAGAACAACACAACACAAAACTAAGGTTATCGTTGAATCTGACCGACTGCATTTGTAATCTGAACAAGTCAGTTTCATCAACTTGCACGATCTCAAACTTATTCATTATAGATGGATGCCTGGAGTTGCTGGTTACCGCCCCTCCCCCCCNTCCTTAGTTCATATGGTGCGATCCAGAATTTTCTATGCACCTACCTCATAACAGTGGTCCACGTTTAAATCAGCATGTTCCATCACATGAAGTTGAGAAGAGAATATGGAATTTCCACAGGTTCAAAGGGCTATTTCTTGGTTCTGTGTGCAAAATTCTTTCCTTATTAACTACTGTAAAGAATCTGGTTGACTGCTGCAATCTGAACAATTCAATTTCATCTGCTGACGCCCAGCCACAAACTGTGGAATCATAATAGATGGGTCACTTGATCTAACCTTCTTCTTTCTTTAGGTCTTGTTTCAATTTTAATCTTTATCTCGTAAATCTGGCTTGTTTGTTTGGTTGTTGTTGTTGTTGTTGTTGTTGTTGTTGTTGTTGTTGTTGTTGTTGTTTTTTGGGGGAAGGGGGGAGGGGGGAGGAAGGCGTCTTTGTAAACCGGGGAACCAGTTGTAAATACACTACACGCAAAGGTGCAACGGTGTGTGTAGGGATTATTGCTTCTGTAAACCTTTATATTCTGTGGGGTGGGGGGAGAGGGGGAAGTCAAGATTTCGTTGCTGTTGTTGCCGTCGTTTTGCAGTAGAAGTGATGGTGGTAACAACACTAGAAGGCATATTTGTAGTTGTTATTCTTCTTCTTCGTCTCCTTCTTCTTCTTCTTCTTCTTCTTCTTCTTCTTCTTCTTCTTCTTCTTCTTCTCCTCCCCCTTCTTTTCTGCTGCTCCTGTTGCTCCACCACCTGCAGCATAATCATATGATCTGCTTGAACGATGCTTTTATTGTTCATAGTATACTGTATTATTGTATCATAGTCGACTCTCTTTTCTATGAAGTTAGAGCGTGTGATTTCTTTAGGTCAGTCTAATTTCGAACCAGAGTTCCAGGATCACATCTCCAAATAGTTCCATGATAGAAGGTAATCATATTGTTATGAAGAGTTTTAGAAATGTTTATATTAATTATAATATATGTGTCAAAATTCGGATTTCATATGGATCTTGAAGGCAAAAGTAGCAAAGCACGGGATACTTCCTGGTGTTGAGATCACAGGACGTCAAATTTATATCTCATTCTAGTTCATAACGTGCAATATGATAGCAGCACCAGGAACTGCCATACCCGGAAGTCTACCTCTACCATAACTGCTGTCCGTGATAGATTCGAATTTAAAAATAAAAGCTCTCTGTTATTTCCTGTTGGCAAAGTTAGCCGCACGTAGGCAGATGCAGACATCCCCCGTACCTTTCTATGTAATATGCTTCATCACGACCATCCCTGCCTCTCTTAAAGGAAAACTGAATCGTCCTACAGACCATGCTAAATCACACGACGCCCTATTATTCTGATAAAACAGTCTTTCATGTGTCTGTCAACATGATATAACGCCTCTGCCTGCCCCAGACAACCCACAGGGTTACATTATGCAAAGTCCGAATTTGGGAGAAAAAAAAATGCCCGCTTGACGACCATAAGCTTGCGTCAAATGCGTTCTGGCCAAATGGCCAAGCTGTCTAGCAAATGTCATGAGGACGGGTGATAACATGTCGATATGAATCTTTTAATTTCACCGTAACCAGCAGATATGTTACACAAAATAATGATGAGATAATAAAAAAGCAGAATAATTTATCTAGTTTATAGGGTTAAATTTTACTTTTGAATTTGGATGACCAGAATCCTAACTGAAAACTGAATAATACATTGTCAGATAATGGTAGCTGTAGCTGCTAGACCTTAGGTGACAAGGCGCTGGTGTTGGGGGAAAGGGAATAACTCTAGACGTAAGGGTAAAATCCCGGTCACTCTAACTTTCTCCATTGCGTGATATTGCACATGCGCAGGGCAACAGAACGATGCTCTTTTCTGGCGACGTTGGCTCGGTGGTCATCATAGATAATATTGAGATCGAAAAAAAACAACTGGAAAATGGAAAATTATTTTTGACAACGCGTCCACCTTTAAGCCACTCCCACTAATAAACGGGATGGGCAAGCTTGCTGCACTGGCTGCATACTCAAGGCCAAGCGTTTTTGTGCAGACGTTGCTTGCATGTAGATAATTAATTGCGTCGCTTTTTACTGGAGTCGATATACAAAAAGATTAAAAACAACTATCAGCCCAGGTAGCGTTGAATATTTGTCTTTTATCTGGTTCACTGATAAGGTAAATCAACCTTTTTACATTAATTGTATATCAAATGCCACCACCAGGATACCTAAGCTTAGTTAACAGGTGCTGACTAGAGCCGACTGTCCATTGCTCACAGGAGTGCACCAGGAAGACTTGGGTCCGTGTGACGTCATGGGGTCGGATCTCTGGTTTAGACCAGCCACTATTCCGTCCTTCCGATTGGAATTTCTTTATCAAATATCTTGCCTATGTTAGCTGCTTTCGTTATCAGCATCAAAGACATGCATTCAGAAAGGTTGCCCTGACACTTAGATATACTATAACGGCCTTAAAGCGCATTGATCTTTAATTTGCGTTGACAATTCTATTTTCTGGTACTTTGTTAGGAAGCCCGGGATGGAAGCTATTTTTTAAGTAAACAGCTTTAGTCCGGGTTCATCGAACAGTTGTCCTTTGTGAATGATTAATTTCCCGGACCATTGATGTCCCTCAGTACCGGTGAGTTTGAGGATATGGTGAGCTCATTGATGCAGTCGACCCCACTAATGAGTGTTTGATAAAAGTCAGCCAGAAACAAAGTACTTTGACTTTTCTTCACGACAGAAAGGAAACCACAAAAAAAAGAACTCTGGCCGAAAAAAAGCATATACAGGGTTTACAGACTTCAAGGTCGTGGTTTTGCTTTAGTTAAACCTATAGATTGGTACAAGTTTGGCTTTCGAGAGTTTCCTTCTTACTCTGTGCAATTTGATGCTTAAAGACAAAAGGAACAGGCTGACCTTTCTATCCACAGGGATTTGCAATTCTTATTATCTGAAAGTGAACCACAACAAAAGGGATCCATCTCTACAAACATTAGGTTGTCATATAATTTGATATTCATTAAAGTTGTCTTTCTTTAGAGCTGAGTCTTCCTGGTTCCTTTTTTGGTTTTTCTCAAGACAAAAATGTAATTGGATACGCAAATGGGCTTTGATGTTACGAAGTTTTCACTCTCTTTATCCTTTTAGCGTCAATAAAACAACAAAGTCATAAGACAATCCCCTAAGGCATTCAGTTTGTTTAAACATGAAAAAATGCTTCTTTCATTTGATAACTCATCCCTGATGGAAGACTTGTGGCGAGTGATCCTGACCTAGGGATATTATTTTTGGTTTGTTTGGATGTTTCGGAATAAAGGGTTCGATTCAGGAGACTATGAATACTGCCAAATAACCAACCAACCAACCAGCCAACCGACCGACCAACCAACCAACCAACCAACCAACCAACCAACCAACCAACCAACCAACCAACCAAGCGTTTGATACTGCATTGGTTTTAAACCATGTGAATTGTTTTAGTGGGTGTATCTTGTTCCTATCATCAGTGGCGGCTCCACTCTTTGGGCAACGTGGGTAAAGCCCACCTAACAATTTCTGAGTGAAGGAGCAAAATAAAACACAGTAACAGTACACGTACATCAGATTCCGTACCTTACGACAAGAACTATATCTTTTGATTTCAACAAGTTTACTGGCTTTTCTTATTTTAAGTAGAGGAGGCAAGGGAGAGAAGGTAGATAATGAAGCTTTGTTTTTTCCTCCACACTTGCCTCGAGCTCGCCCCGTCATGCACTTATTCAGCTTTCTTCCTGTGCCAGGGTGTCACAGGTGGGCAGAGAATGATATGCCCAATTTCTGCCTTCTTTGGTCTTGTTAAGTTTGAGGCATTCATTTTTTACTGGAAACGAATGGTGTATAGAGCCCAGAGTGGGCATGCCTCGTTGTTTGTATGGTGAGCCAATTCATCTCAAGTTATTTTTTCATTGTAATTAATATTTACGGGAATGAAAATGTCTAAATAAGGCAAGGATAACGGATAATATTTCGCGGGTGCACAGAGAAAGAAAGTTATTTGGAGGGCGCCAATTTTTATACATAATGGCAAGACGGCTCCGTACATTAGCAGGTAGTTTCAATATAGCACGGCGTTCGCTTAGCCTAAGGGAGTGATAAACGAATAGTAGACAGCTACACTAATTACATGATGTCATTCAGCTGTAAATCGCTTTCTTATTGAATCATTTCACATAGCCGTTCTCACTCTTCTGGTGGTGGCAGGATAGCTGCGACACTGTCACTTGCAAAATAACACTTTCTGACAAAGAAATGGAAAGTGAAATTGAAAACTTTATTGAAGAAACTTTGGTACGGAAAGATAGAATACAATATATAGTACTCTACATGAAGATAAGCTGTAACATTACAAATTCTATTTGACATAACAAAGAGAGAGTGGCCGGGGNNNNGGAAGGAGGAGAGGAGGGGTGAGGATGCCCCTCTAGACATTTCGTATGATTTGCCCACCTAGTTGCTGGAAGTACGAGCCGCCCCTGCCTACGAACTACTAAATTGGTTTTTCATCTTGTCCTTTTTAGTGTCAGCAAAACAACACTGAGACAAGACAACCTTCTAGAGCATTCTGTTTTGATAATTCAATTCAATTCATTTCAATGCTTTATTTGCTCTGGTACAATCATACAGGAGAGCAAATAATACAGCAAATGCACATTGTGTAATATTGTACATAATTTATGACATTAAATCAAATGAATGAATTAAGTCTGGCTGACAAGTTAACATTTATGCACTTAATAATGCAGACCAGAGTTCTGGTCGACGCAACATGATGGTTATGCCTTATTCCCTGTTTCGAGACAGTGCCGTTTCTAAAGTATCAGTTTTTTGTATGTTAAAACTGCGTGTTTATTTTCAACATTTTCAGCATTGTCTTCTTTCAGTGTCAAACAGAACAAGAAAGACATCAGACTAACCTCTACAACGTTCCGTTCATGTGTACATGATAGTATGATGTATACACTACGTATACCATAATTTCGAGGTCGTGCTGATTCTAGACTATCAGTATTATATACAGGGTTGTGTAGCGAATATGTAGCGAAAAAGTAGTGAGTACTTTTTTTTTTAAAATTGGTAGTTTTTAGCGTAGCGAATACCAGCGCTAAAAAAACGTAGTTGTAGTGGTAGTGAAAGTAGAAAAAAAGTAGTGAGTACTCAAGCTACTTTATTTGGTCAATTTTTTTTTTTTTTTTT
>JAWQUT010000586.1:90103-135275 GCA_033807755.1 Ellobium chinense | reverse complement strand
CCCCCCCTGGGGTTTTGCATCTGCTTCTCTGCAATTAGTTTTACGCACCGGAAATACTTTCACTAGACAAAATAACATGACGAGAGAAATGGCATCCTTTTTATATGAAGAAGCCATGTTTTCTGAAATACTAAATACGTAGTTCGCAATTGTTGAACTACCATATATCAAAATTTCAAAAAGCTTCCTACAGTCTTCAATCCCAAACCATTCCTTATATTTCCACGTACAAATGCGCCTTTGATTATATTTGTTAGTTTTTGTAAATACGACTGAATGAGGAAAGGAGAGTTCTCTATCTATATTATAGCGAGATGACGGATAATATCTTTAATATTTCCGATACTGCAATCAAATGTCACATAGAAAACCTGCTTTAATTCATCTGACCAGTTAGCGCTGAGGCACTGCAGCTCGTCAGCAAAGACATCGGAAAATTGCCAGAATCGATGACGCCCATTGTACTTCTACCATTCTCTTCAACACTACTGCAACAGAGACAATGACATCAACATTAAATATCTCTACTGTGTCTACTATAACAACTGTAGTTGCTACGACGATTCCTGTTACCACTACTACTAACATTGTTGGTTATTTTTCCTCCTACTCCTATGTTTAGGACGATTTCCTCTACTATTATCACAGCCATTACTTCTTCTATTACTATTACTTCTACCACCACTACTTGTACTACTACTATTACTACTACTACGACGACGACGACGATTACTGCTACTCTGACTATTCCTGTTACTACTTCTAACACTGTTGGTTATTCTTCCTCCTACTAGTACTATTAAAACAATTCCTACCACTTTTATCACAACCACTACTACTACTACCACTACTACTACTATAACTACTACTACTACAACTACTTCTACTACTACTGCTACTACTTCTTCTTCTACTACTACTGTAACAACTTCTGGTACTTCTGTACTATTACCACTACAACTATCACTACACTACTACTAATACTACTACTTCTACTACTACTACTACTACTATTACTACTATACAACTACTACAAGTACTACTGCTGCTGCTATTATTACTACTACTACTACTACTACTACTACTACTACTACTACTACTACTACTACCACTACTACTGCCATTACTACTACCATTATCACTACTACTACTACTACCACCACCACCACCACCACTACTACTGCTACTACTTATTCTTCTACTACTGCTACAACTACTACTACTAGCTACTACTACTACTACTACTACTACTACTGCTACAACTACTACTACTAGCTACTACTACTACTACTACTACTACTACTACTACTACTGCTACAACTACTACTACTACTAGCTACTACTACTACTACTACTACTACTACTACTACTACTACTACTGCTACTACTACTACTACCACTACTGTTACCACTGCTAATACTGTTGTCCTACTACTACTTTTGTTACGAAGATTTTTACCGTTATCACAGCCCCTGCTTTTACCAATATGACTTAAAGCCTCACCAAAGAACCGAGATACTATACTGCTATTATCACCAGGCATAGATTACTAGATACTGCTAATTAAACAACTGACGTTTTTAATGAGGTTTTAACCAGACTTACAGAATGTCACCATTTACGAACGAGCTTCAAGTCTGCCTGATTAGACCTGATTAACTTCATTCCAACTTGCATGAGGCATTGTCATGGATTGGGTTGCGTGTGAGCTCGTTTCCCTGGAGGGTGCTCACACTCTGCTTGGCAGAGTCAACTGCACTCAGACTTCGATAAGAGAACTTGGGCTTATTTTCTGTCAGGGGGTTCTCTCCCTTAGGGAGCTTTCTTATTTAGAATTGCAGACCATCCCTATCTGGTTGATGAAGAGTTGCCGCTCCTGGGAAGTCCTATTCAAAGCCAAATATTCCACCTACACGGTTTAATTTTACTACTCCTTAAGGTGGACTCAAGACGCTGTACTTATTTACGTTCTCTCATAACAGGCAAACAACACTCAGTTTGAAATAGTACAGTAATCATGAAAAAAGTAAAAAACACACTTACATCCACAAAACATACACACACACACACACACACACACACACACACACACACACACACACACACACGCACACACACATACAGAAAGAGAAAGAGCGAAAGCCAGAGTGGCGCACACTGACATACTTGTACGCAATTGACGGGGCATCAGATCCACCGGAGGTATCTATAGGGTTACATCACTCTGGCCTCTCCTAGGGATACCAGTTTGTTAATGCCGGTGGCTCGCCAGAAACGTTTTACTTTAAAGTGATTTTTTTCATTAAAAGAACAAATCTGGGTGACTGACAGTTATAAGGTCAAATTTGTAATAGAAAACTCCTATGACAAACTGAAAATAGCTCAAACTTCACTTAATACGCACTGTATAAACCCCCAACCCTTCAACATGACCGAATCTCGTCAAACAATGAGAATGACATTATTGTGAACTAGTTCTTCCACATGGTAGCGGCTTCCATTTTGTGGCGTGGCCTGGAAAATTCACTTTATAGGCCGATTAAAAGTTACCAATAGCTTACAGTGACTTAAGTGTTTTTTTATGACCATGACAGGTAAAGTTGCTGGTAGTGGTGTTTAGTTTGATCTCGTTAGGCGAGGCAAGGCTAGACAGTGCCAACTGAATGGGGAACGAGCGGTAACAGTTGGCTGCTACTCAAGTAGATTTCCTGCCAAAAGGCAGAAACGACCGCCAGGGGACAAAAATCGGACATTATTATTTTTGTCGATATGTTTAACGACGTATGTGCTAAAGTTGCCTCATAAATGTGATGGAAACAATAAAAGAGGACTTTGTTGGTCACTCATTTATGTTCTACGATTTTCCAGGCTTAAATGTGTTTGGAATTCGAAAAATAAATGCGCCGACGGTACACACTAGTCCCAGACCAATCCAACTCACAAAATCATTATATCTAATAAATTAGCGGGCATGAAATCATGAACGAATGTCAGACTGGTAAAGCTTTTTGAAAAAACAAAAGACGTGTGGCTCTCAGTAATAGTGAATGTCCACATTAGGCTAGTGCACAGATAGATCAGGTACACAACCAGCATCAAGCAAATGCTGTCCTGATCTTATATTATAAATTTTATATGAGCCATGGAGAAAAAGACGCACGACACACAAGTGCTTTGAACAAGCAAAACAAATGGCACAAAGACTGAAGGTATTCAGAAATGTGTTTTTAAGCTTCGAAGTAGTAAGTACGATAAGCAAGGTTATGATGCATGGCTCAAGATGTCCTTGCCTACGGATTTCGAGGTAAAAAAAAAAAATCACAAAAAACCAACTCAGGTCGATGAAACTAGAGGCATCGTTGTCCCATGGGCACTGAAGGGCAAACATTGATGACATCATAAGGCTCATTAATACTCGTGCACTCTACGGAAGTTTCTTGGGAGAAGGCAGCCTGTGTGGCATAGGCGCGTTCGGTTCGGTTCGGTTTCTGGGAAAGGCGTCATACTCTTAGTCTGATTCGTGTTTTCTCTATCAAATCCCTCTCTTATACCTGTGGCTGTAGAAAATATCTTCATTAAGTTGCGTCTAGGAAGCTGGACCGAACAGTTTGATGTAATATGTGACCTAATTTCCGACTATCTTTAAACAGCAAGTCGTACTGGATCTAAGACAGATCACATGGGCGGGCACAGCTGGCTTGGTTGGTACAGCCTTGAAAACATGCTGGCCTCTGCCTGTTTTTAGTTAGAGCGTAACATACTTACCCGTACCAGGAAGTAAATAAGAGTTCAATCTTCCTGATATGTCATCCCTATTAACCTCTGCGGGAGAGCAAATACGTGTAGCCTATCAATAAAATTGCCAAATGTTAGTAAAGTAGTTATATATAGATAGGCAATATCCGCCACCGTTAACTGTGCGCTTTAAACTTGTCCAAGGACCCAAAGTGTGTGCTTTTATCATTGATTTGATGACAGCAGAAAATGCAGTATTCTTCTATGACCGTTGGTGTGGTTTGTTGTTTTTGCTTTTTTTGCCAACACGGGTGTTATTACTTTTTCAGTTATGCGAGACGGCTGTATTGAAAATGATATCACAACGGTAACTCAACGCTCCTGCTAAAAAAAAGCTGACCTTTGAGACATCATCAATCGATTCTGTAAAAATGGTGCTTTTGTACCCAAAAAATACCAAAGGTTCTTAAGTAAAGACAAACTCTTCCGCGTCAGGGTTTAGATGGCTGATAAGTTTTATAAATATAGTTAACTACCTGGTCTATTCTTTCTCTATGTTTCCTTTCATACCGACACTTTGCCATAACAATGTGTATTGATATTTCAATTATAGTGGTCGTCATTATAGAACCATTTATGTATTCGCGGCATTAAGCCAGGACTTCGGTGTTGACTTTTCATCAATATTTCAGTAGCACTTTGAGGGGGGAAAATTTGCACCATTCTCGTTTAGTGTGTTCAATAAAGTTAGACGATTTATTTTCCAGTTCTTGTATTTTATTTTCCAATTCAGTTACATTTTCTTTTTTAAAAAATATGCATATTTCTGTGTTGTGAAAGCTTTTTTGTGAATATATCGTACTGAAAAGGTTGTTTTCGACTCTCTTGGCCATTTTAAGCCGTGATTTCATGTATTACATATTACGCATCATTGTTATGCGCATATTATGACTTGCTCTGTTAAACGAGTCCGCCGTCTTGAAAATAAAATCACATCAGTCATTCGGAGATGTTCAGAACATTGACTTAAGGATGTCACCAACTGAACCTCTGAAAATTGTTGTTTTGTTGTAAGATAGACGAAATTATGACCCTCATACAAAGCGAGTTGCCTCTCTTAAATCTGCACATAATAAAGTTTTTACCGTGCAGAACAATTCCATGTGGTCTAATATCAAAATTCACAATTGAAAGGACCCACGTATCACGTATAGATGCATGTTCAATACACAGTCATAGGATCTTCCAATTCCGCAAATGGGGTACGAGAGTTGTCAACCTATTCCAAGGTTTGAATTCCGGGGTAGGTTCTGCTCGGGAAATAAATTTGAGATTGTGGCTTAAGCTGAAATATGGAAGGAAGGAAGGAATATTTTATTAGGCCATGGGCCAAAAAAACATTACATTGGCAAAAACATCAATAGTCTATCATAATACACACACACACACCAACTACAACAATTTTTAAAAAAAAAAAAAGGGATCATTACTATACATTGACATATCGTTACTATACATTGATAAGACACGATGGGAAAAGTTTTGTATTTTAGACACTGAATAAAGATCACAAGAACCAAAAGACAAGTGCATCAGAACTAGCCGCACCATCCTATTGTTATCATAGGAAGGCAGACTCGCCTACAAATGGGTGGGAACATCGTCTTGACTCAAATGGATTTTTTTTTTTCATTGCTAAAGTGCCAATGTTGATGACTGTCTCGTAATCTGAGAATGTCGGGCCTGTTTCATACTTTACTTTCATCAGCGTAGATGGCACGTTGCGATCACTGCTTGGCCTTTTCACGAATTCGAGTTACATACGGGCCAGTCTTGTTTCCATATACATATCACCATGTATTTTCGACTGCTGTTACTCAAGCTCTGCTTTTTGTTAGCCATTCCCACTGACCAGTATTGGAGATACGCATTTGAGCCACACACAAAAAGAAACCAAACTTTCAATTTAAAAAAAAAAAAATGAAAAGAAACGTTTTTAGCTATGTCTCTTCGTTTGACACATCCCCATAAAAAGCCAGTTGGAGCCTCAGGCTATTTCCAGGAACATTTTAGTTCATTGGCAGGTTCTATCTCTTTAGAGCCCCTGACCCCAAACAGTGCTACCCTGATTTAATCTCAACTTACCAGAGAAGTGACAAATGCACTAGAAAAGACACAGCTAGTGTCACTGGTGCCTTGGAAGGAGAAAAAAATGATTTGAAAAATGTATTACCTTTATCAGTATTTAATTCTAACCTAAGTTACTATTGGACGTGTGTAACCTGAATTTCTTTTGTCTTCTACCGACAAGACTATATCTGTCTGCAGTCTCGCTGCAGTCTCGTCAGGACTGCTTTTCATCTGTGGCCGTAGGCATAATCTTTACGTTAGTTAACGCAATGCGGTAGCCACGGGAAACTCCCAAACCATTAGTAGTGTTCACTGTAGTTAACGCAGTGCGTTACGTAACGTATGGATTGTGCATATAACCGCTGTTTACCAGCGTGAGCACCACTATCATGGAGCTAACTGCGTACACACCGACTCATCGGCTGTCAGTAGACAGACTCTAGGTGTTCGCACTTTTAGAATGCGCACTTCCGCTTAACCTGTAGGATTTTTCCAGTCCAGTTCGTTAATGCTTAATTAAAATGTTTTGGAAAAGTGAAGAGAAATAAGGAAGGGCGCAGTTGTTTTTAGAAGATGGTATGAACATAAAAATGGAAGAAAAAATAAACAACGAACAAGACGAAGATGAAAGAAAAGAGTAGATCCATGCAGGAAATACAGAGGTGCTAAATTTTAAAAAGCCTCCTTGAGTCACTTAATAAAAATTTCCCCTTGATCCACAGAGACGGTTCCAGATGGCCAGGACCAGTTCCGAGGGACGGCACCACTACTTTGCTCAAATTGTACTGTTTACACAGGGGTCCTTCCTCCATGTTGTTCATAAGTTTATTTTAGGGGTTCCAAATTTAATCTTCTTTTGAGAACCATAGGCCTGCACAAATGAAATCGGCTGAAGCCGTTGAGAAACATTGCCTGCAACAAACTTTTATTCTTAAAATGTCAGGACTGCTTTTCACAACTTTTACTGTGTGGTTTCACGTTATACAATTTTCCTACGCAATCTGTCCAAATGACAGATTTACACCCTGCTATTTTTGACTTTGACAGTTTTGGAATTTAGACTCCCTCCAAGCTAAACACGAGCTTAACAGCTGCAGAATTACTAACATAGACTAGTAGGACATGGTGGAGCAGCGTGGCTGAAAAGTTGCGGACTTAAGATCTAAGTATGGTGGATTCGATTCCTGAACACGGTTGTGTTGTAGGTGCCTTAAGAAAGCATTTTATTCACATTTTCCTCAGTCAACCCGATTGTAAAATGGGTACCTAGCTATAGGGAGTGAAAGATATTGTCAGAATGCTAGTGAGTAGCGCCTGTAAATGGCAGCGTCAATGTATCCTCCCTAAGGAGCTGAGAAAGTCCAAGAGTGACGGCCTGCTAGGTGATAATGGTGTGAAGTCGCGTTAGAGGGCGTCAGCCTGGATATGAGACTTATAAACTTCAACATTATTATTATTGTTGTTGTTGTTGTTGTTGTTGTTGTTGTTGTTGTTTTTATTAAATGATACATTATTATTATGAATGATATATTATTATTATTTACTTAATGATAATAATAATCTGGAAGCACATCGTCATTTTCTTCCATAATGGCCTAAGTCCTCTTTCTGTAGTTCTGTCATAAGCGGGGAAAACCATTTTGATAACGACTGGCACATATTTTTGCAACTGCAATTTTGGAAGGAAACTCTTGACCCATTTCAGTTATTAAAGCATGTCAGCAAGGGCCTCGTGCTCATAAACAGCATAGTACCCATATTAAATTTGACCCAGACCTGACTTAGACCATTATGGAGGCACAGAGTATCTAAATCTGGCTTTGATCATTATGGGGACACAGTGGATCCAGATCTGACTTTTACCATTAGAAAGGCACAGAGGATCAAAATCTGACTCTTACCATAATGGGGGCACAGTGGATCTAAATCTGACTTTGATCATTATGGAGGCACAGAGGATCCAAATCTGAATTTGATCATTATGGAGGCAAAATGGATCCAAATCTGACTTCGACCATAAGAAGACACAGTGGATTCAAGTCTGAATTAGATTATTATGGAGGCACAATGACAATATGCTTCTTGGAGTGGATCAATTTATGTAAAGGGCCACACTTTGTGATCAAATAAACGGTAGTGTTGGTGGATTGCAAAATAAGGTCAAATTGAAACAAGCACTGGTTGTGCACCATACTTCAGACAGTAACTTCTCTCTCCCTCACTCGTGTGGTGTTCGTGTCAGTTTTATGAAGTAAATCTTCTGTGTCAATCATTGCCATGTGACAAGTCACCTCTGTAACGATCAAACCTCGTAAGTTTTATCATATTTCCCTCACGATTAACATATTGCACCATGACATCGGACGAAGTATCACCTGTGTTTCGTGATGTTGTCGTCCTTGATGCCTGACCAGTGACTCCCACGTTGTTGGGAATTATACATCTCCTCACGATTTGACTCACTTCTTGAATAATCTATGTCCTCGCGGCATTTTGTCTCTCTGACAGCCTGTTTATATATTATTCCTGTCTAATTAAAAAACCAGTTTCATAAAAGTTGCACCAGGCTAGTGCTAGTTAACGCGACTTTACATTATTAATTTCCCCAGCAGGCCTGATTATTCTTAAACGTTCTCGACGACTTTGGGCGCATTCAGTGCCGCTGCTATTTACTAGCGCTGATCATTAGCATTCTGTTATGTTCCGCTGCATGTAGCCAGGTCCCCAATTTACAGACAGGTGGACTGAGGATGTTGTAAATGAGGTGTTTTCCTAAGGCACTTACAACACGCCCGTTATCGGGAATTGAACCCAAGACCGTTGGATCTTGACTCCAAAACAATAGCCATTCGATCAGCAACCAGTCCTGCTTGCACCACACACTGTTCATTGCTTCGGTGAAATAACCCTGTGTCTGCGATTTTTCTTTCTCAAAATTCATACTTCTGCATGATTTCATTTTGTTTTTAACGCGTCTAATTTGTGTTAAACTTTCAAGACTGCGCGCTAAATAGTTTTGTGACATTTACCCTATGTCTAGAACGAAGTATATTGGATAAATAAATGAGACAGCGAAGGTTACCGGTAATTCAGTTGCAAATGGTTGAACTGCATTTTGTATATCATTATTATTCCAGTGACTGCAATTTTATACCGAATTCTGCTGTTAAGCCATTATTTAATTACCAGATATGCATTTTTTTTTATACCGAAGGGAAATATTTATACTGAATTCCTCTTCTGACAAAAGAGATTGTAACCATATTCCTGAAAGAACATTTTTATGTCGAAATACCGACCGCCTTTGTTAAATCTAAATCCATATTTCGCCATTATTTCGAATTCCGGACAGGTCATTGCATCGAATTCCAGAATTTAACATTACACTTTGTTTGGCTCCCACAGAGAAAAATATCACGTGAACGCTTTGGGCAGGTTTTTTGAGGAGTCCCTGAAAATTTTGTATTCATTTGAGAATAGAAAATGAATTAACTTTTTTTCCACGGGAAAGATTTCCCGGGAACAACAAAAAAAAACAACTCTAAAATGATAGAGACGTAATTTTAATGAGCATCAAAATATGTGGCGTCAGATTCTGATGGCAACTCCTGTTTCCTAGGAATGGTAAACGATAGCATGTTTGCGTTCTCTGATCGTGAGAATTGCAAAGCAATTTGGATGAAACAGCCAACCTGTACTTTTCATTCAAACTCCATGTTAATAATCAGGCTCTCAGAAATTACAGCTCCTTATTGCCGGCATCGAAATAGCTGTGAATTCAGCCAGCCGTTTACACTTTCGTTTCCAGTTACCATTTAATGTAGAGCTTTTCATGTTTTTTTTCTGACGTGGCATTCATTTAGCAGCACCTGACTTTTTTGAGGGTTTTTTTGTTTTTGTTTTTGCCAAGACGAAAGGATAAATTGCAAATTACAGTTGACATTTTTTTTTTTACATCATTTCTCGAGCACCGGTTATGAGAGGCAGATTAACAGTAAACTCAACGTTAAAAGTCGAATCCACTTTGAAACATTTGAGGCACGCAGTGGTCTACAAAACAGTAGTGGCAGAATTCGAATCGAGATTCAAATCATCGAATTCCTTTATCATGGGTTCGAATAAGAATTCTAATCCTAAATTGGTCTGAATTTGAATCCTTTTGCTCATAGGAGACAAATGCTAAAAAAAAAAAAAAGGTCGGTTTAAAAGAATTCCATGTCATTCTAAAATGTGGGTCTGTACCCGCAAGAACAGATGCAATCCCTGTCAAGTTCCATTTAAAATGAAAATGAATCGTAAAAGCCCCATGTAGTAAAAGGTACCGGACCTTCTCATAGGCCTATCTGTACCTTCTATTTTAGGTGCCTTTCACACCCTATTCTGCTATGGAATACAAGCGCAGATCCATACATACCCCTTCTCCTGGATTCGAAACCACATTCGAATCCATCGAATCCTGGCTCTGGATTCCAATTCAAATTCGAATCTTATAAGATCGAATCTTATAAGATTCGAATCTGCCCAACCTTACTTGCAAACTTTTATGAGGCTGGATAACAAATGGAAACGTGGGTAAATGAAACAGCTCCTAAAGTCATAAATTTAGTAGACAGTGACGAACTTCAATACAAGAAGCTCATGATTCATACTCAGTTTTTTGGTTGGGCTGTAACTCAGGCAAATATGATTAGCCAGTGGTTGCTTTAACAGCTCTAGTATTTGCATTATTATGTAGATTGACGTCCCGTTCTGTATATTGATTTTATATGTCTGGAAAATGGCAACCATTTAGATGTCACACACTTACAAACAATCATATTATGATACAGCCAGACGGGCAGGCAGGCAGGCAGGCAGGGAGACAGACAGACAGACGGACAGACAGACAGACAGACAGACAGACAGGGAGGGAAGCAGGCAGGCAGGCAGCAGGCAGACAGACAGACAGACAGACAGACAGACAGACAGACAGACAGACAGACGAACAGACAGACAGATAGCGACAGGGAACTCTTGAGATCAAGAAAGAAAAAGTCAGAAGAGCACTTTTGGCACGCTATTAATTTCATTGCCTAGGAGCAGACTGGCGCGCAGATGTACAAACAGGCAGACTGGCGAAAACGCAAAGGCACCCAAAGAGATCATATGACAGCGATTTATTAAGAAACATTTCCCCTCTTCCTCGCTAATTAGATTCTTAGAGTTTTCTTCTTTCTGGTTTGGCGCCACATCTCTCTATTTTCCGTCCATTTTAAACTCAATATATGTACATACAAGTACGTATCCTCCTAGACACATCGTTGGTATCCACTACGTACTCACACTCCTTTATCCCTCCAGACACACGACCAGTATTAATACTGTTAACGTCCTATTCGACAAGAACGAAGTTCAGCCTTTTTATTGACGTGAAGGGATCATAAAGAGATTACAAAATTGTTATGTACCTTTAAAGTGTTACAGCTCGCGCTTGGATCTGAGTTCTGTCATCAAAACCAAGGTAAAATTCTGAACATAATGATACAAAAGTTGCAAAATATTCGATATAATTGAATATAAAATTATATACAAACCCATTGTAATTTACTGTAAGAAAATATAATATAGCATGATATAATATAATATAATATATTAAAATGATAGTATATCATTTTCTGTATGCTCTTTAGCTATCTTAAAGTTCGCTATGTAGTGACCTCCTGTCAGTATTAGGTCATAATTACCAGTGACAGACACTTCTGCCAACCTCTGCGTTGCCAGCTGTGGACGGACCTGCGCTCAGATCAATTCATTTGAGAGGAGACGTACCTGCAAGCCTTAAAAGTCACTGAGGACAATTCCCTCTCTCTCTCTCTTTGTTATTTTCCTCCTACTTGCTTTTATATTTAAGTAAATTTTTGGATTATGATGGTCTACGTCAACACAGTTGATAGACGGGAACAGAAAAGTACTTAATAACGTTCCTTCAACATCATAGTATACAAAGCAATCGACGCTTCCTTTAAAAGCTCCAGTCTAGACATGAGGCGTACTTTAACCGGGTCGCCTTGACATTTTTAGAAAATTCTTTTCAATTTTACATAACTCTGTCTCAGTACAAACTGACCCCAATTGATATAGGGTGTCTCAAAATTTTGTTACTGATTCCAAAGGGTGTGCATTTCATAGTGAATAACGGTAGGAACGCAAAGATGCACAGAAAGAAAGAGGATATATGTTAGAATTTTACTAGAAAACTAAAATTGGATTATACTTTCCATCCAGCATCCTTTCGCGGCAGCAGTCTACTGATGATAAGCTACGTTAGACTTTATTGATAATATTTTTATAACAGTTGAGGGACGCCGGGCAAAGACATTGTAATAAGTAGCGAGTTTCTCAATTCCATCATTAGACTTGTGGCCATTAAGTGAGGCTTTTGTAATTCCAAACAAACATGAAACGACTCATATAAAATGAAAATGAAAATATGACTTTATTTACCCCGTAGAGAAATTGTTTTACAATGTCATACAATATTATTCATCTCATTCATAATACAAACACATATAACAATATAGTTAATACATTATACATGTAAATACTCCCTTCCCCCTCCATACTCCCCTCCCCTTCTATACTCTCCTTCCATACTCCTCTCCCCTTCCATACTCCCCCTCCTTCCATACTCCTCTCCCCTTCCATACTGCCCCACCTTCCATAATCCCCTTCCCCTTCCCTATTCCCCTCCCCTTCCCTACTCCCCTCCCCTTCCATACTCCCCTTCCCCTACATGCTCCCCTCCCCTTCCATACGTCCCCTTTCCCCTCCTCTCTCCACACTTCGCTTCTCATTCCCCCTTATCCCCTCTACATACTGTACCTCCCTCTTAACCCCNTTCGTCTTTTGAGTTCTTCTTGCCCTCCGACATGTCCAGAGTCTTTAAAAAAGGATCAGACAAAACGGACGAGGGCTTGATCGAGGGTTTTCAAAATGAGTAGCAATCAGGAAACACATTTTATTCTGGTTGATGAAAACAAAACTAGATTAGCAAGGCAACATTTGCGAAACAAGTGACAAATTTACTTAAAAACACATATTATTATGCGCGATTTTTTTTTACAGTGCGATAACCGGTCATAGATATAAAGAAACAGAACTATTATCACTTGCCAAAGTCCATGTTGGTGTGTATATATCAATACAATTCAATGCTTTATTAACCCTTGTACTATAACACATGCGGGCAAGTAATACGGCAAATGCAAAGCATATGAAAATAATACATAATGTATGAAACAAAGTCAGATGAAAATAGTAATGGGTGTGCCCATATATCACAACGTGGGGTGCGCGTTTTCAGTAAATCTTGTATCATTGTAATTTTGATTATTCCTATATATAATCAGTAATGCTCTCGGTTTTTTTTTCTCTCTCAGGAGAAAATGGATGAATACGAAGATACCAAATTTATTTTGCATTAAATAGTTCTATGTAATTGTTTGTTCTACATTCAGATCTATTACGATGGTTCATGTTGCACAGTAGGCTACTTGGTCTTTGTTCTAGTCACCAAACCTAATACAAAAAATGGAAATCAAAACTAGGCTGTATACAGTATACAAGGAGAGGGCTAGGTTCTCTAACACGCAGTTGTTCAGAATAGATGATCCATTCTGTATACTTGCCATGACCTTCAAGCCTTGATGCTTTGATTGTGCGTCAGAAAAACCCGTCTAATAATGTGATCCTTGCATGTTAAAAGTGTCGGCTGACAGCTAAATATGTCTACCAAGATAAATCGAAGCGTCTGATGCAGGGTTTGAATAGGATTCGCAGCACAAAATAAAAAAACAAAAAAAAGCTTAAGCTAAAAGCATCCACTTCTCTTTCTGTCTGCTTTAATGAACGATTTAGCCTTCATCCGCTGCGGAAAAAAAATGCCACCAGCAGCCTATGCTGCCGAGCTCCAGTTAAAAACACGCGAACGAAAGGTCCATAAAGCCTGTGTTGTTAAGTATTCATACCATAAAAAAAAAACCCCGCCAATGACTGGTCCATACAGCCGGTGTAGTAAAGTCACGGTTGCAAGAATTCACCAATGGATTGCCTGAAGTGCTAGAACAGCAGCCAACAAGTTTAGTTTCTATAGGGAAAAGAATAAAAGGAACGGTTTTGAAATCTGAAATTAATAGAAATTGAAATACTAATACATCATTTCTGTATGACCACAGCCCGTAACGAATTTCCTTTGTAATTTCACACATTGTTCTGTAACTCTTTTTTTAATAAATTGTAATGTGCATTTTCTAGACATCCATCATGAATGAATGCGATCATTTTCACATATATTATAATGGCTATTTTACCACATTATAAATGAAATACATTTACAGTGCAATTGCTAGTCACACATTGTTATATAACGCATTGTGATAAATTGTAATATATGCATATAAAATTATCATTGATACGCTTCATGGACACGGATATTATATCATTTTATACATGAAATAAGTTACTAGTGCGTTAACTTGATTGTAAAAGCCTCCTTGAGCCATTTAATGAAAATGTCTCCTCGAACCACAGAAACGTTTCGAGATGGCCAAGGCTAGTCTGCAGGACTGGTGCCACCACTGTGCTCAGATTATATATTGTTACCAGTGGGGGTCCTTCATTTAGATTTTTCACAATTTTAAATTAGATGTAAAGAGGTTTTAAAATTTGGCCTTTTTTTTTGCAGACCACAGGCCCGCACAACTGAAATCCGCTGGAGCCATTGGGAAACACTACCTGCAACAAGTATTTTTTTTTAACAAATTCAAGACTAAATTTCACCACTTTTGCAGTGTGGTTTCATGTTATACGATTATTTCTACACAATCTGTCCAAACGGACAGATTTTATATTCTGCTAGTATCGACTCTGATTGTCCAAGGTATTTTTTTACCAAGTAGGCTCCTGCAACCTCAATACCATGGTGCCGCCTCTGTTATAGAGAACTGTGGGAGCAGAATGTAATGAAGCGTGACGTCATTAGCAGACGTGATCTTCCTGGAATACCATGTAACCTTCTCATAACGTTAAACCTTTAAATAATTTATGGCAGTTCGAAACATCCGCAAAGAGCTATTGATCCTTGTGTAGATTTTCTTTGCGTTTGATCAGACAAAACTGGAGACAGAAAATTGCCCCATAGAGGGAAAATGTAATCTTACTGTTGTGGGTTTTTGTTTTGTTTTTCGAGGTCAGTTAATGGAGTGGAGTCTTTGGGCGACTTCCTTGTTTGGGTCACGAGTCATATTGATGATGATGATGATGATGCTTCAGAAAATAGTAACTGATGCTTCAGGTAATAGACAGCGGCGTGACGTCAGGCAAGGAGACCAACAGGAGGAACAAAAAATGTGCACAAAACGGCGACTTACTTGTCCAATGTAGCCACGAGAGTGCGTTAAATGCCCATGAAACTGCACAGTATGATGCTTGTAAAGTGCAGTGATATTCTTGCAAATAGGGGGAGCTATGACTTCAAAGCAAAACAATAAACACTGTATTGTAGTTACGCCATTGCCATTATTATATTGTAGTTAATATATTATTATAGGCCTACTGTATTGTAGTCGGGTCACGCGCAGTTTTTCATTCGCTATAATAGCAGTGAAACTTATGTTGCATTCTTGCTATTGTAAAGCTCCTGTTGCTTGCTTGCTTGCTTGCTTGCTTGCTTGCTTGCTTGCTTGCTTGCTTGCTTGCTTTCTTGTGGTTTGGTCGGTGAGTTAGTTGGTTAGCTGGCCATTTGATCCACTTTGTTATCTGAGCAGGACTGTCTAGATACAGCTCTCACTGACCGAAACAAAGCACTGAATAAACATTGCCTCTGACTACATGTACTTGTAAGATGTCCTGAGTAATGTAGCATTCTTGATCATTCGTTAAGTGACAGAGTGTGTCCACTAGTGTCTGTGATAATTCTGAGTCTCAAAAGCTTCTAAATTGTTTTTTTCCTGTTTGCTTTGATAACTATTACATCCTGTTGACGCCATCTGGCAGAAAACAACAGCATGTACTCACTGCTGTCACATGGCGGACAGCGCTAATGCCATGTCATGTCATGTCATGTCATGTCATGTCATGTCATGTCATGTCATGTCATTGAACTTTTATTCGTGGAGCCTTTGATAATATCTCAGAACCGGCTATAAGCTTTAAAAACTGTCTTTCCAGTGGCAAACAGCAGAAAGAATGGAGACAAGGCTTATGGGAAGTTTGTTTTTGAAATTCTTCCTCAGTTTATCTGTCAGTCTTTTTCACCTTCTTCTTTTATTCTGGTTCTTCTATTCTCTCTCTCTTTCTCTCCCTCCCTCCCTCCCTTCATTCCTCTCTCTCTCTCCTCTGTTTTATCAAGCATTTCTTTGATCACTTTTCCCAATTGGTCTTAAGGGAGAAAATGGGGGCTTTGTCATCATACACATTAATCCCTCTCTCTCTCTCTCTCTCTCTCTCTCTCTCTCTCTCTCTCTCTCTCCTTCCTCTATTTTATCCCGCATGTCTCTAGATCATTTTTTTTCTAACAGGCCTTAAGTAAGACAATGGGACTTAAGCATCATGCACACGCACTTTTAACAAAGCCACAAAGGCTAGTTAATGTTCGTTGGAGTTTTCCGTTGAGCATATTTTCTTTTACTTTACAAAGACGCAAGACAAAAAGGAGAATGTTAAGAAAACTAAAAACAACAAATTAAACAACAAAAAAAAGTTTCAAGCGCCGATGTTTGCTTTCGTAATCACTGGCTTCCGTTAAGGGAAATGTGGATATTTATGTGTAATTGTGTCCTGTTCAGCTGAATTGGTTTGTTGTAGTAGTTCAATGTTTTTTTGATTGTTTTGTTGTTCTTGATGGTACTCTTCTTCTTCTTTTGCTTGTTCTTCTTCTTGTTCTTGTACTTCTTCTTCCTCCTCCTTCATTATTTCCTACTCTTTCTTCTTCTTCTTCTTCTTCTTCTTCTTCTTCTTCTTCTTCTTCTTCTTCTTCTTCCTCCTCCTCCTCCTCTTCTGTTTCGACTCCTTCGTTTTTTTGTCAGGTAAATCTAGAAATCTGAGTTGCAAAAGGTATTCCTTAAGCTATGATATTATGTAGCATTTTGTTAATGCTACAAACTACTATATCTTTAATCATCCATTCATCCTTGGATTAAGCTCATCATGGAACACTGCAAAGAATAATTGTTACAATGATATTTATTATCATTATTCTTATGACATTTATTAGTTTCGTATTCATATGAGGTCTACTCATATGTGTAAGGGCTGGGGGTGGGGGGAGGGGAATGTAAGGGGGGAAGGACATTTAAACTTCATATGATTGTACTCTCATTGCCTGTGCAAACTAATCAGTACTCAATGTCGGTGACAGATGCAGTAAAAGGGTATGAATTAGTATGTGAACTAATACGCAATTTAAAATGTCATCATAGCCAAGCCATATACAAGCACATGTCGATACATAGCATGATTTTTTTTTCTTTAAGATTTTCATGCGCTTTGTATATTGGACAGACAATGGAAAATAGGTCAGAGGTCCATCCCATGTCTATCTTTACAGTAACAACTGAGAAACTTGCATTTGAAAATGGACGTAACTTGAGGTCTCACCAAACCTTTCCAGCCATGGTACAATTAGGAGTGATCTGTGGTATATAGCATGATAGAAGTTCAAACGACATCCCTGTGTGAAAGAAAGTATAGTATAAAATTAACAAGGGAAATAAGTATAGTGGAATGACTCTTCCCTGACCCAAAGTTCCACCTTTTGATTACATCGCTGTGTTCTGATGCTGAAAATCCGCAGCAGCCTGGAATCCGGGTAACCGATATTTCGATCATAAAACAAGCCGGAAGTTTATTACAGTCGATTACTCGAGTGGAGTACTCTAGTCTAACTGTAAACCGGATGCTGGCATGCTATGTTTAGAACAATCACATGACTGCCATAACATCCGTTAAAGCCGGCGACGGGGTGTTTTTCTCGTAGCGTTCATTACATTAGATGTAAATTCGCTCCTTCCTCCTCTGCCTGCATGCGTTAATGTTCTTCATACTGAAGAACAAACAGACTGCAGGGCGTTCGTGCCAAGATAGAATCTGGTAAGTGTAGTGATCGTTTTAATATACTTACGATGTTTTCAGTCACTCCTTACTCTCCTCCCCGCTTTTATCAACATACTTCGCAGTGAAGTACAAATGGACTACAAGATGTTCGTGTCAAGATCAAACCTGGCATGTGTATTCACCGTTTTAGTATACTTACGATGGTTCATCATGACAAAAAGGTTGATTAACTGCACCTGCGTTAATTTTCTCACTGGAGAAAGTGGCCGTTGTTGAAACACACAAAGTGCTTCCGCTTGAAAAGACGACTGACGAGCTATGGCGGAATGGATGGGATGAGTTAATAACTGCAGTTCCTTTGCGGTCATCTTTCTGTAGATTTCCGTCCTTGATGTGTTTATTTCTCTCGATGTTATTGTCGATTTACTACTACTACTGCTGCTGCTGCTGCCGCTGCTGCTGCTGCTGCTGCTGCTGCTGCTGCTGCTGCTGCTGCTGATGCTGATGCTGTTGTTTCTGGTGAGATGAGGAGGAAGGGGTGAAATAGGAAGGAAGGAGGGAGGGGGAGACATAGGAGTTTTGTTATCACATTTCCACACTTCTGAGTCTGTGACTATTTGTGTAGCCAATGTCAGCTCATGAAGTTTGCAAGTGCGATTCAGTTATTTCACTTGATCAGCTTTTTCAGTTGATGCCGGGCTGGTTGGTAAAAGATGAAAGGTTAGGGGGTCAGGTAGGTGGTACATGAGAATGTTCTCTGCAATTTGATGGCATCAGACTTCTGAGGATTGATTTGTTATAGTGGTTGATCGGTTTGCAGTTCAATGTCCTCAGCTGAAAGATAATGCACTGATTCCTCCGATTTAACTTGAGGAGTATGACACAATGATAATAAGGAATTCCAAATGAGCAGGTATTTATTCAGCCAAAGCGTTTTATAGCGTGTAATTTATACAAACTTATAGTAAGACCACATGATCTAAAACCTCAGGTTCCCAGGAAAATCTCTATTCTCTTTATAACGCTTAGACGTAGAGTTCGTTACATGTCACTGCGGAAAATTGCATTTTAAACCACCAACATTTGCACCAAGAATTCCAAAATCGGTGTGCAAAAAGTGGTAAAAATTACAGCTAAATTTGCAAAAAATATTACAAAAACAGCTTCGCAACTACATTATATTTACCACCATGTCGCATTGTTTACTACTGAAATGTTGCAAAACTGTAAAAATGGAACACATTTTCTTTGTTCCTGTTCACACAGTATTACGACTTTGGCAGAAAAATGTACTTTTTGGCCAAAATAAGCAAAATTTGCATCAAATTTTCAAAAAAATGCCTAAATTTGTGAAAATGTACAAAATTGCAACTTGGTCTCGAAAACGCAGAAATTTGTGATTATTTGCAACCGCAATTTTCTGGGTGGACAGCCTTACCTTCTCTCTTAAATGTTGCTGTTGAACTATAATCTCTATGCCCTCATCCAGACTTCACCCATCTTTATAGCTATTCGAAGTACTCTCACTGATTTGTCCACGGTGCGGCTGACCAGAGACACTTTCCGTGAGCTTGGAACAAAACTAGTCACACTAATTGTACCGATTTAGATTCAAAGATCAAATTAAGAGAATACTCGAAAAGTTCAGGTTAAGAAACTTTGTGGTCTTCGTGCCGTTACGAACGTATAGAAGAATAGTATGACTGTACTTTTACCAGATGTCAGACTTACAGCCGGTTTCTCTTCTCGTTTTAGAACACAGCAGGAGTGTGGATTTATGAACGTATTCACAACTACCCCATTAACTTATTCTTGAACATATTTTTTTCACAAAAGAACCAACGGCCACGGTTGTGCTCTGGTATTATCTAATGAGAATAATGGAAGTTCTAATTATCATCACTACCACTCTAATGAGGCCATCCTAGATTTTCTACATGTTTTCAGGCTACGAAAGCGGTGCCTCCGTGATGAAATAAACTATTTTTTAAGGCCATCTTATAAGACCTTGCTTGATTACTATGATATGCCAATTTGGTTGATGGCATTCACTTACATAATATAAAATGCTTTTAATATTTATGGAATAACGATAATTTACGTGTCTGCTCTCCAGACAGGTCCGTAGGCGCTTCGATCCCCACATCATATGCCGTCTCAAACCCACTTGTTTATTGTGTGGGTTGTCATCTGATTGAGGACTGCTTTGTTCCTTCCAGTAAGCTGCAGTATCTCTCAAAACGATAATTACAAAAGCTGAATGAATTTTTAATATGGGTGCATGAGTGATTTTTATTTTTTTTTGGTTCTTTTGAGGACATTGTCTCTTACCATAAGGCTAGTGAATTTTTGCCGTGAACTTTAGATTCACCTCACAAATCTGGAAGGGTAGTTAATATTGTGAAAGAGTTTCACTGGTTTTTGTTTTCTTTCTGCGATAGTTTCTATTTTAACTAGAACTGGGAAACGCCTCTAGATGAGGGTCTAATCTTTATGAGTCCCGCATAGTCGTTTCCTTGTATGAATATGAATGATGGCGTCTAGAATATTCCCCAGTGACGTTACACCTCTGCCAAGTTGCCAACCCTGTTCCGTACTGTAATATAATGACCAATAAGGAGCGCACGCATTCACTACAGAAGTGGTCTAAGGCGCTGCGTACTTACTTAACAAATTTTTAAAATGCGTGAAAAACATCGTTCTGAAAGAAAAAGAAGCTGTCGGGATAATGTCGGGAAAATGAAGGAAAAGTGCAAGAAATAACTGCAATTATTGCGTTTTCCCTACACTCACATGCTTGCTACTTATTTCAGTAAGCCTTTAACAAAAATTAACAGAACTTTGTTCACAGGAAGTGTTTTCACTAATCAAGCTCAAGCCGCGAAATTCGTGAAAAGTAGATCCTCAGTTCCATATGGCACAATCGTCAACAGAACATTATTTTTTTTAATTAACATTGTTTTTATTTTAATGCTCAGTGTCCTGAAGATAATCTATTTTTATCCCCTAAGGACTTGGTAAACTTACATGAAAATATTCTCACCTAAATTTAGAACAGATAAACATCCTGATATTGGGAGAGGCACTAACGATACTGCTATTCTTCTATTTTAACTAAGTGCCTAAGTAACAAGACAAGACTATTAGATCTAACCAAGAGGCGAGGTCGGTTACTTAACAAGGCCTATTTCAAGGCGGTACTAATGGGGCATTTCCTTTTATGTGAATTAAGTCACTTTAACACATTATTGGTTACCAGAATGGAATCAAAGCCCGCACTTTAGTTATAGCAAAGATTAGAGAATGACAAGACAGGACACTTTATACATCACCCTATTTAAATGGTGTCCACGGCCTAGTTTTTGGCGCCATTACTTTATAACCTTTGGTTACCACTAGCTTGTTACACAAACCAGGTTGCTCCCCAGTGGCGCAGTATTTGTTGTTTGTTAACATATTTGTCTTAGTCTAGATCTCTAAAGAAAATTTTAAAAAAGCGATGCGACTTTTCCCGTTCCGTAACGCATAGCGTTTTTCTATAATTATGCACCGGAGAGGAACGCATGGTATTTGGCTTTCACGATCCCATAAGCTGCAAAAAAAAAATCGTGCCGTCTTAAGTACAGATGAAATTCAAGAGGGCACAGCTGATAAGAATGTTTTTTGTTTGTTTTTTTTTTTTTTAATGTGATACATCACATGGCAAACCTGTGGAATAAATAACGTGCTTCTGCGGAAAGAATTTCATCTATTTGTGTACATCCTGGTTTGAGAATTAGATAAAGACCACGCAAATCCTGCGTGGAGGAAGACAAAAAAAAAAAGAAAAAAAGCTTTTGCATAATTTGTTAATTACCATATAACCGGAACAGATTAAGATAAACAATTTTTTTATAAATAACCCCATCCGCGGAAAACCTTCGTTCTCTTAAGCCCGGTTGCTGCTGATGCGAAGAAAATACCCTTGCCATACTTTTGTCAGGCATGGAAAGCCGGGGCTTGCCTGACCTTTCATGTGGACATCTTAGGTCGCGTGAACCGAAAATTGGCACATGAGGAAGGCTGTTTGCGAAAAAAGATTATTTTCAAAACAAAATTCTTAAAGGTCGCTTTGTGGTTTGTCACTCAATAAAAGAAGGAATGATTTCAGAATAAAGGAAAGACGCATATTAAATTTCATGTCAGTTCAAGTGAATATAATGACGTCAAGCCACAAAAATATTTTTACATAGATAGATAGATAGATAGATAGATAGATAGATAGATAGATAGATAGATAGATAGATAGATAGATAGATAGATAGATGGATGGATGGATGGATAGATAAGATAAGATAGATAAGATAAGATAAGATAGATGAGATGAGATGAGATGAGATGAGATGAGATGAGATAAGATAAGATAAGATAAGATAAGTTTATTGGTCCATATTCTGGAAAATTGTTTTGATTCAGCATCAAACAGTAATGACATTAAAATATAACAAAACACACAAGCACACACACACACACACACACACACACACACACACACACACAGAGACGCATGCACGCACGCACACACATACACATATGACTGGAAAACATTAGTCAAAAACAGACATAGCTTGCACAATTTGATTCAAAGGTCAGATGTAGAGGACCCCCTAGCAATTTTGTAACGTTCTGTGCGTGATCTTAGTGACAGATTTGATGTAACTGTTGAAAAGTGGATGAGTGGTGTCTCCGAGTATTTTGGTAACTTTAGCCAGACAACGATTACTATACAACTTTTCGATTGGAGGTAAAGTAACATTAAGGATTTATTCAGCTTTCTTTACTATGTTATTAAATATCTTTGCGTCTTTGGATGTCAAATTTCTAACCCAGCATGTTATTCCATTATGTGAGTAGACTTTCCAGCACAGAAATTTCAGACAGACAGACAGACAGACGGACGGACGGACGGACGGACGGACGGACGGACGGATGGACAGACAGACAGACGGACAGACAGACAGACAGCTAGACAGACAGACAGACAGACAGACAGATAGATAGATAGATAGATAGATAGATAGATAGATAGATAGATAGATAGATAGATAGATAGATAGATAGATAGTGTTTAGAAATTTTCGTCTCACCAGTCTTATACAATGTATATTACTGTGATTAAAATTGACAAAGTATAATGGATTGTTACGTCTGTACGTAGGCCACTAAAAAAGATAAATTCAAGGTGCATAATTATGGAAAAATAACATCGTCTTACCATAGAACAAAGATGTTTTTTTTCTCCTATTCTTATCTTTTCGTATATAACAGCAGTAGCCCTCACTACAGCGCCAACATTCACAATAGTAACAATAGTAACAACAATTATTGTAATCGTGCCATTATGAAAAGTAATAATAACAATAGTTTTGATAATATTATGTAGTATGCCATCAACATGATCTTTATAATATGGCTTCTATTATAAACAATAACAACACTTATAATACAAGTAAAAACAATAACAGCATCAGTCTTCAACAACAACAACAACAACAATAACAACAGCAACAATTTTCATCATACAACAGCATCAAGCAATAAGAAAATTGCCCTCCGTATCATGATTACCAACATTTTCATCATCATCAACCCCCAAAAACAGAAACAAGAATAACAACAGTAATAAGAACAACAACAGCTTTTAATAATACAACAACATTCAGAATGACCACTACAATCTTTTATTACATGGCTACTATCAGCAACATCATCACCAATATCAACAACAACAACAACGATAACAAAAATGACAAGCTGAACTACTTCTACGCAATCAATAGCACTGAGAAATCTCATTACAACACCAATGTGACAACCAACATGGGAGATAATCTCCAAGACATCACCATTACCACTAACAACAATAAAGACAGCTGTCTGTGTTACAAGACTAACACCAATAACGTGAGGACAGCAGCAAATGGTCGTGACAACCCTGTTAGTGCCTTGACAGACAAGCTACAATTGTCGCGCAGTAAATTCTGCGCAGAAAGTGTCGCTTACTTTTGTGACGGGCGACATTTAACGCTACAACTCAGTTCAACATGGACGATCGGAGAGTCAGGGTGGCTTTGGTCATGGTGTGTCGCGGCGTACCAGAATGTGGGCGACACACGTCTGCTACGCCAGGACTGAAACTACTGCCTGTCGCTCGTGTGACCGCACCCATTTGCCACAGTGTATCTCCAGACTGCTCAGTAATTCCTGCTGCGTTTTTTACATCTCGTCTATCAAGGGCCTTAGACCTTCTGCAAGTGCTGGGCATACTCGAATAAAAATCCTGGATTATTATGATTACTGTTGGAAAATGTATTGTATTTGATTATTTTAGTATTACTCCATTACGGCTCGATTACTGTACTCATGAGAAAAAAACTGATAGGAAAAAAAATAGGAAGTTTTGTATAAAAAGGACTTTACTGATCCCACAGGAACTGGTTTAGAATGTGATACAGTATTAGACATGTCATTCATAATACAAACACATAGAAAAGTACACATTATACATAAAAATACATAATAATTCAAACGAAACACATAACAAAGTGATTTCTAGCACTTGGTCCCCCTTCCCCAGCTTTAGAGCCAGATATTCATATACACCAACAGTTATTTACTGATTTAAATTTATTTAGTTATTTACTAAAACTGGATACTCTTTTTCCTCCAATTCCAGATTTTATTTCATAGTTCCCTCTTTGTCACCTATTTTATTTATTTATTGATTGATTGATTTACTTATTTTATTTACAGACAACCCCTTAAACTCAGCGGCAGACAGATCGGGGTACCCAGTCTGCGCCTATTTACAAATATCATCATGGTAAAATAAGAGATATTAGAAGTAAATCAATCAGTCACATGTGTTAGAATCAAATATTATAAAATTGCTTTCTCTTGGCCAAGGCTTCACTCAGGTAAAAAGAAAATGCCACATCAAATAGCTTATAAGAATCACATCTCATTTCTCCTAATAAAATTAGTAATTTGGAAAATGGGGAGAGTGACATAAACGTTTCAAATACTTGGGGATTTGTTAAAAGTTCTTGTTGTAAGAAACTAATCATTTTAATTTGTTCCTCTATTCTAGCATTTTGACCAACAGTTTGGCTATCAAACCAAGGTACGACGTAGGAATGAGCCTTCTGCACTGCACTGAACTGAACTGAACTGTACTGATGAGGGAGTGTTTTGTTCATATATTGAGGACACGCTGACATAGGGACACAAACGCGAGACGAAAATCACTGTCTGATCGGTTGCACACACACACACACACACACACACTTGGAATCTGCTGTGTGGAATCAGGAACGAAGAGCTGGACAGCAGGAAATTCTTAACGATTCCCATACCCCATTCTCTCCACACACACACACACACACACACACACACACACACACACACACACACACACACACACACACACACACACATTTCTCCCTCCCCCATCCCTAAACCACACACACAAAAACCACATCACAATGTCGTGAATGGAAAGACATGTCTATCTATGCGCTTGCGTTGTATCCATGCATGTTCTGATATGTCGTCAATTATTGTATGAAGTTGTGTCCTCTGTTGTATTGCTTTCATGTATATGATGTACATTAAGCTGTTAAATAAACTTGTTAAACTTGTTGTTAAACTTTTTAAACCTAGCATACCGTCAAGTAATCGTCACAAGTAATAGAGTATTATTTGCAAGATAACACTGACATCACGATGTCTTATTCTCAGTACTAAGCCATCCTAATCGTTTGATATCACGAACGCGTTAGTATTGAGTAACACAGCCAATCAGGATGAACTCTTGAGGCAGCGCTGATGACGACGACCTGCTAATCACTATGGACATGAAGACAGCTGGATCGAACACGCTGCCGTCTTCTATAGTCATGTAAAATAAACCCGTATGCACGCCCTCAGAGCAGGTTAATGACATACACGTCCATGTTAACGGTTAAGGTGTTAAACTCCACAAATTCGATCAACATGGGAGGCAGCATGCCCTGATACCGTCAAGCACCATCTGGGCATGCAAAATAATGCTTGTTAAAATTTGTTAGATTCTTCGGGCATGGCACTTGGGAAAGGTACCTGGCTTACGAGCTAATGGGGACCAGGGTGCTGCACTGTGGCGGCTAACAATGAGACTTTATCATGGATTTTATTTGTGATGATGCAGTAGTGCATATTCACTTTACGTATTGTTATATACGTATGATCAAGAGTGAAATGAATAATATTGCATGACTTTAAAAAAAAAAGTATCACTCTCTCTGATATCGGGGCAAATGAGGATCTGTTTAGAATTAAAATCGATTCTGATGACTTTATTAAAATTCATGCACAAGTCCACAAAATTAGCTCGGGGACGTTTTATGAAGAACTAGTGAGGCATAAAAAAATCATCCTGCGTGTCTCCTATTGCATTTTTGTAATCCCTCACTAGCGTAGAATATAATGTCAATCATCTCATTATCACACAATAATTTATTTTATAATACAATTATAATTGTCTACCCGCATGGAATTTATCCCCCACCCCACTCCTCTCTATACATACACATACACAACATGAGCCATATGCTGTAGATGCACGTCATTTCTTTTTAATCATTCTATATAAGGCATTCTAAAATGCCGTTAAGTCATACGCCGTGCGTCACAGCTCTTTACCTGGCCGGGGCTGTGTCTGATTGGCGGAAAGCGTTAACGAAATATTACATTGTCTTTATAAGGAATTGGTTCTGTTTTAGCTTTTAAAGCCATTGAAGCCGGAAGAAAAAACAAAAGTAACTGCATATAGATGTAGACTGCAAAGTATCCTACGTCATGAAGGTGATAATTTAGAACGCCAGATCTGCCCACATGATTTACCATGCCATTGTATTTGCCCTCGTGACGTCAGCATGCATCAGCACTCAGTTGTTTCAATCTCTGTATAAAAATTCGAAATCCGAAGCTTTATTAATGTGAGTGTGAAGGTGGGAGAGAGGGGAAGGGAGGAAGAGAGAGTGAGAGAAAGAGAGAGAGAGAGAGAGAGAGAGAGAGAGAGGGGGAATTTATTTTTAAGAACATTGTTATTGTTTGCTTATATACAAACAAGTTGTTGTCTGAGCTGAAAAAATACATTGTTATTGTTATTGTTATTGCCATGAATTCAGCTCTACGTTGTTTTGTACATGCATGACCTAGAAACGCCGCTGGTTGTGACCCTTGTTATGTGACATTACCATCTCTGCCATCTTAGTCTCGACTAAACTATGGCCATATGCATACTCCTTACCTTAGTAATTAACTTACTGCGGTAACCATGGGAAACTTAAAAACTTATAGTAGGGCTCACTGTACGTTAAGTAAGGCATGGATTATGCATACGACAACTGATGGCCCAGACAATATGACGTTACGGTTAGACACGCGCAAATATTTTTACTATATCCTACTACTAACGACTTTCTGCTCTCAGCTCACTCCTAATTTTCGTTGCCCATTCCCACTCACAAATATTTCAGATGAGCATCACAGACACACAAGGGACTGTGTTTGAACTGGGGTTGACAAGTAAACTTTTGGACCACCGGCTCTAGTTTGAACCCACCCCCATGAAAACCCAGTTGGGACCTCACACTACATCAGGGGAGGCAGGGTTACCTATTTGCATGCCCTATCTCTTCCTGACCTCTGACCCCAAATAGTGCAGCTGTAATTTAATCTATACTGGTCATGAAAGCAACAAATGCCTTAGGACAGGCAAAAGCTCTGTGTACTGGGCTCCTGGCCGCAAGGAAAAAAATATTTCAAAATTTATTCGACAGGACAAACAGTCCAACCCAGTCCATCTGACCTCATTTGCGCGTGTGTAACCTTACCCTGTCTATCATCTCACTTCAGAATGAACTGGTAATAACGCTGGCGCCCTTAGGCTTTATTAATGCCTATGTTAGTGATCAAAAAGGAGCGCAGATGTCGTTATACCAGGTCCAGATCTCAGTAAAGCCCCACATGACGAATCTCATTCAGAATACTGTTTATTTGGAGGGATGATGAGGCCTTTGGTTTAGTTGGGTCAGGATGAAAAGTTGCAGAAGAAGCAGGAAGAGGAGAAGACGGTGGAGAAAGAGGAAGAAGAGGAGAATAGGAAGAAGAGGAGAAGAACAAGAAGAAAAAGACGGAGAAGAAGTAGAATAACAAGTAAAAGCAGAACAAGAAGAAGTAGAAGAAAAAGAAGAATTAGACAAAGAACAAGAAGAAGAAGAAGACAAGAAAACGAAAAAGAAGAAGTAGAATAAAAAGTAGGAGCAGAAGAAGAAGAAGAAAAAGAGGAAAAGGAGGAAGAGGAAGTAGAAGATGGAAGAAGAGGAAGAAGAAGAAGAAAAAGAAGAAGAGAAAATAAGAAGTAGAAGGAAAAATAGACTGAGAAAAAGAATAAAATATAGAAAAAGAAGAAGAAGAGAGAAGAGATGGAGAAGAAAAGAGAGGAGAAGATCGAGAAGGTGATCCTGACCATTTCATGGGGACCGTAGTTGGAGAAACAGCGCTGTGTTACATTAGTGACCCGCCCTTTATCTCTAAATGCGCCTTGGGTGATCACCGGCGGTGATAACAACTTTGTCAGCAAGGATGCAAGTGTATGATGACTCAGTGTTGTCATTCACAGGGACTTTCTTCCTCTACGTAAAGCCATGTTCCTCCTCCCACCCCCACCCCCTTCCCACTTAAGGGAGAATCGCTTTTGGTTTCAGACACCGATTATAAGGCTAAATCACTCATTGTGTTCAAACCAATTTATTCGCTAATATACGATATAAAATCCCCCTGTTTTCAGACCCTGCAGCCAGTGTCAGGGTGTAGTTATATATTAAAAGGCCTGTGATCTAAATAAAACATCTAATATTAAAGTTCGAGGTAAAATTTGAACCTTTTAGATATAAAAATAAAGTGTTAGGCGGTCAAAAACCAGCCTGATTAAAAATTGGGGACCAAATCTGAATTCGAGATGACTATTTTTGATAGAGATTTGTGCAAGATTTTGGACGTTGACCATCCTTTTTCTTCCATTTAAAAGATCGGACACAAAAAGTACTTTAACCTCCATGGGAGAACAATCCCCAGATCACAGTGGTATTCGTAGAATAACACATTTTGTTCACAGAGCCGAAAGAAAAAAACAGTAGGTGCCAGTAACCGTTTTCCTAAGTTCTTGTGGAAATTCGGTTATCGTAAGATGTTGGGAAAAACCGCGAAATGTAGGGTAAATTGGGTAAAGCACCTGATTTTCAGCTTTTTGATGGTAAGATTATAGGATTTTTCCCCACTAAATTTGCTTCAAATTGTGCATACGTTGTCCTTATGAATCAAGATGTAATCGCTCATTATCATTCGAGATGTCTTTAGCCGACATATCTGAAGGGTACGCTTACACTTAATGTTTTATTCATTGTAAGTGTAGTTCTTCCTTTGCCCCAGTTTCAGAATCTGATCTCTCACCCCTTTACCATAGCAGAACACCCACACGGACAGTCCAAAACCAGTGATTATGGGAGAAAGGGAAATCTTGACACTTCTGTAGCAAAATGTGACTGAGCTAACCTAGAACTGAGAGAAAGCCACCATTTTACTTTGGGGCCAAAGCATCTCCTTCCTCTATAATCAGGCTTCACTTTGGTTCTAGGTCGAAAGGTCATGCCAGATAAACTCAGGCATGACGTAGAAAAGTGTGAACTGCCGGGTTGGTTATTTACAACCAAACGTGGCTAGTTTTTTGTTGTTGGTGGTGGTGGCGGTGGTATTGCTGTCGTCGTCCTCATCGTGGTCGTCGTCGTTTTTGTTGTTGTTGTTGTTGTTGTTGTTGTTGTTGTTGTTGATGATGATGGTGGTGGTGGTGGTGGTAATGAAGGTGGTGTTAAATTGAAAGTAATTGTCCCAATTATCCACACGTCATGAGATTCATGGTCCGTCTTTGCTTAACACAAGTTTATTGGCATAAGCCCAGACCACAACTTTAGTACATGGGGCAAAAATACAATATACTACCGGACAACACATTAAGATTTAAAGCACTATGTTAACTAAATTCACACATGTTCAAACCAGACTCGTACGGTTTACATTTCACAATAATATGGACCACTCACTTACACTAATAATAATTCCGTCCTCACAATCATTCTCTTTTCCTTTGATTATTTTACAGCTACGATTACTCTGTCATACGAGACAGGCTTCTTTTCTACTCTTCAGATTTGGTCACCAATTTTTAATCAGGCCGGTTTTTGACCGCGAGTAGGAACACTCTTGTGGGAAAATTCAGGATGACTATCTGTGTTTTAGTTCAGTCAGGGCCAGTGACCGTATGCATAATCCCTACGTTAGTTAACTCACTACGGTAACCACTGGAAACTCCCAAAACAGTAGAACAGAGAACGGAATACGTTAACCCTCTAATGCCCAGGCATAGAAACACTGGTAGGAAAGTCACATACACACCTAAAGTGCCACTCAAAATACATATTGATTTTGAACAATGTCACTATTTAAGAGGTGAAAAATTTAGGGTCAAATTTGGACCTCCGGGCACTGAATTGTCAGTTCATCATCAGTTCTGCTCCACCCTGGAAGCTTGAAGTTAGGTTGCCAATTATATAATCCAGTGGACACTAGAGGGTTAAGTAATACTTGGACTACACCTACGGTCACAGTGTGTGTGCTCCCGGCGGATATAACTGCAGCGAATGCAGATTAACGAAAGGGGCGGTCTTTTTATTTGGTGGGTGGTCCCTCAGAGATTCTAAGCAATGGAAACGAGACACTTAGATTGCAAACTATAGACAAATCTGACTGACTATCGCTACACTAAGTCCGATATATTTCTTACTTTTTTGTTCTATACGACATACTACTTTCGAGAGACACTCCAGTTTCGTTAACAATTGCCATTTTGTCTCATATTTCTCAGACCTTCTGTTGTATAAGAATTACTACTTTCGAGAGACACTAAATGTGATTAACTATCGCTATCTGTCTAATATATTTCTTACTTCCTGTTGCCTAAAGACATTACTTTCGAAGTACACTCAAAACGCAGACCATCGAAAAATCTAATTTAATATCACCATCTGTTCAATACATCTCTTACTTCCTGTTGTATACGAAGCACTACTTTCGAGGGACACTCAAATTGCCAACCAATGAGGAATCTGATTGGCTGCTTGAGTTGGAAACATTCGCTCTCATTGGCTGACAGAGTTGCCTCACGTATGTGAACCTTCGGGATTTTAATGAGAAACATTATCTGATACTTGATTGTTTCTCATAAATTTGCCGTGTAATTCATCGTCATAGAACAAGCTTAATCGTGTTAAAACCGTTCTGACTGACGTTCGTGTCGCCATGACTACATGGTATGACATGGCGTTCCTTGTGGTAATGTCGTCGTGACAAACTGGATTAATACATGGCCGAAGATGTTACTTAATTCTCTTATGAACGATGTAAGAGGATTGAGCTATTAGTGCTGGATTTACAGCGGCAGCAGCTTGCTAGCCACAAAACCACCTGTGCAATCCCTCCCACCTTGTTTTTTCCTTTGTTTACTCCCCTGGATATATTGTGAGCTTAGTGCTATGGTTGACCTGCAGCTTTAGTGCATTTTACAAACCAGAATAAAAGCGTCTGGATTTGGTTTAGTTACTGAATCTTTTTACCCTGTTGTTTTGTTTAACTTAATTCTACCTGATACTTCACGGTTTGCTCTTATTGACGAAACGCCACAGAACTACGGTAAGTAGGTGGTTAGCCCAACATCGAGCGATTCCGGTACCAAATGCTTTGTAAGGATTAAGTAGAAATTTAAGAACAGGTTAAGGAGGCTAGAGGAAGTAAAGGCTAGAACTTACTCTAATTTTTACAATGCCATCTAACGTTTCCTAAATTTTACAACGAAATTACTGGATCTTTACCGAAGTATCATTCGACATCTAGTTATATTGAAGACTGCTTTTGCCGAAATGTTTAAATTGTTTTACCTTTTAGCTCCTATAAATTTTCATTAATGTTGATCAGATTGAAGCAGTGTTTCTTTGTTAATATTTGCCGATTTTACAATAATGATCATCATAGTCTTCCGTCTCTTCGACGAATACACAGGCAGGCTACTTCGCCCTTTGAGCCTCAACGTGTAAGCAAAAACCGATTTTTGATCCCCAACATCTTCCTCAGACTGAAACAACGTCAATCCAGACACTGAACCATGTTTCCGTCGTGTTCTCTTTCCCTGAACTGCCATAGCCCTTCTCAGCTCAAATATCTTTGTGTCCTTGGATCACAGTTCTCTTCAGTACGTTTTGTTGTGTGCTTGTGTCTTCCAGTTTGTAAAGTCTATTCTGTGAGAATTAAGATTGGCTTTAATGCTGTCCTTAAATTGCTTTTCGGGAATCTCCCATGTGCATGAGGTAAAATAAAAATAAAATATTTGAAACAGACCATAGATACTTCATACTATAATGAAGCAAAGGTGTCGAGTTCATGTCAAGCTTTTGCATTTTGTTAAACTGCTATCTACACTTATGACATCGGAGATGTCTGTTTTCGTCAATGCCATGTCGTGTGACGACCTTAATTTTTCTATTTCACGTTTTATATTTAAGTCTAAAAAATTATATTACTTTCTATGAAGTTTCGCATAGCCGCCAGTTATTGTTAAGAAATTAGTTATTGGAAAAAAAAAATTGCGTTGCTTCCCTTTGCCAGAGGTGACTGTTCAAAGGTCGCATGATGCGTTCTTGTCTGTGATCAAGCAGACCCATGCCCTATTATTAGAAATTCCCTGTTGAGGCACGAAAGCCTATCTGAAAAGTGGATGTTGTTACCATAGAATTTGTATAATGATGTGTAATAAAAACTAAAAGCTTCGATTATCTGATATTCGTAAGTAGAGAGACTATTTTATGATCCTTATACTGATAATCATAGTGTTTTGCCTGTAGACTACCCCATAACTCATGAAGACTAGATATAAATATGTCTGGCTCTACAAAATAAAAGACGCTCTATGATACATTTAAGGTATGTGATGATTATCAGTCACCTCCTTTTAATCCCCCCTCCACCCAAACATTCACATACACACACACACACACACACACACACACACACACACACACACACACACACATACACATACACACACACATACACACATACACATACAGACTATACGCGCATACACTAAAACACACACATACATACACACACACACACACACACACACACACACACACACACACACACACTTTTTTTTTGTCTCTTGCAAAACTTTGCAATTAAGTGAAGACTGAAATTACGACCATTGTCATTAAGCGACATCGACGATACTAAATTGCGAGACTACATTGTCGATAGGTTGTTAGTCAGCAGCTGCTTGCGTTCCGGCCATTACCCATCCCGAACGAGGTCTGAGTCGGTGATTGGTAGGGGGGGACGATTATACTGTCTCGAACCACTGTTAGAAGTATCGATTGAAATCGGATATTTAGAGACGATGTGATATTTGAGTCCGTCCCAGGGCTGGGCTGGACCGTTCACGATAGTATCGATTATTGAGGAGAGACAATCATACCTGAGACAGACAGAATGTCACCTCAGTTTACAAGTGCTCTATGCTGGGACTCTTCCACATTTAATAATATTAAAGGGATAAGAGTAGATATTATGCTTCACAATCTAACAAATTCCACAGTATTTTTTTTTCTTCAAAAACTTGAACTGCCTACATTTTCCTTCCGCCTGATCATTTTTTGAAAAAGCACCGCTGAAATGGCGGGATTTATACCTTGCGTACACCACCATGTCCCGTGATGTGTGACGTCATGAAGTGAGGAAAGCTAGCAGGTGGCTAGTGTGGATGCATCTACAAGCCGCCTGGACCAGTCATCTTTAGTCTAACTCGTTATATAGGCTGTGTTAGGGTTAAGGATAGGGTTAGGGTCGGCATCGGAGTTAGGGAATAAAGAATATCCCTAGATATGTCAAAGAGTCTCCATAAAGGTTCCTTACCTTTTCCCTAACAGTAACACTAACTGAAGTACACAACGGGAGAATAAAGATATTGCCAAAATGAACATGGAACACTTGTGAACTGAGGTGTTGATGAGACTCTTTAGTGCAGAGAGGGAAAGAGCAGAGGATATTTCGAACAACGGATGTTGTCTGATGAGTCAATGGGCTCTAGGATGAGTAGTACTTATCGGAAAATAATAGCTGACTGTCAGGCTTGTTATAGCCCGTTTCAAAATTATCCGCGGGAGTTTTTTTCAGATATTTATTGAACGCTACCACCGAATTGACCGAAATTTTGCATGCCTATATAAACCAATTTGTCTTAATGGAAAAATATTTTTACGCGTGTTTTACAGAAGAAATAAAGATCTTTGCTTCATAACTCTTTGTAAATATCGGTAATTGGTTAGAATTGCAACACGTAGGTTGTTTACATTAATGAAAGGTTACATTTTTTTTTTCTGGACGTTATTTTCGTCTTACCCGTGCAACTGCTATGCTGCTTTCACAGCTTTCAAGGAAACCGGTTAATCGCAAATCCTTGTTTGTTCTTTTAATTGCAATCGTATTACCACAGTCGCACTTGTCTAGACTAATAATAAATCAAAACAAACGCACTGTAAAGCAAATACACGTTTAGTCTATATATTTTTAATCAATCTGTCTCAGATTCATCTTCAGAGGAGGAACTTGAGCTTGAAGATGAATCGAGCTGCACAACTACTGGTCGTTTGGCAATCATTGATATTACTTTTACATGTGCTTCATGCATAACAAAACAACTCACACAACCCTCACTCATCCTTTTCTCGTGCGCTCAAAGCGTTATAATATCATAATATAACACTATATTGCAATTAAACGAATAAATGAGACCTGCCATTAAATGGAAGGGAATGAAAATTTCTTTCTTTTGACAATGAGTTTAAGTACTGTAAACACTCGGTGAGCTGTAAACAAAACCATTCTTCGATAATTTTATGACGTTATGAAGGGAAAATGGCTATTTCTGAGCCAAAAATCACAGAAAAATCAGTTTCAGTTAAGACAAACTGATATAGAGAGGCTTGCAAAGTGGCATTGATTTTTGTCAAGGCGTTACAGAGATATTCACGAAAAACGCGTGCGGATAATTTTGAAACGAGCTATAGTGTCATAATGAAGACAAAAGAAAACACGTTCTTTGGGTCGATTGTGAAGAATAGATCTTTGTAAATTTGACAGCAGTATTGTGCATCCTTTCCTAATTTCCCCTTGCGTCTTGACATAAATGATTAATTATTTTTTTTAAACGGCCAGCTATCCTTCCACCAGTCAATGCGTGTAGATTCGGGGGTGTGTCGACTTATCAATTTTGTTTTCCGAAAATTTCCAGACTCCGGGATTCGACCTCAACCCTAACCATCAACACTGGCCCTTGGGAGAACCCCGTGATATTGCCCTTCCATCATGCAAAAACTATGCATTTCATTAAAGCATACTTAGGCTGTCTGACACTGGCACAGTGTATATTTGATTGTTCGACTTCCTCCACGGGTAATATTCCAAGACAATCCCACCTAGAATTGGATTTAAGGCTAGAGGCAGAATTAGAAAAGATATAGTAACATGAGAGAGGTCTTTGACAATGAAAATGTCTAGAGAATGTCCTAAATTTGATTTTGTCTTCCTTAACTCTATTCCAAACCCTACCCCAAAGCATGCCCCTAATCCTTAACTACCCTCTAGGAGAGGATGTCCTGGAATATTCTGGGGTTTGGGTTTTGTTGTTGTTGTTGTTGTTGTTGTTGTTGTTGTTGTTGTTGTTGCTGCTGCTGCTGCTGCTGCTGCTGTGTTGTTGTTGTTGTTGTTGTTGTTGTTGTTGTTATTGTTGCTTCTGCTGTTGTTGTTGTTGCTGCTGCTGCTGCTGCTGCTGCTGCTGCTGCTGCTGCTGCTGCTGTTGCTGCTGCTGCTGCTGTTGTTGTTGATTCTTATCATCATTATTATTTGAAAACTGTATATCCTCAACAAAATAGTGGGATAAGCGGTCTTTCAAGATAAAACACCAATATTGTCTACAGTGCGCAGGAGTTCTGGGTTGGAAAAGATCTCAATGCAGTGCCATGTGTATGCAACACACAATCCTCTGTTACGTCATGATGGGACAAGAAAGACCGACCCATCATTCAGCATTTGTGACTCGTTCTGTTATAACAGACAACTAAGCAGTTAGTAATCTGCATATTGGAATGCCTTTTTAATTAGAACCGTCTCAGTACGGTTACACAATGATATAATGCTCTAGTATGTGAGAGGCAAAGGTGGTTAGATTTTTTTTTTCACATTACATGAATTGCGGCGATCCTAACATTATTTCCTCTTTTGCCCCGCAGAAATTTCTCCAAAGGCAATAGCGACGATCGACCCATCATTTGACATCAATGACTCGTTCTCATTCAGTAACCTGCATATTAGCGTGCCTGTCTAATTAGAGACAGCTTCAATACAGTTACACAATGCTATTGGCGCTGTCCCATAGTAATGAATTACGGAAGGGCCTCGAGGCCTGGGCCAGTAAGCGCAGCGCATGAGCGAAGTCGCGTGATACTGACATAGCTTTATTGACCTGTAAATCTACTTTCTGTCTAAATTCAATCCGAGGTCGTGCAAGTGCGAGACCATATAAAAGACCTTACCTTCTTCTTTTCGGTTTTTTTTATATATGCCCTTAAGCCACAGATGAAGGTCTCAGATGTTTGGAAGAAATGGAGTGTATGCATGTTTTCCTGGCTTGGACCAGGCATTGGAGGCAAAATCGATTGGATATAACATGGGTGGTGGCGTAGCATCAAACAAGAGACTCAAATAAGAGAATACGTACACAAAATGGGGACTAAACCGCGCACTTAGTGCTCACCCAGTTGCATATATATGCAAGCAACGATATTCTTGCAAAAGCTTTGTTATGTATTTCATTTATAATAGTAGTGTTATAGGTGTGTTGTTCTATGTGTTCTATATGTCTGTAACAATCATGGTTTCCATGTTGATGTACTGTGTTTATATGTACATCGCGTACAATATAAATTCAAGTGGACATACAGAATTTTGTTTCATGAATGAGATACATATATATGATATGAAGTGACATTGTAAACCAATTTCCCATTCGAGGTAAATTAAGATTGTGTCTGGCTTTGTTTAGTTGTTGTTTTTTTTTCAAATACAGCAGGAACTGAGGTTCCAAATCATATTTGAAGGTAGCTTCGACAGCTCTGTTGGTCACTTAATGTCAATTATTTTGTCTTTGTGGCGAGGACACTAGTGATGCACAGTCTCCTGTTTGTTATTTCACTTTACAAGACAATGTTACGTTACAAGAATGTCAAAGAGTAATTAGTGTTAAAGCTGTTACGTGCACCAAACTGCTAGATGGTCGAGTGCCAGACGGGGATATGAGCACATGAACTCCATGCTAACAAGATTATCGAAGCACGATCGCCGACAGTCGAGGCAATACGTAGATAAACTCGGTGAGCCACCCTGCCTGCCAGTGTATCTATACATTTTGGCTGGAATTGTGTTTTCGTGAGTATGTTTTGACATTGGCAGGAAGATGGAAAAGCGAAAAAAATGGCATGCTTGGCTTAGACCAATCATACAAGGAAGAGGTGTGTACAATTTGCAGTTTATAAATTAACTCAGTATATCCATTGCCTTGCCTTTTTGTTAAAGAGTCTTAAGCTATGGGGCACAGCATTATTCACAAAATAATATGGGGCAGGATAGTCGTGGAGCATTTGGCTTCAGAATGATCACTTCAGTGCTATTATACCTATGCAATGAAACAGTGAGCAAAATTATCACTCTATGATAGAGTCAGTGGCAGTTATGAATGCTCACTTACTCACATTTTAAGACTGGAAGTATAAATGAAATAGAAAAGTATTTTGTTCTAGGCTCGATTTCAGGCAATTCTGTCCAGCTGGTTCTAAGCCTAATAATACGGGAAAGTGGCGCCTGCAGACCAGTTTTGCTTTGGGTGCCATTTAAATTTTTAACCATTGTATTTTATTGCAATAGGACTTGATAGCCACGAAACCCAAAGGACTACTTCATAATTTCGAAACTTTGAAATGTTCATGTCCATGACTAAATTTTGTTTGATAACGAAAGAATACTGCACTAAAGCAGTACAGTGAGATACTTGTATGTACTCTCAAGCACTGCAGCGAGTATAAGTGCTTACTTGGACATAATAGCGAGTACAATACGTACTAATACATTACAGCGAGTATAAGTGTGTACTAGAGCACTACAGCAAATGCGATTATATTCTAGAGCATTACAGCGAGTACAAGTACGTACCAGAGGATTACAGCCAATTCAAGTATTTAGTAGAGCATTACAACGGCTAGAAGTACGTAGATGTTCCGTGCATATATTGGATTCGAGGTCTTGGAAGAGTTAAGCAAAAGTGACCTCATCACGGATGTTCTTGGATGAGTCTTTCTACTGACTACTTTCACAAACTAATCTTTCGTATAACTGGGTCTGGCAACGACCTGTATATCCTGAGCATCTAACATGGCAACAGGATTTTATGGATCACTTTTCACATGTCGTATGCAATTAACTTCTATATGACGACTATCTATTTAGATCTATTTAGATCACCGCCCTATCTCATGTTCCGAAAAGTGTAAAACATAAGACAAAACACTGCTTAGGGCAGCCTTCTAGTGGCAATTCACTTAGGTTTTAACGATCTTTTTTTCTGGTTTGATACGCCTTCTTAAAGTTCTGTACCTCAGCTCGATGCTCGCAATCAAAGTACTGAACTGAAATCCAGGGTGATTTTGTTACAATACAATGGCAGAAGAAACATGAATATGTAAAAGGACCACATGTCTGATATGACTTTCTTTCTAAGGATTTAATGGTTATGGCTATGTTACGTACGTATTCACCTGGCATAAGGACAAGTACCTTTCTTCAACCAACAGGACTTTTAGGAGAAGTGTATGTGTTTGTGGAGGGGTGAGGTGGAGCTAAAGGCTGAGGGAATACAGAATGAAGCATAAACTGGCAGTGGGAAAGGGAAAGATGGGGAGGGGGGCGGGGGAGAGGATGTAGGGCTTGAGATGTTGCGAAAGCAAGATGAGAGGTAATCTCCTGTTTCTGAAGGCTATCTTCTCTCATCTGTGCCGAGGCCTGCTTCATTGCACCTTATTCTGCAGAGGTAATCAACCAGAGAGGTGAGATAGAACATAGGTAACCATGCACTGCATATTATTGTGTTGTTATGTCTGCCAGCTCTTACCCTAGTTGCACTGAGCGAAAATAATAAACTGACCAGTGGCCGTACGCATAAACCTTACTCTGCGTAAACCTACTGCGGTAACCACAGTAAACTCTCAATACATGAGTTGCAGGAGCCAAATGGATAAAAAAAAATGGACTATCAGAGTCGGTAGTAGCAGAATATAGAAATGATCATATAACATGAAAACACACCGCAGAAGTGGTGAAATTCAGTCTTGAATTTGTTAGAAGATAATTGTTGCATGCAGTGTTTCCCAATGGCTTCAGCGGATTTTATTTGTGCGAGCCTGTCATCTGCAGAGGAAGGCCAAATTTTAACCTTTTCATCTACCTTAAAATTGTGAAAAATCTAAATGAAGGACCCCCACTGTAAACAGTATATAAATTTAGCACAGGGATGACACCAGACCTTCAGACTAGCCTTGGCCTTCTCAGAACGTTCCTGTGGTTCGAAGAGAAATTTTTATTAGAGGCCTTTACAATTTGGCTCCTGCAACCTAGTTGTATTCACTGCAGTTAACGTAAATAAGGCAAGGATTATTCATACAGCCACATGCATATATAGCGATGAGTCTCATCTTTTCTGTTTTAAACAGCGTACTGAAGTTACTGCCTATTCCCACTCAAACATCACCTTCTCATCTTCTTTGCTCCCTCAGAACTCCCATCAGACTTAAGGTTGCAGGAGCCTAATTGGTCAAAAAAAAATTGGACTATCAGAGTCGATAGTACAGAGTATAAAATTTGTCCTGTATAATCATATAACATGAAATCACGCCGCAAAAGTGGTGAAATTCAGCCTTGAATTTGTAAAAAAATATTTTTTGCAGGCAGTGTTTCTCAATTGCTTCAGCGGATTTCATTTATGCGGGCCTGTGATCTGCAATAAAAGGCCAAATTTCAACCCTTCTTCATGTATTTTAAAATTGTGGAAAATCTAAATGAAGGACCCTCACCGTAAACAGTTGAGCACAGTGGTGGCACCAGACCTGCAGACTAGTTTTGGCCATCTCGGAACGTTCCTGCGGTTCGAGAAGAAATTTTTATTAAATGGCTCAATGAGGGTTTTACAATTTGGCTCCTGCAATTAAGCATTTTTCAGTACGAATGCCAATTGTTTATGAGATCAAGGCCATGTTAACATAATGGAAATATGAAGAGGCGCGAATAATGTCTAGCCAAAAATGCAAATGCGAGGGAATACCAGGACTATCACAGTATACATTTAAACGCAATGTTCCCTCTAGCACGGATTTGTCGTGGCACGTGTGACGTCATATACAGTGTATAATTATAGTCTCCAAACTATTTATAACCTACTTGGTCCAACAGTCTTTACTGCTCTAACGTCATTCTCCACGGTCACACGCCCTAAACTTCGCTAACTTCCTTTCAGCAAATGCACAACCGACCCAATTTTTATTACTGAAATAAAAAGTTTAAGAGTGAGGGTTTTTATTTTCTCTTTTCACTAAATCAGGCAAGACTATTTTAAACAATCTCCAAACTGCAAACTCAAATTTCGGCTGAATAAAAATGAACGAAGATATGCAGTTCTGAATAAACAGATTCATCAAGTCCCGAGAGACGGTATTCCAACGACATGCATCCCCCACAGGACTCATTTAAAAAATTTACTCCACCTCTTTCGCTGCTCATCTGTCTTTATTAACCTTGATCTACGAGGTTGCACAATGGCGGAAAAACAAAATTAGTTAAGTGTCACAGTTGCACGAGGTCAAATGCATTAAAGAGTTATCCTTTTAAGAAATCAATACTTCCATTGCGAGCCTCGGACTTCCGACGAGTGCGCAGGAGTGCCGGATGTAGACCTGGCGAGGTCTTAAGTTATATGAAGCTAGGAGGCCCCTTGTAAAATAATGTTCCATTGGATTAAAGGGTTAAAAGAACGATTTTGCCGTTGCTGGCCATTTTGCCAGCGAAACCATAAACACGGAAGTTTTAGTTTGACAGCTGTACTGTCAAGAAGAAAGGATTAAATCAATTGCATTGAGAGTTGTGAAAAATTGTTGGATGAAAAAAAATCTAATTTTATGTGGCGCCTATGGATTGTGAGACCTGAAGCTTTTGCAATTAGCTTTTACGTACATCCGGCACTGATATTGCAGGGGTGGCCACTCTGTGCATGCACTTGGCCGTCGACGTCAGCAATCGCATGTTTCACAGTCATGTCGCCTGGAGTGTGCACATCGTCTGTGTTCACGCAAAGGAGATATTTGTATTCCACAAAGGAGAAAAGGTTTGGATGAAAGTGTGATGCATTCTAATCATTTTGCCTGCACACTGCATAAATTTACTCTTCAATCACAAGGGTAGGCATCCTTTTTTTTTGCTTTCATTCTAAAACCATGTCAGTATCACTATAAATGTCGGGGGAAAAAATAGCATTTTTTTTTAGATATTCATCGTTGTGATACTAAAGTTGCATAGCTGGTGACAGCTGGAGATGCGGTAAAGTTCTGCTGCTGCCTGCGGGCAATGGCAGGCAATTTAATAAATGAAGGGTTAAAATCCTGTTAAGTATCTGCACGCTTCAGTGTTTTAAGTTCGTTGGCCTGCAGACATTTTGATACTGTCCTCAGAATTGGGTTAAAGTTCTGAGCAACATGACAGCCTATCAATATTCTGCGTTCTACCCTCACTGGAATACAGACTTCTTACGTCAATACGGACGATAATGAACGACGCGTAAAAACATGGAAGTATCCTATCGTGAGGAAAATGACGTCATAGTTTAAATGAAACACTCTGGAGACACTTTGTCCCGGCAGGAGTTATTGCTCTTGACATCTATGCTATGCTTCCCTATTCGGTGTATGTGACGACAGCGCCTTTTCACTGTCACTATTGTTTTTAACTGGCTAATGCATCTCCACATCGTAAAGTGGGTCGCAGTAAGTAATACTGACGTGTGATCTTTTATTTCCCATTCTTTGCTGCGTCCTTAATAAATGTATTTGGTCTATCTTCTTTTTCTTTTCTTGAAATGGAAGCCGCTTCTTCGATATTTTCGAGGAAATCAGCTGTGGGAAGTTTTTTAAAGGAAAAAAAATGAAATTTCTCCGATGTCTATTTTTGTGAGTTTATGATATTTTTCGGGCTTCCTGTCGATTGTTGTTGTTGACGATGGTGGTCGTGGTGATAGTGTATTATTTCTTTTATTGCTGCTGTTACTGCTGCTGCTGCTGTTGTTGTTCTTATTGCCGTTGTTACTGCTATTGTTGCTGTTGCTGTTGCTATTGGTGTTGGCGTTGTTGTTGCTGCTGATGATAATGTTGTTGTTGTTGTTGTTGTTGTTGTTGTTATTATGTTGTTGTTGTTGTTGTTGTTGTTGTTGCTGCTGCTGCTGCTGATGATGATGAGGATTACAGTAATAATAATAATAATGATGATGGAGACGATTTCTTTGGTACAATGTTAAAATGATGATGAGATTACTTGCTTAGCTTCTCAAGTTTTACTTTATTTAGATACGCTCATAAGCTTCGGCTGCGATCTTTAGAAGTTACTTGCCCTGTCAATACTGATGATGATGATGATGATGATGATGATGATGATGATGATGTACCTTTTTATCTTTTTCATTCACTGGATCAATTTAGGCATCTGTAAGGGTTTGACAGCTCAACAGCTTTTGTTCAAGACCTGTGTTCTTATTTAATCTGTATCTGCAACTAAAAGATTGACAGTGTTCATTCATTAGACTGTGTCATACTTCAACCACTTTTTTAAATCATTCTATTTATAAAGGCCTTAGAGCCGAAACGTTTAGATATGATTTTCGGTCTTAATTCTTTACTGGATTTTTACTGAATTCCTTGAGTTAAGGTTGAGCTTTTAATTTTTCTCAGTTTTAAATGATGATGATGATGATGATGATGATGATGATGATGATATCTGTTCGTGCAAATGAGATTTTATTGTTCTTGTTCTTGTTATCTTATTCCTCTGCCTCTACTTCATATATGTACCTGCATAGCTGCCATCAAACATGTAATCAGGTAAGCTATCACAACAAAACAATGACACAACAAATTCTAGATCGCCTGTGGTCGTATGCATAATCCTTACGTTAGTTAACGCAATGCTTAACCACGCGATCTCCCAAAACATTAATAGAGTTCACTGTAGTTAACGCAATACGTTAATTAAGGCATGGATTGTGCATATGGCCACTAGAGACGTGTTAAAGATGTAATCATATTGTATTTATGTGAATCTTAGGTAACAAAAGACTGAAGTGAGATAACTGTTGCAAAATCACTGCCTGGCGGTGATTCCGTATTTCGCTAGTACATTTACACAATGGTTAGATTATACTTTCTCACACCGTTTCATTATGTCTCACAGTTGTTCTGTTTGTATCTCTGTTTCTGTTGACCCTCAGAATCCTGTTTACTTTGCTTTGTGTGTCTCTTATTTCATTTGTCAGTCCTGTAAACTTGTTTGGACAGGAAACGTCGATAATTTTTAAAATGAATTCCTTCTATATTTTTTTTTCAAAACTTTTATGTTAATTCTAGGCAGAACAAAATTTATTTTCGACTGCCTATGCAAGTAATTACAATAGTGATATCCGCACTGCCTTTGTCCTATTCCTCTTGGACGCAAGCCAAGCTCGCTAGAACGACGTTTTTTACAGCAGGGATCAGATAAGCAAAACGAGAAAAGTGGATCACTATATTTATAGGCTGGCTCCTACGTCATCTAGTGTCCTTTTCAATTTTCAGGTTAGTGTATTCTTGCTTGTTTATGACCTACAGAGTGTCCTTGACTTTTTTGCATAAAATCCACAATTTTCAATGATGCATACTCACTCTATATATTTTAATGAATTGAATATATCCGATGCAAGACACAATATGATAAAAAATTCATGCTGGTTATTTAAATCTGCATACGTCATGGAGCTATAAAGAACACTGGAGTGCGTATCACGTGATTTTGGCTATGCTAGGTTGAAGACAATAGACGCCATCTTGGGTAGGGATGAGTGCAGCGGCGAATGAAGGCGGAGAGAGGGATTTTCAATTTTGTTTTTCACCAGACTACGTCGTAACCACGGTACAGACCTGCTGTGAACTGCAACAACAGATGTACCAAGGAAACTTTACAAAGAACCTAGCACCACCACAGTACGATACTAAAACTGCCGTTTATTTATTACTATTGTAATTGTTTATTTATTCTTTAACTTCCTAACACTGTATTTTATTTACCACTTGTAATTGCCACCACAAAACGAAAGCCTAGCTAGAGATAGAGATAGAGAGAAAGAGAGAGAGAGAAAGAGAGAGAGCGCTAGATAAGGGTAGGCCTACTAATACTATAGGCAGCAAAGCAGCCGCCCGCTCGTACCTTGCACAGTGTTGCCACTCGTAGGGATTTTCCCCTACTGTAGGGGAAAATTGCTTTTCGTAGGGGGTAGGGGAACCCTACGCGGAAAACTGTCAAATGTAGGGGAAAGTGCTCATAAGATTGGACACAACATTGCAAAGAATAAAATGATGGCCAATCATACACTTCGCGAGTAGGGGAATGTAGGGAAAAATTAGCCTCGCTGTAGGGGAAAACCATCAGTCCAGAATGGCAACACTGACCTTGCCCTAAGTCGTCCGCCATGTTAGTTGCGCGCCGGCGGTGTACGCGAAAAGGGGTGTACGCACTCCAGTGTTCTTTATAGCTCCATGGCATACCTTCGTACGAACTGGAAAAAAATAAGATAGTATTGCAGAAACATGCACCCTCCATTGACGTCTCCAGCTGTGCAGCAGAAGAAAAGGGGGG